>BQMF02000389.1:0-421367 GCA_027922465.2 Turritopsis dohrnii
CTCTTACCTCTTTGTTATCTTATACATATCTATAATGTCCTCTGGCATATGTAGCAATACCATCTTTTGCAATAATTCTTTTGTCATCATCCGCATTGAGAGCGAGTTTGTTTGTTTTTATAGTGTGAACATCATGCTTAATCGATTGAAAGGTCATCTGTTCTCTGTAAACATTCTTACCATCGAACAAGCATCTCTTGTAATCATCAAACCCCATGGTCTTCTTTACTACACACTTCTTGACTCCCTTGCACTTCTTGTCTTCTTTTCCATCAGCTGTTTATATGCATATGTCTTCGCTCTTAGAGCAACAAACTCTGTCATTATCTTACCACCCAACTCATCTTTCATTAGACCGATGACTTTCTTATTCAAACCTATGGGTAAAGGTCTGTTATCTTTCTCATCATACGCTGAAGTGTCGAATCTCAAAGCTACATCATCGGCAATATCTTTGTAGAAGTCGTCGGTTTTGATGTGATAGACAAAGCTGTCTGTATCCATATAGCAGAGCTTTAGATTGTCACCATATTTTGGTTTCATGTAATCATAGTGAAACTCGTACATAATCGTCTTTGACAAATCAAGAACTGTAGGTCCCAGATAGATCGGCTTGTTCAACACGAGTTTGATCTTTTGCATTTCAGCAGCCATCAAATGTTCACTGAAACAGATACTACCCTTGAAATTAGGTTTCATCACCAGCTTCTCATATTGTTCTTTCTTGGTAGCCAAGCGTATGTCTTTATGTTTACGTTGATTCTCCATAGTTTTACCAAAGACTGAATTGTTCATGAGCTTGAAAAAGTCCTTTTCAAAGTCATTCTTTGATTTAGTACGCAAATTGGTGTTGAAATCGATGTACGGCTTCAACCATGCGCTTTGTCTAAATCTCAGTACTCTATGAACCTTCTCAAGAACAAGACCATGCTTCAGCGCTTGATCAAGTGCACGGATATGAATAATATAGTTCTTCTTGTCTGAAAGACATGGAGTTAGCTTTTCTACACCATTGATCTTCTTTCGCTCAGGCATAAACGGAAGATCGTTATGTGAATCATGAAGCTCCTGAGGATAGTTCACATCAACTTCAAGAAGATAACCATATTTACCGTCTTTCTCAGCCAACTTTGAAATGAAATCGTGGTAAATTTATTAGCATCTACCCACTTGAAATTCCTGTCGGTAGCTTCTGAATCATAGCCCATCCATATAGATTATTTGCATCAAGATATTGGAGATAGCTACTTTCTTCAGTCTTCTTATATTTAGCATCCATATACTTGTTATTAGCTTTAGCATGTCTATGAACAGCCTGACAGAGACCTCCTCTAATACCTTGCTCTACGAAGAGAAACATATCCATATCTGACAACAGATCCAGCTCAACCTCTGTCTTTTTCAAACAGGCTTGCCAAGCTAGTCCTGGAGCAGTGTAAAAATGTGCAGGATCCAGTTTATAGTTTGTTATACATGTTTCCCTAAAAGTCTCAAAAACATCAGCAAGCAATAGAACGTCTGTCTTGAGGTAGAGATCATGATACGCACCCATATTTTTATTTTTCATGTGTTTCCACACTTCTGTGCATGTGTATAATCAGCATCACTGATACCTTTCATGTTCAACTTGCTGTAAAAAGCATCTTTGGTGGGAGCTTAGTTTCGTTAAACTTATCAAAAGAATCAATGTATTCATAAGGATAAACTCCTTTTCTTCTCAATAGTTTGAATTGCTCATCACCCTTGAAGAATTTTCGAAGGTTTTTACACTGATCGTCGGATAGATTGTTTACCAAGTTATCCAGACTACTAGCCATGAAACGCACGCTATCGATGAATCTCAACTGTATCTTTTGAACCCTAGTCACCCCATTTTTATCAATGTATTCACCAACCTTAACATCCAATGAGAAAGAGATATATTTTTCTTTGTTTTCAGCGATGACGGCAATCCCTTCATCTCCATACTGTTTGGCTAGTTCTTTGATAAATAGATGAGCATCATATCCGCTCAGATTGTGAAAGACGATCGGGATGTATTTAGGCACTTTGTAACGGAGATTACAAGACTGATGTGCAGCTCCACGAAATTTACCAGTAAAATGACAGTGATCCCTAACCTTAATATTATCTTTTTCAAATTCTTTCATACATATGTGACATTTATCTGAATCGGTAAATCCCTGTTCCTCTTCATATGTGAGGTCTCGCATTCTGTTTAGGAAACATATTGTATAGCCTTTTCACTTCACCTACCGCATGATCCACAAAACGTAAAACACAGTCTTCACCTCGATAAAGCGTTAGAGGGTCTGAAACTTCACCATGAGCAAATTTGCTATAACAACAGAAGCCTGTGGGGATATGTATACCAACCTTTTTAGTGGATGATCCAATAACGCTACGCGGTTCTTTACAAACCTCTTTTGACAAAGCTTCGAAATCAGCATACATTATGAAAGGAGCTTTGAGCTGGTACTGACCGTCATGAAACTTAACGGTGCTACCCTCCTTTGGCATCTCAATCTTCGCGACATCATTATTTTTACAATATTCAAAGTGTTCATCTCGTGTTTTCTCACTTGAGAATCCATTGAGACAATTCAACAATAATGTTCTTATGTTCATGATTCGAGTTGACCTTACTCAAGACACCACTCAAGTTCTTTACAGCTATATAATGTCTCTTTTCCTCTTCACATATAAAAACAAAACAACCGTTTCTTTGCGATCAAGATGCTTCGACTTACGACACATATAGATACCTTCTTTTCGTCTTTTGTAAAACATGCACAGCGATATCAGGGTTCCTCCTCTCAAACAAATCTATTTTATTTAGCGCCATTGGAAACGATAAACCCTCCCAATTATATTTATCAACATGTTTCTTGAGATTCGTTATCCTTTGTGGATCTTTCTTAATCTCATTGTGGTTCAAAGCTGCGATAACAGCCCATTTGAAGCACTCTTCATCATCTTCGTTTTAGGATTGATTATCGAATACTTACCACTGAAATTCTTAGGTAGCGGTAAGTAAGAGCTGCCTCTCGTTAATTTTAGCTTGTGAAAGTCCACATCAATATTTAAAATTTTATCGATAACAAAGCCGGATTGAGGTAACGCAGGGTTTTCAACCTGTTCGATTATCTTATTGAACATCTTATTAATAACATCAGATATATCGCTTTCATTGTGAATTGTTTCCATATTGCTATTGAACGCCTTATCAACATAGATTGTCGCTTCAGGATTGGATAATCTCTTTCTCCATTTGATCCACACAGTTGCTTGAATTTTTATTGATTTTTTTTTTTGAGTTCTCTCATAATCAGATCACTTAAAATGGGTCGAACCTTTTCGAGAAACGAATCAACGTCCTTTTTTCCATCTGAGTTTATCTTGAACCTTTTGTAAGAACCCTCAAACGCCATTTCAATGGGGACAAACGCTTCTGGTTCCACCAATTTTTCATCTTTTTCATCATCATCTTTTTCATCATTCTTCCTCTTGTAGAGATTGAGAATCTTCTTCTTCATCTCTCTGAAAGCGCCACTCACTTTCTCCTTAATAGCTTTAGGTACATGATTTATTAACCAATCTCTCCATTCATTCAACTTGCTTTTCACAACAGGTCGAGATTTTCCCATTTCTTGTTGCTCAAACAAATCCATATCTTGTTGGGTAGGAATAAATGGAACAGGTCTTGGTGGTGGAACAGGTCGGTTAAACCTAGTAGGTCTTGGTAGTGGAACAGGTCGGACAGGTGGGTTTGCTAATAATTCGATCAACTCAGCTTTTCTGAGTTTTGATAGCCATGTAACCGCGTTCTCTCGCAAGAGCTTTTAATTCAACAACAGTATTTTAGTAGTCATGTTTGATATACATATGTAATTAGCTTCCTTTAAGGTAGTTTAGAAATTTCCAATTTTTCAGACTATATAGTTAACATTTGTTACTCGATTTTAAGTAACAAAAAACACAGCCTCTACAAGGTTGAACGAGCCAATTTTTTTGTTTCCGAACCATCTTTTTCTGCTCATTATTATGCTCTCGATATCTGAGATATTTTTCTTCATTGTTTTTTATCCAGTTTGAATAGCGTGTATAAATAATTGTTTCATTTCAGGATCATAAGAAACAATGGATCCTTATCATTTTTTTCAAGTACCTCAAGCATTTTAGCTTTGTTCATTGGTTAACATATTTTATTTTTCGTGACGCACATAATGCTCGTAACGCACTATAAGACCCATTGATTGGTAATCTGATTCTGTTTTGTCGGTCATGTTTAGTCTTTATATAAAGATAATAAAAACTTTTAAGCCACTTTGATGTCATTTTAACAAAATGAGCTAAAATAAAACGTTGTTTATAAATAAAAAATGTCAGACACTAAACTTCAAGAGATTTATTATCAACCTCAAAACTTATGGAAAGGACAAAAGGCTGTTAGCAATCTAAGAGGATTTGGTTTCAAACTGAAGGAAATTAAGAAGTGGTTATCAAAGCAAGCTTTGTGGCAGGTACATCTAGCGACACCGAAAAGGATCGAACGTCCGCATTATGAGGTAACTAAACCGAATGAGATTCATCAATTTGATATATTGTATATGCCTAGCGATATGCTATATGGTAATAAATACAAGTACATTTTGTCTGGTATCGATGTTGCTTCACGCTATAAGGTGGCTCGACCTTTGAATACTAAGAGAGCGAAAGAGGTTGCCGATATGATAAGAGATATCTATAGAGTTGGACCCTTAAACTATCCAAAAGTATTTCAATGTGATAACGGTTCAGAATTCAAAGCGGATGTATCAAAATTGTTGGAGAAGAATAATGTTGAAATTAAAAGAGCAACTACTAAATATAAGCATACCCATACAGCTTTTGTTGAAGCATTGAACAAGATACTTGCTGAAAATTTATTCAAAATACAAGATGCTCAAGAACTAAATGATTCGGAAAAGGTATCATCCACATGGGTCAAATATTTGTATAAACTTGTGGGTAGATTGAACGATACAAAGACTCAGATGATCGGTATGAAACCGAAAGATGCCATCAAATTGAAAGAGGTGCCTCTCGCTAAACGAGAGAGCTATCCACCTGAAGAAAAATTACCTCAAGATGGTTTGTATAGATATCTATTGCAACCGGGTGAAGAGCACGATGACCATCGAAAAAGAGCAACAGATAGAATATGGTCAAAGAAGACATATAGATTGAGTGAGGTAATAGAGCAACCTGGTAACCGTGTAATGTATTACCTTCAAGATGGACCTGAACGAGCTTTTGTGAAAGAAGAGCTGATATTAATACCTGAAGATACAGAGCTACCTCCTGATTATGTGCAAGGTTGGTGAATCGTACAAAAGTATCTTTACTAGAAACAAGTAAAGATTAGTCGACGAGATTTTATCTAGCGCCATATAATGTCATAATCAAAGAATTGTCTTTCTGAATTCTTTTGAGATTGTTTGAGACCTTTCGGTCTGACAAAGGCCTCTCTAGAGCTCCAACCATAATCATTTAATTCAATGAAAAGTCTTTCAGGCAACCACACCTTATATATATTTCCTGCTCCGTCTTTCAACTCTGCATACATAGCTTTTGTAGAAAAAAATTTAACATGATAAATCACGTTTTCAGGTAGCTCTCGCCACTTTATGATCTCTGCCATTTGTTCCTTGTTTTGCTTTTTGATTGTTTGTTCAAATGTATCAACTGTTGGGAATTCCATTGTCTATATACTTGTGATCATATTTCTTTATATCACTTTTTCAAATTTAGGAACACACAAGCACATCCTACTAACCATTTTCGTTTATGGATTTTTTCAGGTTTTGAAGTTCTACCATCAAACTTTTTTGAAATTGATTTTGGGTTTCAGTCTCCATCTTTCTATCTGTAGAACTGAGTCCTTCTAAAGCTTTGTAATATGTTCCCTGTAAAACCTGGAATTCTTTGTAATTGATCCTTCCATCAGTCAGCGCCTGACTTATGTTAGTTTCGAAGACAGAAATTGAGGATGTAACAATATCATATAATTTTATCACTTTTTCTACTTTCTTTTGATATCTTTTGATGACAGCTGTGGTAAGTCCGGTACAGATAGAGCCGGCTAGGGCTACACCACCTAATCCTGCAGAAATAGGTATTCCGATAATAGTAGCCCCTGTTGCAATTGAACCGATGCCGGAGCCAATGGTTATAGCGCTTGAGCTAGCATTTAGTAGCATCGATCGTTCTATCGCCTTGTTGTATCTCTTGAGCTTGATGCTAAACTTGTTCTTAAGTTTTATCAACTCTTCAAACTCAGAATTTATTACGCTTGCGTTAAACTTTTCCTGCTCATTCAAATCCTCAGGAGCAGTGGGTAGTTTTGGATAAATTTTAAAACTCATATTTAGAGGGATGTTATAACATAATATAATAATAAATTATCCTCTAAATAAATAAAATGGCAGACATTGACATTGACCCCTTTGGAGAACATGGGATGACGACAGATGAGACAACGGATGAGACATTTCCTCTCATACCGACCGGTGATCGTACGGGTGTACAGATAGATACATCAGGTGATCATGAAACATCATTCGGTGGTCACAGTCTGCATACTAGAGTTTTGAAAGAACTAGTTGAAGGGCTGTATGATAGATTATCCAAAAAATTCCAGCCAAAACCTGAGGTGTTATATACCGATCAGTTTGAAATTAGAGATGGTGAATTATACTACAAAGACAGTAACAAACCATTGACAAACAATGGAAGACTAAGGACTACCGGTACTATAGTTGACATATTGGGTAAGAACAGGTTACGTAGTTTAGGGTATGATATACCTAAGAGCAAATTTTCAGCCAGACAGGCAGCTGTACTTAACAAAATATCAGAAGAGCTTCCTTCGGCATCTAAAATCACAACAGCAACCGATGTAGAGTTGGAAGATATGTCCGGTGATGTGATGAACAGTACGGAAGATTTAATTTCAGCGCTTAGACAACAATCGGTCGATCATGAAACAACTCAGACCGGTGATCTATTTGAATATCCTGTGCGTGAGCTGTTAGGATTGGATAAAGCACTGAGAAACATACGAGGAGGTCTTCAGGAAGAGGCTGCGAAAAAGGTTCGAATAGAACAGCATATCGATAAGGAGAAAACAAGTTGGAAGAAATGGAAAATGATGCAACATACACAGATGAACAACGAAAAGAGGTCGAAGATCGAATGGATGGATTACGTGAAGAGTTGAAAGCTAGGAAAGAGAACATTGATATTCTCAAAGGTAAATTAAACAGTCAAGTTACGAGCATCAAAGAAACCATTGCTAAAGTCCTCGACAAAGATACCTCATTAGGTGAAAGGATACGAACACTATTCCGCGAACAAGGTATAACAATCGTTAGCATTCTGACAGCGTTTGGTATGGCTATCGGTGTCCTTGTGGAAGCTTTGTTACCATCAGCAACTGGAAACTCTTCGCAAAATCCTGACAAAGGTGGTGATAAAAAGGACGATGCAAAGGAATGGATAAAAAATAAATTAAAAGCGTTAGCATCACTTCTAGGTAGATTAGCATCTAAAGCGGCAGAGGCTTTACCGGGAATAATTGGGTCTATCGTATCATGGATACTCACTAGAGCAAAAGAAGTTGTAGGTTGGTTAAGTCAAAATTTATGGGCTCTGATTGTAGGGGTTGGGGGGTTGATCTATACGTACCTTGTCACTAGACGGTAACCATCTGAAAGTGTATATGTTACACGTATCGTGTAACATAATTTTTTGTTGATGGTCTTCATCTTTCAAAATACCATACAATTCCACCAATTCCAAGCATACTCAGAGCTATAAAAGCCAATTCTCTTTCATGTTGATCATGACTCGGTGTATAAAAGTCGCTCAATACAGGCTCCCGTGGTAGCGGTTCAAGATGATTACTAAATACTCTATTGTACTCTCTCATTGCATCATTTAGTTCTACGAATTTTGAATCAGCCTTCTTTTCGAGCAATAGTTGTTTATTGATGAAATCGATCCTTTCCTGTCGTTTTTGCTGCCATTCAATCTGTGCTTTTTGTAATTTTTCTATGGCCAGATCATGACGTTTTCTTTCCCTATCGATTCTGTCTTTGGATAAACTTGAAAACAGATAGCTTGATCCTGTGAAAGCCAAAGCGTTAGCCAAAGCTCCACCTAACATCATTGCGATAGAAGCCATATTTAGATATTGATATTTTCAGGTAAAATCTTTTGTTTGATTAAGTAGTCTCGTGTCACTTCACTAGCAGCGATAATGGCAACTAGTTTTCCCGTATCTTCCAAGTCAAACTTTTGAATAGAGGGAGGTGTCATTTTTAACACCTTTTTTACAAGCATAGAGTAGCTGATAGCGAGTGCCGATATGACTGATGCGTGATATAAATCGTTGACGATATTTTTCTTGTCCATGTTTGTTATATATACATTTTTTTTCTTTTTAGTCCATTTCATGTTTATTGATTTTCACCGGTATTTTAGATTTTTGTGGAAGGGGGGTGGATGGTGACCCACGGGGTAATATTTGCTCTTTCTTTTTATACATAAAATAAGCAAATCCACCAACTAAACCGAGAGCTATTATTCCACCTACACCATAGGTGTAGTTCATAGGTTGTTCATTTGGTTTGGTGAGAGAGTCATCAGACTTCTTCATTTCTTTTTGAGGTGATATGTGTTTCAATTCTTCTCGTTTTTTACGATTGTATTCCGCCAACTTCTTACCCGCTTCAACCTTTTTTGGGTTCTTCGTTGTCACTTGAATGGGAGTCTGTTCTTCTGACATTTTTATTATCTGCTGTATTTATATTATCATCGGATTTATTTAAATTCCTTTCATTGATATAATGCCTCCCGGTAATAAGTCCAACACTGAGTGGTGCTAATAATGAGCCGAATTTATAATATAAGTCACATGTAAATCTTTGAAGGGCAGAGTTTAAGAAGGGGTCATTTTCCAGGTCATTGCTCAACGCATCTTGATTGTTTATTCCTAACGTTGCACAAGCCCCCATCGAATAAATGCGTATCAGTGATTTCCCCAAGGATTTTACCATTTGACCTGATAGTTTAGCCTCGTAAATACTAAAAAGTTTTTCTACCTCTTCATCTTTGAGTTTGTTAATCTGTTCTTCCGTGTACATTTTCCCTAGGTATAGCTTGCTATTACCTGTTAAGACACACTCGAGTAATTTTTGTCTTTTACCATCTGAAGGTGGAAATTCACCTGGAACATCATAACTCTGGTTGATTAAATTATCGATCGCTGTTTCCGCCATTTTTATTAGAGAGAGGTATTTTTTTAACACAAAATAAAAGTAAAATAGCGAGATCAGCAGTATGCTTAATAACACGAAGTTGACATATTCTATCATTTTGTTGTGTTTGTTATAATTTTCTTATACTCTCTTATAATTTTGTTGAAATTTGTTGTATAAGAGTTTGCTGTCCTCTTATAATTTTGTTGAAATTTGTTGTATAAGAGTTTGCTGTCCTCTTATAATTTTGTTGAAATTTGTTGTATAAGAGTTTGCTGTCCTCTTATAATTACGTAAGACAAAATAATTATAAGAGGATGATGATGTTTAATAATATATTCTAACATTGTTAAATAAATAAACATTGTTTACTTAAACAATTATGTTCGATGATGAATCCTCAGATGATGATATTATATTTTCCCATCAAGATACAAAAAGGGTTACTTTTAATGATAAAGTAATGGTCCATTATATCTCTGCTTGTGAATCTCGTAGAAGTAACTGGATAGAGGCTGCTGTTGACAGAGTACGCTTTGAATCGAGGATTAAACATATTGGTAAAATTCTAGAACCTGTATTGAGACGTAAATTATTCTCTTACAGTAGTCTTATAGGAGTCTTATAATAGTCTTATAGTTTTTGTTACAAGAGTCATGTAACAAATAACGTCAACCTGTTTAACAAATCGCATACGTTCTCGGATGTTCCATTCTCATGACTAGGCACGTGTGTTTCCCTCCTTTCAGTTTTTCCTTGACATTTTTCAATTCTTCTCGCGTCTCAATGACATCGTTCTCTTTATGAATGGTGGCTAGATCGTTTCTATCTTTTGGATACCACACATATAACATTTTAGCTTGCCGTCGTAAATCTTTAGGTATAGCCGTGTATGATTGTGTAAGTAACCATAGCGAATGGTTTCGATGGCGACCACTAATTGCCAACTCGAGCAAAGAATTTCTCTTTTTGTCCAATTTTTCATCAGCTATGATGTCGTCAATGAGGAATAAGGTTTTGTATCCGGCGCAAAAGAAGTCCATTTCCTTAATCCATTCATACAAGCGACCTTGCGGTTCAATTAAAATCACATAGTTGTCAGTCCAAAACCACTTCCGATCTCTGTATATTTGATTCCACCTCAAAGTTGGACATATAATCACGATGAAATCAAAGTGATCAAAGTATTCATTTTCTAATAATTTTATGACACGATCCGTTTTGCCGCACGATGTTGGTCCGACGAATAATGCCGTGTGAGGTTCTTTCATGTAAAGTGTGTTCATTTTACTAATATAATGCAGACATAAATTGACCGTTTTGTATGTTTAATTGAGCATCCATTATTAGATATATATATGCTTTTAAGTTTCCTGCAGTTTCAGCGGTCTTTTCAATCTGTAAAGTGATGCCTTCACTTGCATTTTCAATCTTTCGACCGGTGCCATGCAAAGCATTCTCATCAATTGCTCTGAAATCTAACCATAGAGCATACTTGTTTGTTAAGTAATCAGAGACTTTTACATCATGTAATCCTAAGCGCTTTCGGTTTTCACCGACGCTATTATCTTTTGGTTTTCCTTCAGCAAAATACTTGCAAATCTCATTGTATTGTTCAAACGGCTGCATCCCTTGAGCAAAAAGTTGGTTAGGCTTACCCTCGACGATGACAGATACCTTTTCGATCTTTGGATTATAGAATTTACAGGTTTCTCGTTTGTAGGATTTTTCTTCTTCAAATAGAACTAAAATACCCTTCAAAGATTTGGCAGGTGTGTTGAATGACCAATTCCACGTTGTGTCTGACTTGTTTACTCTAATTTGTCTGTGCCGCAAAATCCTATCATAGAGCAAAGCCATGTTTTGATATTCAGAAGCGATTTGTCTAGCCAACGTGGGTTGTGTCACAAGCTCATATTCAAGTGAGATGTTAGATATTTTGTATTTACCATCTGGGTTACGTTTTTGACCTGCGGCAGTATCTGGAGGGTCAGAATAGATAACTCGGTTATAGTCGTTAAATGTGATCTCGTAGCATAACCTATTCCCTAAACCCGCTTGATAATATGGGATAGTACTATCTAGCATCTCAAAGTCGAGTGGAATGACAAACTTGTTTTTATAGGTGTCAGCAATGGCTTTGTCTTCTGCATCAGTGGTGTCTTTATCAGAAGCACCAATCCTCAATTTCATACAATTCTCTGTACACCCATCGTCGATGATGATACCCTGTCTTATCGCGTTTCTCTTTTCAAACTTGGTTAACCATAAATCTCTGTAACACCCGAAAAGATCAAAGTCATCGATGCTCAATATCTCGTTACCTTCGAACTTGACAGCCAACTTTTTAACGATAGCTCTCCCAATGTTACTGACTAATGTTCTTTTTGAGTCAGCTTTCGATTCGAGTTCAATATCAAAACTTAGATTAGTTGTTCCTGGAATAATAACATCATCACTTCCTAAATTTGGAAACCTAACCAATAATAACTGATTTTGATCGATCTCACTCGGATTGTGTGTGACAATTACTTTTTGACGAGAACCTTTTACACCGCGGGCAGTTCTAAGTGAACGTTCTGGATTTAACCTCTTTCCGTATTCCATTGTTAATTATGATATATAATTAATTTTTACTTTTTATCTCGGTTTAGCGGATGTACAAAACAACGGTTGTACCCAGATCTTCTTTTAGTATACCACCATGCTGATCTGTCAGTCTCAATGTGAGAGACTGGAATACACCGTTTTTTAGTTTTTTGTAATGGAGATTTTTAGGCTCAGTATGTGTAAAGTCACTATATTTATCGATGGGAATAGTTAGTAGAATATCACTTAGCTTTCCATCCTCAAGATTTTGAGTGTTGTCGAGTTCAGAGAGATGTAAATTCATTTTGGTTATTTTAGCTAGCGTATTTGTTCTGATTACTTGAGAGTATTTGCCTAATGGTTTAAGTTCTATATCACCTTCTAAAAAGGTGCCTGCTAAAAACGCGTTCAATTCTCTGCCAGTGAATTTTCGTTTTGGTATCGACTTTTCAACTTTCCCATCATCAGACGTTTTCAATGTTATCGGTGTTGTGATTTGATAGGTGAAGGTGTCTCCAAATATCTCACATAATGCGATCTCTTTCGAACCGTCCATATTTCGAATGGGGTAAGGTAGATATATGGTCTTCTCACCCCTTACGAGATTTGCTGTGATATACATTTTCTTGTATTAAATAGAAGATAATATTATTAAATAATAATGGAGAATATTTTTAAATATGTTCCCAACGCGCTTTATAAACCAAATGGAGGGCAATACCTTCAGATATTGAATGCTAAAGATTTATACAAACAAACAATTATTGTCTCTGAGAGCGGTTCTTTCCCCGCAACTTTTCCAAATATATTTACTAATTACGAAATGGAAGAGAATGATCAACGTATGAAAATTTGGCAGGAACAACCATTTAAATTATGGCAAACCCAACTCAATTTTGTCACTTGGTGTGCTTCAAGTGCTTGTGGGGTCAGTTCTGAACACCTGAAAGAAGGTCGCTCTACTCCTATGATACGAGCAGTATATCGTTTTCACGTCTATTATCACATTAGACGAATCATTAAGCGTCTGCAGACACCTCTACCTTTTGAAGATAGTTTCAACCAATATGATAATCCTTATAACAAAGAAGAGTTTTTAAAAATCTGTAGTGAATATGGTGTCGATTCTGATCCTAAAAAATACAAAGGGGAATATTTTTACAGCTCGTATCAAAAAAGACGTAGAGACTATCCAACGCCAGGTCTGAGTTATTTCACAGACGACTCCATGACACGGTGGATTATAGAAAAATCTAAAGGCTTTACAAAAACAGGTCTTGTAAAAATTTCAGAGAGTGTTAGAGCATATGCTTATCTTGTTCTTAGTTCACAAGCCTCAGCTCGTTCTTCTATCTTAGGTAATGATTCAAGCGCTTTGACAGCTCAAAGAGTTTTTATGAACAACTTTGAAGACATTGTTAACCGCAGAGTTGATATTCAAGATGACATTAAACGTTATCAAGATACTTTAAATTACGCTTCAAGCAAAGTTGATTATTCTGTTGGACAAGGTATTTACATGTTACCTAGTGACATGAATCTAAACATCAAGTCGGGAGTGTCTGGTTATAATAATAAAATTCTCATATCTAATGACAACTTGATCCTCGGAAGAAACAAAATGATTAATGTTATGCAAGAGCATCATATTTTACCCAAAGTGACTAGCTCTCCAACACAAAAGAAAGTTCACAAAAGAGTAGTGAGTCAAACAGATTCACTCCCATCTCATGAAGAAGAGAAAATAGCTTTGGTTTTAGCGATTAGCACGATGTTTAGTATATGGTATTATTATTATTATTGAAAACAAAACTCTATTTTAGAGAACCCTTAGGTTTTTGTACCGACAGCCACATGTGATAGTAGTTTTAGCTTCATCCTAACACCTTCAAGCCCTGGCGTTTATATCCCGACAGCCACATGTCATAGTAGTTTAGGTTCATGCTAACACCTTCAAGCCCTGACGTTTATGTTGAATTTCGATCGATTTGACGGTAACCTGAATGTCTCTGTGGACCAGTGAAACCTGACAGTGATTAATCACCCAGACCGAAGTCTACCCAAACCGCGATATATCCAACGCAACTGCGGGGAAGTGCGCACTCATGCAAGTTTTTCAACCAGGACATGAGAGACCGAGTGGGGTTCGAACACACGACCTTGTTGTTACAAGTTAGCGTTCTTATCCACTAGACTACTCTGATCTGTATGTCATATGTATTATTAGCTCATTTATGTTATAAAAATGAAACTTCTACAAACTGCTTTTTACTACATTTTTATGATATTGTTTACATTTATGAGTAATTTGTGGTTATAATAATAGAAACTGTTATTTGAGAATTTTGTTATGTTATGTAATCAAAATAACACGTTTCATAACTCGTATCGCGTTATGAAAACAAAGATCTTATATGATGATAATATTAGCTATAGTAGGGAAATTCCCGAAATCATATGATTTCTGATGACGTCATAGTTTTGCCCTAGAATCGGCACTTTCCTATCTCTTCCTATACATTTTCTTGCTCAGAATTTCGAGCTCTACGAGATGATGACACTTTCCATTGTCAATTCCATAATTCTATTTTTCGAGAGCTCATTGGGTGTGTCACAACGCACGTGCTTGTTCTTTAAATGACCGTTGACCAATTAAATAGTTTTTCAATTATCGAGTTTGTCCTGAAGTTCATGCCATCATGGTAACTCTGTGAAGCAAGGGAGTTATTTAATGCCTGTATCGATGCATTAAAAGTTACAACAGGGCCGTCGTTCTAGGTGAAGTGGAATTTCACGCCGGTCTAATTTCACTTCTGTCAAAACGACAAAAGTGAAATCTCACGCCGTGTGAAAAACGCGTGTGTCCCAAAATATTTGTGCATAAGCTGAAGTGAAAAGTAAAACAAGAGGCCCATAGGCCTTAAGGTCAGCGCGAACTGTATCGTCAAATGTCTAAAGATCATGATCACTTTGGAAAAGAAAAATGACTAGCTAGAATGCAGTTTAATCAGTATCTGGTAAGCCCGTATTCGGTTGGTGAACATGCAAATCGCAAATCTAAATCCATTCGTCCAAAGCAAAGACATATTAAAAACCTCTGGTGATAAAAAGGGCCCTGTAGTATTTTCATAAAGGAGTAAATCGTCGAATGAATAATAACCTAAGAAGCCTGGCATTGCATACAGATTATAACCTCTGACATCGAGACAAAAAACGCAAATTTCTATGAGCCGAATAACGTATTACATGCGCATTTTTTTCTAATAGATTCATTGAACGGAAGTTGCCTTAACTAAGTATCAAGGTAAACGTTATAAAAGAAAACCTTGCGTTTCCACAGCAATCAAATAAATCCTTTTCCTTATTAGTCGGGGGATTTTTTGTGACAGCATATAAACAATATCAGTAATACGATACGCAGCAACGGAAATCATATGGGCATTACAACTACGACAACTTTGATACTTTAATCGATTTTATTTAAGCTTCAAATTTGAGCTTTACAAGTTGGATTTTCCAGGATTACGTTCTTACAGGCTTAGTTAGGTTTGGTTAAACACGGAAGTGAACCTTTTGTACCAAGTAAGTGGTCCACAGATGAGGTCAAATGAAGATCTAATGCCAAGCAGTTGCTGATTACTAAAAATAAAAGTGTAAAAAGTTATGTATAATTGCACAACGCACCAATTATATAATTCTAGTTAATCCCATCTAACAAAATTCAGACCTTATAGAACATGGAATTACAGCATCATAATTTTGAAGTTTTGAATATTATACCTAAGGGAAAATAGTTACTGCATTTCTCTACTTCATGGTGGCAGGTGAGTCAATAATGGTCAATAAAACTAAATTTATCACTCCTATAAAGGTAAAATTCAGTTCAAGGATATTCATAATAAATTTTTCTTTTTCTCTGGTTAAAAAATAAATCTGAAATAATTTGTATTGTATTTTGTCTGATTTTCAAATATTTTTCATAATGGCACAAAAATGTAGATAGTGACAACGACTAAATGTGGTTTGGGCATATGTCAATTTTCCTAATTCCAAACACAAATCAAATCCAACTGTCGTAAATTAATAATACTGCCATCCAATACTGTCAATCAAACTTAAAGACATTCCTGCTAATGATTAAGGATGTATCTGCTTATTGACCAGGATCTTTTCCCATTCAGAAGATTCCTGGTCATCAGGCATCATTGCTGCCTGAATGAGTTAATCCAATTTATCAACAAAAGACCAACACAGGGATGGATTTTGCTGGTGAGCACTCCTTCAAAAAGGGTTGTTTCTATACTGAGAAAGAAAATATCAATATTTTAAGGGCAAGTGGAACCTAACAAAATGGCAACTATAATTAAAGGAAGGTTTGTATATAGGTTGGATTAACCCTGATTTAAATAGGCAAGTAAAATATGTTACCTTATTCGTATAAATTGTTTGCGGAAGAATTAATCATGGAGACAAACTTTTGTAAATTGTACCTGAAAAAAATCATGATTTGCAGGATTAATTTTTGTGAATTTGACAAAAATGTCAGAATTTGCGGGACAAACTTGTACGACTGAAAGACAAATTTTAAAAAATGATTTTTTTTATCCTTTACTCATCATCATTTTCATTATCTAATCAAAAACATTCCTATCTTATATAGAATCTGAATAATCTCCTTCATTTTCTACCTGTACAAGAAAGAAAAAAGTTCTGAATGTAATTAGTGATAACAATGATGTAAGAGAAATAGATTGAAAAGTAAAATATTGTCTCCTTGTTTCGTGGTTCATTATTTCCATATATTTCATCATTTTTTAGTATGCAGTACAATCCACTTCCCCTTTTTGTGTTTAATTTGGAAAAAAAATTGCTTTATGAACAAGAAAAAGCTTATTAAGTACGGAGAAATGTTTTGCAATTTCATGGCAAGATTGCAAATATAAATAGTAATTAATAGTGCTGCAAGAAATTCTCAAGCATTAATAAGTACGTACAAGGTAGTATATTGTATAATTGTTTTTGTTTTTGTTTTTATGTTTAAAGGGATCCTGTGATGAAAAATTATTTTTTGGGACACGATAGAGCTCTAAAAGTTGATTAAGAAGTCTTTTTACAGTTTTTTATAATTTTTTGTTGTTTTCGAGATATCTCAATTTCAAGATCTTAGATTTGATTATTGCAACGCATAATTATGATGTATTAAGTGAGTATTTAAAATTTCTCATTGCTTTTAATGAATATTGCATCTTTGTAGTAAATGGATCAAGAATTCTAAGTGAAATGATATGATGAAGTATGAACTAAGAATATTTAGTACCGTAAAATGGAGTGACTTGAAACAAAATTCGCTGTTTTTTTAAAAGATTTGCTCATAACTTTTAATCTAAGAAAGTAATTGTTTCAGAAACAATATCGAAAGCATACAAGATATTAACCCTTTCTATTAATTGAACTTATGATAATTACTAAATGACTTCTACCACCTTTGAAACTCCATCGGCTGAACTTTATCACACATCAATGATTCGATTGCATCATAATTGATAAGAATATTTATGCAATAATCGAATAGACGAAGTGTATTGAGTGAAAAAAAACGAAACATTTTAATGGCATACATTTCCTTCAATTTTAAATATTTTTCGCTTAAATTCTGGAATTACTCCCTTTGGCCTTTCTATTTTACAAATTTAAAAAAAATTATATTTGGCGATACACTATATCGCCATGACATGCTATTTTACAGGGGACTGATTTTCGGCGCTTTGTTCATCTTCAGCTTCCGAAGAACTTCCTTGATTAATAAAATTTTTCTATCAAATGTTACGCTAGATAGTCTCCGAACAGAATCTGAAAGAAATTCATTCTATCATGAGAAATAACTTTTTTTCGACGCTGTCTCAAGTCACCCCGCTTTACGGTAATTCAAAAGTTACACACATCAACAACACACTCTCCTATTACATCATAATTATGCATTGCATAATTTGATATTTTTAAATTGAAATATCAGCGAAAGGAGAGGATATTTTCAAACTGCAAAAAGACTTGTTCCTCAACTTATTATTATTAACGTGTCCGAAGTTTGGAAATGTCCGAAGTTTGGAAGACTGACGGTGTATACAACATGAAATTAAGGCTATTACTAATTAACTACTTACGATTCAGCTTGTAATTTAATTTTACTAATATTTAATTTAATTTTACTAATAATGATGACAACAGAAATGTCGAAACTTGCTAAACTTGTGCCATTTCAAAAGGTCTTTTGGTAACTTTTTGTTCATTTAAAATTTCAAGCTACTAAAATTCATTGACAGTACAGAAATAGAATAATTCAGTAAGAATCACCTTGTCTTCCCTTAAGGTATGTAAGCTAATATCTTATCTTTAAATAAATGTTTTGGAGAAAAGAAAACATAATTTGAGTGGCATTAGATAAATAATCTATGCAACTTGCCTGACTTTGTCTTCCAGAATTTTTATCCCATCCAATTAGGATACGTGGTTGTTCATGTCTTGATTCAATACACTTCGATACAAGTTGTTATGGTATATTATCGCATGTAAAGCCTTATTTGACCGTTTAGAGGAACCAAAGTAATGTACTTCTTGGTTCTTGTTGATAAGTTTTAGCAGCGTTTCACTCCCAGAATGCACTTCTGTTAAAGTAAAGGGTGGGGAGAGAGCGCATTAAAACAAAATAATTTATTCACTTATGCGAATGAAGAGAACTCTTTTTGTATTGTAATATATTTACTTCGTCACACACAAGTGACATATTTTCCAAAAATCAACATTGTGCCTTATACTTTCTGATTTCGAACTGAAAAATTTAAAGTTAGCAACAACGGGCGTATAACTGGGGCGTGAAGACCTGCAACATTACACACACACGGACGGACGGACGGACTGACTGACAGACACGGGTAAATGAAAGATCAGCTACCTTACGGCGCTGACCAATTACAACTTTATGTATGTTTTATGAAAAGAAAAATATACAGAAAACGATGACAACCTGCCTTCATGTGAAAATCATTTTCGTAACCCTTTAAAATAAAATTGAAAATGGTCGAGGTTACAAAATCGTAAGATTTTTTCAAGTTTTTTTTTCTCTATGAACTATTAATAATCTACAATAACATTTGGAAACAAATGATGACAAATGATTGCTGGACTTGTTGAAGTTGTAATATCAGCCTCAAAAATCTTTACATATAAATTTTCGTCCTTCTGCAAACAGACGTAAGCAACAAACTGTTTTATATCATATGAAATAATTACATGCTTTTGTCTTTCGATCTGTTAGTAACTTAGATATCAATAATATATGCCACCCGTTTTTGTCGCAACAAATATTAAAAATGAAAATAAATCCGTTCGTAGACACGAGAAACCCAAATCATAACGAAAGAGCACAGAGAAATATGTTGAGCGTAACCTACATCAAGAAATCTCCTCCATGCACTTTTTCAAGAACGCTACAAGAACTTATCATTAGATTTTTTTTTATTTTCCTCGATAGAATTATGGCTTCACAAGAGAATTTAATGAAAAACGTTTTTGGGTTTGATTCCCCTTTAAACATAAATGTTAAGGTTTGAAAAATATTTAATTCATAAAGCGCTAATATGGCACACTCTTCAAAGAGAGGTTTAGTATGCGCATTGCGATCTTTGTTGTTTATAACTCTTATGGCATGTTTCTGACGACGAGCAAGAGATTTCTCAATCCCCTTTGATACTTTTAAGTTGATATACATACAAACAAGAGCCTCATGGCACAAACACGATTGTAAATCTTAATTCAATGTATGCGTAATCTATATTATAGCCATCAGTCAGGGAATTCGTAATCTTCCTTTTTGTACGAAACTATTGTTAATCAATCGAATATCCTTGTAATGCACATGATAATGGTAAAAAACAAGAAGGCACTATCAGGACTGAAGGCCTGAAGGTCAAAATGGAAAAATGTTTGACTTTGAAGCAAAATCGAAAAAAACATTTTTCTGCAGAAAGGTCAAATTAGCAATTTCTGAGTGATAACTAAAATGAGTATGATTAAAGGGATTCTTGCGTCCAAACTTTTGTGATGGTAGAACAAAGTTGCTTATGAAGTCCTTTTGCAGTTTTTGGAAATTCTGTTTCCTTAGGGAGATATTTATATTTAAAAATCATCAACATGCAATGCATAATTATGATGTAATAAGATACACATTTTTAAATAGTTAAGATTAACATTTATAACTTCTGGATGTGTACTTTCTATTTTATAGAATTTTGTTTGGGAAACATAGGAACATAAACACTTTTGATGTAAAAGAATATGTTACCGTGTTTATAGCTAGCATTAAAGGGATCCTGTGATGAAAAATTATTTTTTGGGACACAATGGAGCTCTAAAAGTTGATTAACAAGTCTCTTTACAGTTTTTTATAATTCTTTGTGGTTTTTTGAGATATCTCAATTTCAAGATCTTAGATTTGATTTATGCATTACATAATTATGATGTAATAAGTGAGTAGTTAAAATTTCTCATTGCTTTTAATGAATATTACATCTTTGTACATTAGTAAATGGATCAAGAATTCTAAGTGAAATGATATGATGAAGTATGAACTAAGAATATTTAGTAGTTCAAAAGTTACACACATCAACAGCACACTCTCCTATTACATCATAATTATGCTTTGCATAATTTGATATTTTTAAATTGAAATATCAGCGAAAGGAGAGGAAATTTTCAAAAACTGTAAAGTGACTTGTGAATCAACTTTTTGAGCTCTATCATGTCCCAAAAAATAATTCTTCATCACAGGATCCCTTTAACTTATGAAAACATCAGCAAAGCCAGAGGTACTAACTTATCTAGGAAGCTATAATCATATTCAAGATAAATCAATTTTATTTTAATCTAGCATAAAAACATTATCTGGCAAATCTGGGACTATAAAATATGTGCCCTTGTTCAAAAGGCGGTCACCTTTCATTCACAATAAAACCAAATAAACAAGATGCCCTTACGGGCAGAAGGATTTCTGCAATATCAGCTGAAAAATGAAAAATGAAATACTATAACAACTTCCTTGAAACTTGAATGATTTTGAATCATTGAATGGTTGAATAATTTCTACAATATATTACATTCCTAATTACGTGCTCCTCAGGAAATTTTGAAGGCATAATGGACACAATGCGAACTTTCTTATAATGTATATACTGCCAATAAACTGAATGATATATTTCTTAATACAAACTAATATCAACGATATATCGATCCTTTCAGATATCTTAATAAGTATGCTCGTAACTCATGAACTCAAAACATTTTTCCAAGTACATATCAATTGTGGTTATGCAAAATACATTCATATAGACTAAAGAAAATCAGCATATATATATATAACTGAAATCAAACATTTCTGTTTTAGTTTGATTAACAATATGGCATGCACTTACATTCTTGATTTAAGTTGACATGTATGACCTGTTTAAAAATTTATTTTTGAAATTTAGGGCAGGTTGATTACATTACGTTTCTGATTACATATGGACCTCAGGGCATTGCAAAATTGTTATTGACACTATGCGAAACTTGACATCAAATTTATATGCTTTCAGGATATATATAACAGTGATTACGTATGTATGTCAATGTTCCTAATTACTAAGACTTCCCAAACATAAAAAGTAAACAAAGATTAGGATTATGAAAAATATGACTCAAACTTACCAAAATTAGCAAACATAACTGAAAGCAGAAATTTGCGTTAAAAGATGTCCAGTATTTACAATTTACAGACAATCAAGGTAAGTTTCAGTTTGCTATCGTAAATAGTAAGTCTCCATTCCTAATTCAGGACATTGGTAATACAGCCAAGAACTATACAAGTAAATAAGCTAAATAGCTAGAGAAACATCAAATATAAAATGATGCACAGGCAGAGGGAAGACAAGACATTCTTGTATGTTGTTGGAGCTGAAGAGGAAACTGAGCTGAGCTGTATGTATCCAGAGCTTAAAAAGCACTACAGCCGACACACGAAACAAACGATGGGGGTGCAGAACAAGATTAGGTTCATAATTATATATTTCCCCATAGGGCGAAATATATGTTAAAACCGGCATTTTCTTCTCCTTCTCCTCCTTTTCGTTCACTTTTATAGCCGCGGTTCAGCATTGAATTTTCGGCTACCCATAGTAGATAAGAATAGAGGCTAGTGTACCGTGAAGTAGTACGACATTTTTTTTCAGTCAGTGCAGATGGGCTTTGGAAGACTTTGCTTTTTTCTGCAAACTTTTAAAATGATTCAATAGATAAAACGTTAAATGATGGAAATAAATCGTTTTATTTCTTAAAAAGTTTTGTAAAACTTTTGAATGAACGTGTAAAAAACAGAAAAACATCTGATATTGATGATGTTTTGTTTTTGTTGAAAACAATAATGTGTTATTTATGATGATTGGTAGTTAAATGCTTGGAACAACAAACCATTGAAGCTGTGATTTCAGTGCAAAGGTGAAATTCATTATCAATAGCCAGGGTGAAGATTTATTTATGTAGCTCAACTGAACTGAAAGCACGATGATAATACACCCATAAAAGGAAACCCTTTTCATGTGGAGAACAACCAGTTCAACCATTTAATTCAAAGAGTACATACAAAAACAGCAAGTAAATATATGATGTCGTATATCCAAGAAGAAGTTCAGAAAACCAATTACGTATATATAATGTTTTAATACACAGAGGATTGAGACAAATCTTGAAATTGAAAGAATGCTGGTCGAGTGTGCTTCTCTGGATAGTTGTTTAATTCAACAACAGAAACATAGTTCTATGAAGTATATATATGGTCATGCATCAGTATACATTTGATGCTGTATATCATATTTTATTTTGCAAAATTAAATATATGACTGTCAATTTTCCTTTTACGAACAACGAACATAAGTTTTTGAAATGTTTCATCTATAAGGAATTGATCTTTCACTTTGGTTTGCATATAACTGAACCCTAAACAGCATCTCGTCTTAACAAAACCATTGGAAAATAAAAAGGAAATAAGTCGATGAACATCTAAATCTTTTAAAGTCACTTAAGTCGCATGTTTCTCGTGTTTACAAGCTTGTAAGGATTTGATGAAAACCGGGGGTGATAGTTTTTGCAACTACGAAGGTAATTAACATTTAATATAATTGGTCATACGTTAGACATAATGACTACGTGAGCATTTAACTTTGTATGTTATTGCATTCATTTGTACTGTAAAATTATCCCTTTGGGGTTAATACAAAAATTTATGATTTATGCACGGGGAGTTTAATTGTATAATTATTCTGTTGAACAGAGTCGTTTAGTGGAAAGATCATTGCTTACCCCCAGAAAATTAGTGAAATCATAACAGAGTGAATATGTTAAAATGTGCGACCTAAGGGGCTGATTACATGATCCCGGTTAGCCTGGAAGAACTTTCATCCCGCCTTGCCGAGATGAATTTCAACTCAGTGTTATATGCAAAATTTTCATCCCATTTAGGCTGGACGGGACAAAGCCAAACCTGTCTTTAAAAGAGGAAACGATACTTTTGACAAACTACGCATGCTCAAACCTCAAACTTGTCCGGTTGATCGGGATGAAGCGATTACATGGGAAAATTTCATCCCGCCTAACCGAGATCCCGGCTCTTAATAGCCGAGATCTTGGTTAGGCGGGATGAAAATTTTATCATGTAATCGCGATGGGAAATTTATGATGATTTGACCAGGATGCCAAGACTTCGGCAAGGAGGAATGAAATTTCGTCCCGGCTAACTGGGATCATGTAATCAGCCCCTAAGTGACTTTAAGGGATTATATTTTACTTTTTTGTAAAATTATTTTGCCTTTTGAACGATCAAAGATTGAAGTTTGACTCACAAAAACCTGAGCTCTTTTGCTCTTTTCTATAAAAAGCTCTTTTTTTTCATCTTCGTTTTTCTTCTTCCATTTTCATTATTCTTCCAAATTTTATCATGAAAAAGTGCTTAAGCTCGACACAGCGCAAAAAGAATTTTTGAAATATCTCATAACCTTCAAATTTGCCATGCATTTATAAAAACTGTGCAAGTTCACTTGAAACGTACTTTAGTAAGGACAGCGTTTTTATCTGAGTATCAGGTTGATGGTAGTTATACTGTAATTATTTTATCACACATTTTTCTCATGGTTGTCAATGTTTATTGATATTATTGACAAAAATTTCGCAACTTTGAGGAAATATATAGTCGCATTTATGCGAATCTTGTTAAACTTTTCAGATATCACAGTGGTTACGTACATAAACCCATTTTCTTTAAACGCTTGATATGTACTGCCAATCTTCTTAATTACGTACATAATGCCCAATATTGCAAACACAAAAATAAAAGTAAACCAAAATTTTGATCATTAAAAATAAATACCTATGCTCCAAACTCACCACACACATTTTTATAACTGAAAGGAAAATTTTCTTTGTGTATTTGCATTTACAGGCAGTTGAAAGATGTTTCAATTCGCTATTGTGATTAGGAAAGCCATTCGTAATAAAGGACATTGGCAGTATAACTTAAAAACTGATCAAACATTAAAACATAAACATTAGCATCAAACATTAAAAGTGGTACAGAGTAGACACACATTTTTAATGATGGAGCTGAGGAGGGCACTAAGCTGAGCTGTACGTATCCACAGCTTAAAAAGCCCACACATGAAACAAACAACCTTCTTTTTTTAGAAACAATCTCAGACATTTAATCTCAAAAACAAAGCATACCTTTTTCGTTCCGTTTACAAAACATTAAAAACTTTTCCTTAGAAACGAATGATCATCATTGAATCATTTAATAAAAAAACAATAAATTAATGCTAGAGATATCATTCTTCATCTTCAGTTTTAGAAATGAGGATCTTCTTTAAATTAAATCCATTAAATACTGACTAAAGATACTTTCGTATCCTGTCGGTTCATTGTTGTGAGTTTCTTTGACTGAAATGCGTGGTTTTGGTTTCGTGTAAACATTCGCACGAGATTTCAAAAAACCGCTAGGTTTGGACAGTACGAAGAAAAACCAAAGCCGGTTGTAAGGTATTTCTTGCTTTCGCAGAAATCCAGTAACAATGACCTACTGATAAGCTAGCATAACTGACTACAAGTACGTATCGGTTACCAGTTTTTGGATGGATTGGTTAAAAGAACTTTGAACAAGTTTTTTCAATTTAAATGACATAAGCAAGTCTCTGAACAAAGCACAGGATAATATGCCAACTATATATATAGTATATACTTATAAACGGATGGAAAGAAGAAAACTATTTTTGTTAGAACTTTAAGTTTCTTCCTTTATGGATTCATCAGCTAACTGAAAAAACTGACTGTCGAGCACTTTCAGAAAAGAGATAAGAATCTATATGAATAGTATATATTATATATACATAGTACTTTGGTGTACAACAATGCTATTCAATGCTATTTGGTGCAGCACACTGTAAGTTAATTTGGTGTAAAGTTGTACAAGTTATTAAGGTGTATAAAACACAGGTATTATTTACAGGGTTCGTAGCGCACTTTTCCCAAAATATTTTCCCTGACCTTTCCTGACTTTAAGGAGTAAAAAAAGTATCGTTTTCCCTGACTTTTCTTTAAAAACACCCTGTTTTCCCTGACTTTATTGCCTACTAAAACTACAGAGTCAAGATTACACATTCAGAAGTATCAATCTACAGGCTACAGAAGGGATAAAACATTTCATAAAACATGTTAGTTAACTCTGAAAAAAAGAATAAAAATATTGATAGATGATTGGGTAAGCAAAATTATCATTGAACAAAGTCAGTAATTATTATTATTATTATTATTTAAGATTACAAATTCACAGGCCATAGGCCTCTACGAATCGCTCTTTTCTTTAAACGATGAATCAAATCGTAGTGGATGATTCACCCAGTGTTCGTCCAATCTGTTCTTAAAAGTGTTTATATCATCAGCATCAACTAACTGCTTTGGTAAGTTATTTCATGTATTAACTGTCCGGTAGTAGAACGAGTTGTATTGCACACCTCTGACACCATCTGTCGGAAATGCATGTTCTAACTGGAACTTGTGATGTCTAACCAAGCTAGATTTAGGTTTGAACGCTGAGCTTAGGCTTGATCGATCGTACACTTTGAAGTGTTTAAATAGCTCTATCATATCACCTCTTGCTCTGCGAAATGCGAGTGTAGGTAGCGACAGTTGTACCAGTCGGTCTTCGTATGGCAAGTTCTTGATTCCATCGACGAGTTTTGTTGCCCTTCTTTGTACACCCTCAAGTTTATCGATATGCTTGCGTAGATGTGGTGACCAGGCTGACTGGCAATACTCGAGGTGTGGTCTTACAAACGTTACATACAACTGCCGAAACAGGGACTCCTCTAGGTAGGCGAAGCTGCGGCGTATCAAGCCCATTATTGAATTAGCTTTTTGGACTTTGGTGTTAATGTGCTCGTCAAATTTCAAATCAGTATCCACAATAAAACCAAGATCTTTTTCCTCGAACACGTGTTCTAATTCAAAATTATTCAAAGTATACCTTTCCGTGTGTTGGATGTTTTCGATCTTGCCCAATGTCAATACGTGGCACTTATCGGGATGAAAGCGCAATAACCACTTCCTGGACCATTCTTCCAGAGCATTGATATCTAATTGGAGTTGGATAGCATCGTCTTTGGAATTGATTCGCCGCAGAAGCTTTGTGTCATCTGCAAAGAGATACGATTCGGAAGACACATAATCAGGAAGATCGTTTATGTATATGACGAAGAGGATAGGTCCTAGAACACTTCCTTGTGGTACACCACTCAAAACATTTACACAAGCAGATTCTGTACCATTTATCTTCACAACTTGAGAACGATCTTTCAGAAAACTTTCAATCCATTTTAACAGATGACCAGATATACCGTATAATGACAACTTTCCAATCAAACGCTTGTGAGGAACCGTATCAAATGCTTTGGCGAAGTCGAAATAGATGGCATCAGCAACAGCTCTAGTGACCATAATGTCAATGCATTTATTTAAATACGACAGTAATTGTGTTACAGTAGATCGTCCACGGACAAACCCAAATTGTTTCTTCGACAACAAGTTGTTATCGATCATGTATTTTGTAATTACTTCTTTAATCAGTGATTCCATTAACTTACATACTATGCTGGTGAGGCTGATAGGTCGATAGTTTTCAGCCTTGTGACGACTACCTTTCTTAAAAATCGGCGAAATGTAAGCCGTTTTCCAATCATTTGGTACACATCCAGTTTCGAAAGACCTTTGAAATATAGCAGTGACGGGTTCTGTAACTTAATCGATGAGTTCCTTGAGAGTTCTAGCATGGATTCCATCTGGCCCACACGATTTGTTTACATTGAGATTTTCAATTTCCTTTTTGACAAGATCAGGAGTTATAGATATGTTCGAAATCGATGCTTTGGTGCGTTGCTCAAGCATAGGGACCTCAGCTGCGGGCTCCTTTGTAAATACACTAGAAAACTGATTTTGTAGGATGTTGGCTTTTTCCTTGTCTTCGAATTTCAGCTCAGATTTGACATTACTTACAAATAACGGTGCAACTCCTGATTTAGTCTTTAATTTGCTTCTAACGTGTGCCCAGAATGCTTTGGGGTTTGTTTTTGCATTCTTCGCAATATTTCTTTCTTGCTGTCTTTTTAATCCGCGCATTAACATTTTTACTTTGTTTCTTGCCTTGGTAAACTCCTTCCTTGCCTGGTCACTGCTCTTACCTTTCTTTTTCATTGCTATCCACCTTCGATGCGTTGTTTTCTTCTTGCGTAGTGCGGCTAGAATAGGTTTAGTGACAGGTACGGTGCCTTTATTTGTCCCACTGTTGGTAACTTTCGGTATGAATCTTGTTTGCAATTGGAGAATAGTTGACTTAAATGAATTCCACAATTCTTCAGCTGACCCCTCTTTACGTATGAACGTTTCTTTCCAGTTTGTTGATATAAGCATGTTCTTCATTGCTTCGAAGTCACCTTTGTGATATGCGTATCTTTCTTGAGGTTTAGAGAAGTCCATATAGCAAGTGTATTTGAATGTTATAACGCAGTGGTCACTTTTACCAAGAGGAGCATGATATTCCAAGTCAGATACCTGCATAACTTCATTAGTGAGAACAAGGTCGATAGAGGAAGGATCGTCGTTACCACGGGCTCTTGTTGATTCCAGGACATGCTGGTGTAGAAAGCAATCAAAAATGGTGTTAAGGAATTTAGACTCTTTACTTTCTGCACCTTTGCTTGTTGCGTAGGAGGACCAATTAATATCTTTAAAATTGAAGTCGCCAACGAGACACATATGGGAATAAGAACGTCCTGCTAGATCTTTGAGTAACTTGTTCAGATTTTCGTTATTTTCATGCAATGTATCAGTAGGCGTAGGACTTCTATATATGCATCCAAATAGTAACTTGTCGTTATTTTTCAACTTCATCTCCAGAAGGCATGCCTCATCATACTGTATGTCTGTTGAAATAACTGAGACTGAGTTGTTGATGGATGTGTGCACATATATTGCTACACCTCTCCCCGTTTTTTTATCCAGATTGACTGAGTAGAAGCCGTAATTAGGGATTATATAGTCCAATTGCGTTCTTTCACTTCCATTTTTTGGTTTGAGCTCACATATAGCAATAATCCTTGGTTTTGTTCTGTCGATTAGTTCCAGAAGTTCAAATTTCTTTGGAGGAGTAAGCTGGTCAGCATTCGTATAGAGTACAGTGATAGGTTGTGTGTTGCGTGTATCGTTATTATTGGGTTTGTATTCTTTATCCTTTTTACAATTTTTAGGTAAATGTTTTTCTTTTGTTTCTTTTTTTGGTTTTTTTTTTGGTTTTTCTTTCGTAGTTGTATTCTTTTTAAACTCGTGCGTATTTTAGTTTTTCTTTAACGTTGGGGAAGATGAGGAATGTTTCTCTTTCTGAACTTCTTCACCTGGAGCCCGTTTTTTGGAGTACCCCGAACCTTCCATTCAAAACGGGAGTCACTTGGTTCTTTTTGGTTAAGCTCCTTGGCTTTAATTACGAAGCTCTTTATCTGTTCGCGTTCGGAAATGGTGTAATCTTCTGTCACGCTTATTCCCTTGTAGGTTTCTTGGCCTTTCAGACTTGACAAACTGCCCAGGATTTCTTTCTTCGCCATTTCGGTGTTGAGAACAACCTTTAATGGTCTTGTTTTCCCTCCCTCCTTCTTTCCGAGCCGTGAGATAGACTTAAAATTTGCTGATGAGCCGATAGCGTTAATAAAATTAACAACGTAATCTGTGTCGTAGGCTTTCAAGGGTTTCCTTTCTGTTTCCTGCTCGACGACGCCATGTATGATAAGGTTGCAGACCCTAGATTTTCGCTCATTTTCCTCTCCTAACTCCTCGTTACGGGCTTCGAGGATTATTTTCCTCAGATCACTTACTTGCCTAGAGCTAGAAGCATCACTCGATTCCGTCTTTTCATGGGGATTATTTACTGTAGTTTCTTTACCGGTGGGACCACTAACAGCTTCGGCGAAAGACGGCTTCGTTCCAGCTGCTAGATTAAGCTTTCGTTCTATGTTAAGATTATTTTCTTTAACAGAATGTAGAAGCGCAGCTTCGAACTCCTTAAACTTCTTTTCAAGGCTGTCCAAAATCGTGTTGTTGTCTTCGTAGCTTGCCTGTTCTTTAACGTTATTCTTAAGGTCTTGAAGCTCTTGCTGCAGCTTTGATTCGTTTCTTTCGTGCTCGCTGATTTGTTGTCCGCATTTTTTAATTTCTTCTTTCAAATTTCTGATTGTTTCCTTGTACTTCTTCACCGCCACCACTTCAATTTTCATCAGATCACTGAACTTCTATTGTTTAGAGCGCAAGGCTTCGTTATCGTTCTTCGTATTGCTGTTCTCCAATGTTATGTCTTTTAGTGCCTGCGTTAATTGCTCTACTTCAAAGGATTGATCGAGATCGTATCCTGACATAATTTTTAATAACTCTTCACCGATATCCACACAATTTACACACGTAAACCTGCGTCCTTTCTTCGTGATGAAACACTCCAGCTGGTATGCGGGGAGCATTGTACATTTATAGTGCACTTTTCGTTTGCAATCAAAGCAAGTTAGCGTGTGTTGAATGTTTTTTCCACTACATTTCTTTTGTGTGCATTGTTCATTGATTTCTTCCGTCGCCGTCTCACCTTCACTTTCCATAGCCAACACGTTGTTTTGGCTCACGTTTGATGTTTTCGTGTGTTTTTTCGTTCGTATTTGTTCAGGAGTTGTCGTTACGCAACAAAACTTCACCAGATAATAAATTCGATGTTGGCGCTCTTTTTGATAGTATTTTCAACAGTTTACGTTTTCTTTTTCGCGAGTTTTACTGTTTTTATTGATTTTTGTGAAAAATTTGTGTTCCTGCAGAAGATTTTATGTCTGCTCCGTATTTGACGTCAAATTTTAATAGACACAATATGAACAATATGAAATTGTTCCCTGACTTTCCCTGACCTAAATGGTAAAGAAACGTTTTTTCCTGACATTCCCTGACTTTCCAGAATCTTCCTGTCAAACATAGTTTTTTTCCTGATTTTCCAGACACAGTGAAACCTGTATTTAAGTATGTGTACAATACTTTGTTGCAACAAAGCTGCACAAGCTATTATTGTTGTGCGGTCAAAGTTGCACTTGCGTTTCTTTTCTTCTATGTTTTATTTCTTCGAGAAAGGAAGAACTCAAAAATATACATAAAACAGCAACAGTTAGAAAGGGATCACTGCTCTAATTTGAACAGAAAGAGAAATTAACTACTATTCAGCACACAATAAAGTAATCACTCAGACCAAAAGTATACAACGTGATACAAAACAAAGATCCGGTGAATGAAAGTAATGCACAAACAATATTTCTCCTTGTGATAAGAAATACTGAGTATATCAATAACTTTTGTCATTAAAAAGACATCTAAAAGAAAATAACATGGGAAAATTTAAGGAACAGTTAATACAAATTTTAATCTGTAGGATTGGCACTTTAGGTCTGGAAAATAAATTCTAGAGGAAGAAAGTGTTTGCCGAAGAAAGTTTTGCGGTTTTGATTCGAATCGCAAAAGTTTATTCCCACAAAATATTGTAATATTGGTAAACCGCAAAAGTTTTTTCCCGCAAAATTTTCAAAATAATCCCAATTTTCGTTAATTATTACAAGACAAATTCCTTCTACCTAAAAGCCTGTTTGTAGAAGTTCATTGACTCCAATTTCAATAAGTGATTTGATCTACTTTATTTCATGAAAATTTCGAGGGCTTTTTTCGGCAAAATTGAATTTTGTGGCATTTTAATTTCGCTGTTCGAGCTAAAAGTTGTGAAATACTTTCTCCGACAAAAAATTAAACTATGTTTGCCTAGTGAAGTTTTTCTGTCTTAAATTCTCCAACGTATGAATTTTTCTTTGTCTAGTATGAATGACACTGACAAAAATGAATAGTAATGGAGGAGAGCGAATCTGAGAGATATAAAAATTACAATAGAACTCAAATTCGAATGTCAGTGAGTTTGTTTACTAACTGTAGTAACTATCAAAAGAACAACTAGAAAATGGCGTTAATCTACTCTTTTAATGCAATCATTTCCTCTCGATGCTTTCATGTCTATAAAGAAACAACTTCCCTGACAAAATTTTCCCCTCTAAGGTACTCTCGTTTAACAAGCGCAAAATATTTTTCTCGCAAAAAAAATGTAAACTGAGGAACCGCGAAAGTTCATTCCCGCAAAAAGGATTCATTTCCACGAACCGCAAAAGATTTTTCCCGCAAAATACAAATATTTTGCGGTTCAGCCGATCCGCAAAGCTTTCTTCCGCAAACACTTTCTTCCTTTAAAGTAAATATATATGTATCTTTATTCAATGACTTGTAAAGGAGGTCACCTTCATTTACAATTAAATCTATGTCAAATGAATTCCAATAACCAAGTCCGGCAGCACAGCACAGGAAAATATGTTAACTAAGAAGGTATATATATATAATTTTAGTACAACAAAGCTGTACAAGCTATTTGGTGCAAGACACTGCACAAGATATGTACTTTAGAGTTAATTTGGTGCAAAACTGCACAAGCTATTAAGGTGCAAAAGCACAGATACTATTTAAGTACGTTTATAATACTTTGGTGCGGTCGAAGCTGCACACTTATGTTTGTTTCTTTTCTTCTTCTATATTTTATTGTTCTTGGAGGAAGGAAGAACTGTAAAATATGGATGAAAACAACAGCAACGAAAAATCTGCCACAGACCAATGTTTTAAATTACACAAAAATAAGAAAAATAACGTACTATCCAGCACACAATTACAGTACTCACTCAGACCAACGGACTGCAAGGTGATGTACATAATGATTGCACCCACCATAGTCAAAGTCAAACAAGATGCCCTACCGGGCAGAAGTATTCCTGCGGATGACAGGAAGACTTTCTGGAGCCTTTTCAGAAAGAAATGAATGTTAGTTCACGCTTTAAAACGATATGCATAATGCAGAATGATGTTTGCAGTATTTTACATTTTACCTTTTAACTACGATAACAATTAAACTTTGTTGTTTCATATAAAACTTCACGGTTTTGCATCAATTTAGATCTTTTTTAAAAAAGATTTTAATTCAAAGTTGTATTCCCTAAAGAATCTTCAAGAAGTAATTAAGTAATAAAAAGTTTGTCGCGTCAAGAAAAGTAACAAGATTCGCAAAAATGCGACTATATATTTCCCCAAAGTTGCGAAACTTTTGTCAATTATTGTGTGTACATTGATAACCATAAGAAAAATGTATCAATAAGTAATAACAATAACTACCATCAATGTCATACTCAGATAAAAATGTTGTCCTTACTAATCAGGGTGGAATTGAATTTAATACCACAAAAGAGGTTATTTTTATTTTATTTATTTATTTTATTTATTTATAATAATATTTATACAGGATAACCTATTCAGTATAATATATAAAAATATGTCTTACTGCTATCAATTAGGGTCCTGTTAAACGTTAGGATAAAAGTTAAAAATATATGAAAAACCACTAAAACCACTGAAAAGTTTTATATAAATGAATTACTTAAAATACTGAGATAATTTTGTTTTAAAACTGTATATATTGACATCATTAATCATGTGTCTCGGTAAGGTATTGTATATTTTACTTGCCATAAATCTAAATGAGCGACGGCCATATTCCGTACGAATTACAGGAAGCCGTAGCAACGAATTCGTACTTCTGGTATTATGGCGGTGGCTCATCAAGACAAAATAGTCATCAAAGTTAACACATAATTCATTGTCTATACTCTTTCGAACCAGAAGACAACAGTTCTTTTTTATTGTGCCCTCGATCGAATTGATGTTCTCCGATGGTATAATTTTTCGTGCACGATTGTCGATTGACTGGAGCTTTTTTCGTTGAGTACACGTCAAGTTAAGGTTAACCATTCTGCTGTATGTAACTACAGGAACAATCATCGCCTGCTTTTGCAGCTTTAGTTGTGAGGTATGGTTTAATTTTAAGCAGGAGACGCAACCGGGATGTCGTCTTCTTATATGACAAGTTAAAATCTTCATTGAGATTGAGTGATGTGTCTAACTCAGTTCCAAGGTATTTATAGTGTGTTACGGTATTGACAATTTGATTTCGGTATTTGATGCAAAATGGCTTCGTTAGTTTCTTCAGTTTTTGAGGTGTACCAAACAACATTGCCTCAGTTTTTCCTTTTTTCATGCTAAGGATAAGTTCGTTATCATAACACCATTTTGATATTTCATCCATGTCATAGTTAAGTTGTGTTTCAATAACGTCGATTATTTTTCCTCCACAATATAAAACAGTGTCATCGGCATATTTAATGATTTCAGAATGCTTCAAGTTGTCAGCAAGATCGTTAAAATACAACAAGAACAACAGTGGACCTAAAATGGTACCCTGTGGTACACCCATTGTGAGGTACTCCTTTTCCGAAGATACACCATTATAGACAACATACTGTTCACGGTTGAATAAGTAATCAGTAAACCATAGAAGATCACTTTCCCATATGCCATAAGAAGTGAGCTTTGACAAGAGCTTGCTATGGCTCAGTGTATCGAACGCTTTAGTTAAGTCTATGTAAACCGCTCCAACAATTTCCCCCCTGTCTACATGATGTCTTATGCTATCGGTGAAAGATATGGTTGCCAGATTGGTGGATCTTTTGGCTCTGAAACCATACTGGTTACGATGGAGAAGGTTGTTCTTTTCAAGATAATCAATTAATTGACCATGTACTATTTTCTCTATGATTTTGGCAACTGTTGGGGTTACAGAAATGGGTCGATAGTTGTCAAAGTCACATTTCGTTCCACTTTTGTAAACAGGTGTAATCTTTGCCGTTTTCCAAGCTAATGGAACCTGACCACTGGATAGGGATAAATTTATCACATACGTTAATGGAGCTGCTAGCACTCTGCTACAGTCTTTCAAAATAAAAGTAGATATTTGATCGATACCAACCGCCTTTTTGCGCTTCAAAGACTTCATAAGTTTCTTTACAGTCTCAACGGATACAAGGTGTAGCTTGAAACGTTTGGTGGTACGACTTTTAATTGTGTAATGAGATCGCCAGACAAAGTTACGTAATGGCATCGATAGGCATTTGAGTGTCTTAGCAATAGATGAGAAAAATTTATTAAAACCATTCGAGATTTGTTCAGGTTTAGATGTTGAACCATTTTTAGTTTTAAAGGAAGCAGAAATGTTTTTCTTTCCTTTACTTGGATATAATTTCTTTATTTTAGTCCAGAAGTTATCCGGATTATTTTCGTTTGCCTTCATTAAGTTTTGATGGTAGTCAGCTTTTGCTTTCCTAACAACGTTATTTACATGATTACGCATTTTAAAAAAGTCACGTTTATCATTTTTTGATTTGCTTTTCCTCGATTTCCAATACAGTTGATCTCTTTTGTCCATTTTACGTTTAATGGTATCAGTTAACCAAGGGCTTGGCTTCCCTTGTACTTTCTTGGTTGTATTTGGAATCATTTGATCGATAGATGTTCGTATAAAATCATTCATGATATCCCATGCTTCGTTAGCGTTCGTTGAATTATAGACTTCATTCCAGTTACATGCTGCTAAGTCGCTGCAGAGTTTATTAGGGTCATATTTTCTCATATTGCGGCATTGTATTGTTTTGTGTTTATGTTTGATATGATTTAGTTTCCGTGTGCAGCCAACCATATCATGATCACTATATGCTGTAGGTATTACTATTGAGTCTCTAATAGAAGATGGATTATTTGATGCTATTATGTCAATTAATGTTTCGGACTGATGGTTGATACGAGTAGCGCTTTTTATGAGCTGTTTGAGACCGAAGATTTGTAAAGTAGCTTTTATGTCGTCATGATTACCATTCTTCAGATAATTAACGTTGATCGATCTCCCATAACAATAAACTCATTGCAGTGATTATTTGCATTTGATAATAACTCATGAAATATTTCACAAAAGTTCGGATGTAAATATTTCGAGTTATCCGGGGGTCGGTAAATAATGCAGATCAAAAATGATTTTGACTTCGGAGGCATTAATTCCAGCCATAGAGCTTCAATTTCATGTTTCTCAAGATCTTCTCTTCTTCTCCAATGTTCCCCTTCAACAAATTTGTTTGAGATGTATGCTGCAACGCCGCCACCGATACCTTTACTTCGATCGCTTCTTACGAAAGAATAATCATTTAATTTAAACAAGTCCTCCGGTTCACTAATGTCTGTATGCGTTTCACTAAGAGTCAGAACATCGATATTTTTAAAACTCGAACAGAGTTCTGTGATATTGTCAATATTATTCCATAATCCTCTTACGTTATGATGAAATAAGTGCAATCCTTTCAGTGATGTAATTCTTTCTAAGTCAGGATTCGATCGAAGATTACCAGGTCCCGGGCACTGTTCAATATCACCACAAAGTAAAAGTAGTATATCAAAGTATAAATATTTTGAGCGCGACTTGTATCTCAATTTTCTGTCGTGGATCCATAAAGTTGAGTTAAAAAAATTCTCTCTTTCTTCGACTATATTCACAGTATTAACATTTAAGCCAAGAATATCAGACGAAGTATAACATTTCTTCTTTATCCATAATGATATTATTATTATCGCAGTAATCGATAAAATTTTTACAGCAAGCTGCAAGAGCATGACTGTTCCCTTCGCTGCCATTATGTTCTCATCATGGCTTCTGGCTTATTCTGGCTTCTGGCTCATCATGGCTTATTTTGAACTTATTAAGAAATGAAGATGTTCATGGTCAAATGATAAGGTTGCTCTTATAAATTTTGCTGAGTAATACTTTCCCTTAAACAACTAAATATAAACAACCGCACCAATGTGTAAGACGATTAATAAACATAAGCATAATAAACATATGATTGTTGCAGAAGCTTGACATCCTTTATACCATAAAATCACGACAAAACAATGTAATTCAACAGAAGACACTTGCACTTGCTTTTTGTAACTCAGATAAAACTATCTTACAACATTATACTACAATCAAATTTGTATACAGATTTACAAAAGAAGAAAAGGATACTTTGAGTTAGACATATAAAGGCGGGTTTACAGTTCGCGCGAATTTGGTCGCGCGAACGAGCGAATGGCTCATTGAGCATGCGCGACAGTTATTTTTGGAAACTATCGTCAGAATTCACCGTTCGCTGCGACTGGCGAAGAAGTTGAAATTTTTCAACTTCTTCGCCAGTCGCCAGCGAAAGACAATAATTTCATCCAATCAAACGCCAGCATTTTTGCAAAATTGCAAAAATATAAAACAACAACATGGGGCAGCAAAAATAGAACCCGCAGTAAAAAATGGATGATTTAATTAGCCAATTAAACAACCCAGACGTTCTTGCTTTTATACGACAACAGCAGTTATTGCAAGAACAGCTTTCTGGAATCAGCAAACAACAAATGAAGGCAGTCTTTTGGAAGAAGAAACACCATCACTGAGTCAATGTTCAGAGCAGCTGGAATCCAACGAAAAAGAGTTCGATGAAGAAACATTTGTCGAAGAAATAAGAAAGTTCCTTTGTCTATGGGACACAAAATCCAGAGCTTACAAGGACGGAGTTAAAAAAAACGCAGCATGGAAAGCTCTCAGTCTTCAATTTGGTAAAGAAGGTGAGACTTTATTTTCTGATGTATCTGACTGAAATATTCGAGAGAGCAAGAGTTTGAAATATAAAATTATCCTGTGATGAAATTGGCTAATTTATTTGATACACTAGTGTTGTTGTGTGGCATTATTGTTGTGTTGTGAGTTTTATACAACAAGTTTTTATTTGTAAGTTTTGTTATGATACTATATTATAAGATTAAATATTTAGTTCTTGTGCCATAAAGCTACACATTGAAGAGTTTGATGGTAAAAAGTAAAAGACGACACCTTTGCTTCTACCTAGCTAAGCAGCTGACTTACTAAATAGCGTGTATAAAGTATACTTTGTATAATTTCATGTTTCTTTTCCTTTTAGTTGACTATCTGAAAAAAACCTGGAAAAATTTGAAAGACAATTTTTCAAAGTGTTTGAGACGAAGAGAAAAATTATTGCTTTCTGGGGCAGCTGCACAGACTCTACCAAAATGTAAATTGTTTGACCAATTAGTTTTTTTACGTGACACTGTTGCCAACAGACCCACCATAAGCAATATTGCTTCAGCAGAAGATTTACAAGAGGTTGACCTTTTCACACCACCTGGCACTCCTCCTTCAGAAGTTGCAAAAAGTAATGAGGAATTTTGTAACTCAACACCACAATCAAACTCAAGAAAACGAAAAGCAAGTGCAAGTGCAGAGTCGCAGAGACAAGCTCTGAAGCAAGAGGTGAACCCTGTAGATCAGGCTTTGTTGGAGGCACTAAAGGATGATGATTCTGCTAAGAATCAAATCTTATCGGATCCAGATGTTGCCTTCGTTCACAGTATCATACCAATTCTCAAGTCATTGCCACCTAAACAAAACCGACTTGCAAAAGTTGACATTCAGAATTTGTTGATTCGTTATGAGTTTGGTGATGATTAGTGAAATGTAAAAACATCTAGTTCTTTTTATATATACTGGCTTTTGTTTATTTAATCATGGAAATATTAAAAAAACTTTCATATCTCAATGCATGTGGTTTATTTTCTCTCAATTGATTATGCACACAATTGTAAGAAAGTTTGCTCACTTTCATTTCTGAAATTCATGTCAAAAGCAATCACTCCTCTTATTGAAAGTTTTTTGAATACTCGATGAAGCTAAACTGAACTGAGTTTCATGCTACTAGTTATTTTAAAAATTTTCTGGATTGTGATCACACTAACAGTTAATATTATATATTGTGAAAATAATATTACGTTTTTAAGAGTTTATATATACAGGAAACTAGAAAACCACTTGTAAAATATAAGTGCAAACATTGTTTCAAGTATATATACAAAACATTTTTAAGACATAGTAATGGAAAAGTGTTTCAAAGTAGTGTCAATGAAGGAATGACTTGAAGTGCGCTATTTGACAAGTAGTTTTCTACTCAGTTTTTAACAAGAAGGTCTTTGTATTTATATGATGTAAGCCCTAGCATAGTAGAAAGTTTTATTTGATCAAGAACTTAATTTTTGTCAAAGGGATCATGTGTTCTTGATATGTATTCCCATTGCCAAGGTACAGCACCAACACCAACAAAATAGTCCCTAAAATTATCGCGAATTTGTTTAGCATCTTTTGAATAGTTATTTGAACCTTGACTGGGGAGAGGCACCAAACATTCAGTCTCTATATCCTCTTGCATCCACCCTTTTTCTGCATAACCAGCTGGACAATAAGCATTATCAAAACTTCTTCCATACATGAGATAATTGTGGAGGGCAACAACTGCTTTGGTAATTGAAGTAACTGTGTCAACATTGGCTATTACCGGTCTGCGAAATATTCTGAATCTAGAAGCGCATATTCCGAAAACGTTCTCAACTTGTCTACGAGCTCGAGATATTCTATAGTTTGCCACTTGTTCCTTTGCTGCAAGAGATGATTTGGCATAGGGCTTGATCAAGTATTCTTTTAAAGGAAACGCCTCATCACCGACAAAAACAAACGAAAAACTCCACCGTCACTTTGTCTTCCAGAATCTCCAATATCAACAAGTATGAACTCATAATTTGAGTTAACAACAGCCATCAAAACTATGCTATGTGTTTTCTTATAGTTAAAGTAATATGAGCCTGAACGTGCTGGAGCTTGCATGACAACATGCTTGCCATCAATGGCACCAAGACAATTTCCAAAATTCCACTTGGATTCAAATTGGTCAGCAATTTCTATCCATTCATTCTTAGAAGAAGGTGCACATAGAAAACCTTTCTGCAGTAACTGTTTCCAGTAACTGTTGGGGCCTCTTCTTTTTATAATCTTTTACAATGACTTAATAGATTATGTCCTTCATGCTGAGGTGATAAAATATGCTGATGATACTATACTTTTCTTTGCTCACACAGATGCTTTGTTAATTGAAAAGTATCTTAATGAAGATATGGAACGTATTAGTGCATATTGTTTGAAGAACGAATTGATCCTAAATACCAAAAAGGGAAAAACTGAAGTGATGCTATTTGGCACATCGAAACGACTGAAATCATCCGGAAAAGAACTAGCAATTACTTATAATGGTCTTCCAATCCACTTTGTAACAAAATACAAGTATCTTGGTATCGTCGTTGATGAAAACCTTACAATGGCCGACAACTTTGATCAATCGTATAAACTTGCCAGCTCACGCCTTAGATTGTTGGAGCGAATGAAAAGATACTTGTCAGTAAAAGCATGCAAAAGCATATATATTTCTATGGTTATTCCACTACTGACATACAGCTGTCCTACACATTCAGTTTTTACAAACACACAAATTAAACGTCTCGAATCTCTTGATAGACGAGCGAAAATGATATTACCGAATAACGATCTACCTACTATATACAACCAGATGAAACAAGAAGCTGTTATCTTTGTTAAAAAATGTATAAATAGTGAATTGGGTTGTGAAATATTTAATTCATATTTTAATATAACAGCGCACAAAATTAATACAAGAAATAATTTTCAGAGCATCAAATTACCTCCAGTAAAACTAGAAGTTGCTAGGCGTGGTTTCTATTTTACTGGTGGTACTTTGTACAATAGTTTACCATTGTATATACGTGATATTGAAAATACGTTAGATTTTAAGAAAGCTGTTTCAATTTTTTTCAATTAATATGTTTTACTTTATACCTTTTATCCATTGTTTATTTTTATCCATACTGTTTGTTTTTTCTCTTTAATCTATCGGCTGTCGGGTGCAGTGCAGTGTAGTGGTCGCTTTTACTCTCCTTTGAGTGGTGGTCCTTATCTTTTGTCTCCTACACCTCTACACCGTCCTTACCCCTATGTTTTTACTAATTTATAATATTTTAACTTTTTTATTTTTAAACAGGACGAACGTTAATAGCAGTTTTATGGTACATAATTTTTGTATATACAAACTGAAGTTCTCATCCTGTATAAATATTCATGAATAATAATAATAATAATAATCACGTCTGAGGTCTCCTTGACTATGTTACAAACTGTTGCCTTCGACATTCTGTAGCTATCTGCAATGGTACTCTGGGCATCGCCAGTAACAAGATAGCGTAATGTAACACACAATCTTTCATCGGGACTTATTGGTTCTCTTCTTTCAGATGACTTGACTATAAAAGGTGCAACGTAACCAAGCAGTTGCTCAAACTTAGAGGGTGTCATTCTAAACTGACGGAAAAAAAAATTCTTTGTCAAACAATCTCATGTCTTTGATAAGCAGATGGTATTCCCCCTTCGTCTTTCTTTCCAGGAAAAGTTTACGGACCCAAAATCTTCGTCGGACTTTCTTTTCTGGTTGGGAATTCAAATTTCTGTTTAAACGTTGTCGTATTCTCCTTCTCAGAATTAATAATATGATAATTTGTTTTCTTGTTAGAGCAGTCATGTTGATTCATGTCTTTCTTATCTTTCTTACATTCGCGCGAACTTAAAGAATGTCTAAACACAATTCTTTCCATTCGCGCGACCAATTCGTCCGTTCGCGCGACCAATTCGTGCGAACTGTAAACCCGCCTTAAGCAAGTAACTATAACCATAAGAAAGATATTGGCAAAGAACTCAATACCAGTTGGTAGAGTCCAAGTAAATTATGCATTTATTTAAAATTTAAAAACATAAAAATACGTGACTTTAAGTTTCATGCATATCACAATCATCAGATGTATAAAATATAGATGATGATTGTGATATGCGAAACTTAAAGTCATGTATTTTTACGTTTTTATATTTTAAATAAATGAACAAGCAAATAACTATCAAAAGCACTTAAAAGCACTTCAAATTAGCACTTCAAATTTGGACAGAAGTGACAATTTATAAAATTAAATTCAAATATTCGGAATAAACATCTCTGTTCAAAAAATATGTGCACACCCATTATTTATTATATATTTGATAAAAATGACCATTGTAAACCCTAAATGAAAAAAAAAAACAGATTTCGGTAATGAAAATAGACTACACATACAATACCAAATCACTACAAAGCTGAAAGTAGACGTTCGTGTTCTGGCTTGATTTAATTTACAGATTGTTTGTTGGATTATGCTTTAATACACTTGTCCCGAATTCCGAGAATAATTTTTTCCTTTGCGTGAAAACGAGGCCGTACTGAGTAAGCTTGTCAACAATCTTGAAAATGGCTGAAGATACTGCAGATATCACACAGCTGCTGCTGAATAATATTGAAGAAAAACTCCCAATTATAAATGATATTAATGAAGAAAATAGAGAACCGAATTGGGGAAAATGTTTGAAAGATATGCCAACGATAACAATCAAGGAAATTGAGCAACACCGTGAAAACAGTGGTAAATCCACTTCTATAATAAAAACACTGGAAAGGGGAAGAAAGTTTAAGGAGGAACGTTATATCTCAGCAGAAACAATATTTACAACTGTTATTGGGGACGAATTTTGTGTGAAGGCAAGGTGTAAAGCCAGTATGAAAAAAGACATCCGTTCAGTCCAGGTGAATTTGTCATGTACATTATTAGGTACTGTGTTGTCAGCCAAATGCTCATGCTCAGCTGGCAATAGTGATGGCCAAATTGGAACACTACCCAGTGAAAAATACAAAAAGTTACCCCATGTTATAAGATAACGAGAAATAGTTGATTTTGGTACTTTAAAAAGCCAAGTTGCATGTGAGGTGTATCCATTTTTTAACCAAGTGAGGCATAAAAATAGCTGATCTTGTGGATTAGTTTTGGGTACTGGTCCAGTCTTCTGTTTCTTTTTGCCTTGATTTTCAGAATCATCTCTTTGTTGTTTAGTTATAGCTTCATCAGCTAATCTCTTAGAAGTCTCATAGTATTTAAGATTGGAACTTTTTGATCCAGGGTTCAAAAATGTAAATAAGTTATCAAATTGCTCAACTTGCAAGCTTGTAGATTTTTTAAAGAACTCAGGATCTTGTGATATATTATCGTAGTTGTATATATTTTCAGTTTGTAACTTTTTTACTTTTTCTCGTAAAAAGATCAGTTCGAGTGACATACTGTCTCTTTCATTTTTCACCATTTGAATCTCTGCCTTCAATGTTTTGATTTCACTTTTATATGAATCACAGTCACTGCAATCGGTCTCTTTTTCAGTATAAGAACTTTCCCCAACCTCCTGACAAGAGTGTTCTATATTACTAGCACAATTTTCATCATCTACACATTCACTGCTCTCAGATTCAGATTCGATAACTGGACGTTTGGAAGGTATGGCAACTAAACGTTTAGTCGGACTTTTACGTTTTTTTGATACAACTGGCTTGAATTTAAAAATACTTGGCACTGAGCCTTTCACCAATGTTTTCCTGTGATTGTTAACACTTACTTTGATACATTCAATTGGGAAATGAAACTCGCAAACTTTAGTGTATCTTGTAACAGAAAATTTATCTGCTCCTCCTTTCCTTCTGTAAGTTCATACAACATTTGTCCAAGTTTTTCTAACTTTTGAATCAGAAGGGAACGAAAATATCCCAATTCCAGTCTTTGATTTATTTCTATCGTAAGTCGAACTTTTACATAGTGGTATACAGCAATAATCTCCTGAACCACCAGTCTCTAATTCTTCAGGACGACGTAAATTAGTTCCAGGATAAAACTCCCTCTCGTTTTCCTTCTCTTCGATAAACGACATAATTTGTAAACAGTCGAAAAAAAGACACATAACTCTTATAGAAAGAATATTGTAGAATAAAATAACTGGTGATTTTTCAATCTTCTTCAGCATTGAAAACTCATATAAACATGCATAATTATTCCATTCTAGAAATTCTCATCCATACAAGAAAACTCCTCCCAATAAGTATAAAACATTCAGTATGGAATAACTTTCTCTCACCGAAAGCTTTCGCTTTCGCTTGTTTGTTGTTGTTTTACTCAGTACGGCCTCGTTTTCATGCAAATAGAAATATCAGATTCTCGGAATTCGGGACAAGTGTATTTATATACGTTTGTTGTTTGTGTAAGGAAAATTGACAGTATACCAATTTTTTACTAAAATATCATATATATATATACAGTATCAAAACAGTATAGGTGATCATGGAATTAATCCATAGTAAATTATGTTTCTGTTGTCAGATTAAATGACTATCTAAGGGAAGAACATTTTTCGACCACAGATTCTTTCAAGTTAATTGTGTCTCAATCTTGTCTGCTAAAATATTATACGCAATTGTTTTTCTGACGTTCTTATTGCATATGCGACATCACATTTTTACTTGCTGTTTTTTTTAATGTACTTTCTGAATTAACTGGTTGAACTGGTTGTTCTCCACATAAAAGGTTTCCTTTAATAGCTGTATATACATCATATATGTGTTTTCAGTTCACATTATATCAGGACGTAAAATAAAAATAAATATTCAGCCTGTATTGATAATGAATTTTCGCCTTTGCACTGAAATCGCAGCTTCAATGTTCCAAGCATTTAATTACCAATCATCATCATCATACACATAGCATTTTTGTTATCAACAAAATAAAAACAAAACAATATTTTTCTGTTTTCTACATGTTTCTTCAAAGGTTTTTACGAAACCTTTTAAGACAATACTGAACTAAAACGATTTATTTCCATCATTTAACGTTGAATTCTCTTGAATCATTTTAAAAGCTAGCGGGAAAAACAAAAATCTTCTACAACCCATTCGCACTGACTGAAAAAACATGGCGTGCTACTTCACTGTAGACTAGCCTCTATTCTTATCTACTTTTGCGGCTAGGCGAAAATTCCATTCTGAACCGCGGCTATAAAAGTGAACGGAGAAGAAGGAGGAGAAGAAGGAAACTGCCGGTTTTAACATATATTTCGCCCTATGGCAGGGGCGGATCCAGGGTTAGGCAACTTAGGCAAATGCCTAACCCAAAATCAGTTAAATAATGTTTTTCATAAAACTGTATGAAAAAGGTATTGTATTACAATAATCAGACAATAATCGAAAATATCAAGAGATTCCCCCCGCATCCAATCCGCCCGATCCTTTCTTTCCCAAATAGGATTATTATTCTCCCGGCGAGAGGCGCGGCGCGCCATGATGTTAAAAATTAATGTTTTTTACAGCTTGAGTTTATAGGTAGTGATCTCTGCCCCGAGAACGCCTTCTCATAGTCACATTGACAACACAGACTAGTGCCTAACGCTCACCTTAGGCGAAGAAAATTTGCCTAAGGAGCCCCGGGTTTACACACTTTAATGAATGAACTGGAAGAAAATTTGCCTAAGGAGCCATGGGTTTACACACCTTAAATGAATGAACCAGAAGAAAATTTGCCTAAGGTACAACCATGGGTTTACACACTTTATTGAATGAATGGTCACCAAATCTGCACAAAACGACCGTGGGGGACCTTCGAATTAGACCCAGTTCAACATGGATTCGCTAGAAAACATCGTTGCAGCTTTTGATAGCAATAATGAAGTATTAATTAGGAAATTTTGAATTCACTTAATACATCTGTTGAAAACTGACTTCAAAATCTAGGAAAAGCATTTTTTTTTTCGAGTTGTGTCTCTTCTTTTGCTTTTGCGAAATGAAAACATTGTGGCTGCTAAGCAAGTGTTTTATTATTTTATGTAATATAAATGATTAGCATGGATTATTAGCACCATAATTCGTTGACAGTTAATTATTAGCTCAGCTATGTATAATAAGTTTGTTTGTGTCAACTGAACCGAAGCCTATTCTTTATTGATTAATATGTATATAAATATTTTTGGTATATATCTGTTTCTGTTAACCAAAAATGCATCTGTAAATGTTATGGAGTTACGTTTGAATGACTGAGTTTATAATACACAAAGTCATTGTTATTTTTCTGAGTTGTTTTGCGTAGGCAGCTGCATGGTTTTTTTAGCACCAGTATCTCTACCTGGTAACTTATTTGTACAGTTCAGTATAATTTTTCTTGGTTCGGATGACTGTCTGGTTTTGAATTAAAGAACTTTAAAAGGATCCTGTGTCCAAAATGATATGAACCAATATGATAGAGATCAAAAAGCCTCTTGTTAGTATTACTTACTTCCAGTTTCTGAGATAAAATATGTATTTAATTTTCGAAATCTTACATTCACTTTATGCAATGCATATTTTTTATGATGTATATAACAGTGGTGGATCTAGAGGTATGTCGAAATTTGTGTAGGAGAGCATTAACATTTATTTTATTTATTTATTTATTTGGTATTGTTTTACGTGGCTAGCCTCACTCAGTTGCTACTGCATCTGCTTTCCAGGAGGGGCCACGGCTTAGGTTGGAGGCTCCGAAGTATTTGACACTCTCATGAGTGACACAAACCCAATCAAGGACCTGTGCTCTTCTGGATGACCTCCTGCAACACCCGATGTATCATCTACCCAATTTCCCTCACATGGCATGGGTCGACCCGGCGCTATGGTACATTCACTCGCGCATGGTGAATCGCCGCCAAGGGGAATTGAACCCCGATCTCCCGCATGAAATGCGAGAGTGATAACCACTATACTACGGCGCCAACAATAATTTGTGAATTCAATTTATATTACCAATGGGATTATTTGGACGCTTTTCTTTTATGGTTAGATTGCTAACACTCTCCTACACAAATTTCGACATACCTCTAGATCCGCCACTGTATAATAAGATAGTGTATAGGTTAAACTTCTCATCGCAAGTTATCATTAATACTATATCTTTTTAATTTACTATAGAGAGAAAGAGCGTGAGTGAAAATGAAGTTATAATATATTGAGAGTTTACACACATAAACAAAGAATAAAAATCTTATTCTTATACATAATTATACATCATAATTATGTATTGTATGATTTTATGATTTTTAAATCAAAATATCTGCCCAAGGAAACAGAATTTCCAAATACTAAGACTTCTGAAACAACTTTGTGCATTCTATCATCCCTCGAAATATCATTTTGGATGAAGGAACACTTTAACATCTTTGGAGTTATTCTTTCATTTTACAAAAACCTATGTTATGTCTTCTTTTGAAAAAGGTAATTTCATAATGTTTTAGTTTGACTTCTTGTTTCCTATGCTACATTAAATTCTGGAAAAAATGTTGTAGCTCTTATTTAAGAGGAAGCAGTACATAATTTATCTGTTGTGTAGTTTTATATATAGGTTCTTGGACTTGTCTCAGGGATTTCTGGAAACACCATCTTTTGCTATATTGTGGTTGACATTAATTATTTAACCATAGGGTATACTATTTGATTTTTGGTGAACGCCTAGTGCAAAAATCTGTTTTTATTTTGCTGCCGGATGATGATCAAGGAGCTTATCTGTAACTTTGATTTTGGTCATTTTACTCTATTTCTTAACATTATTTCTTTTCTTTTCTTTCTATCTGACCATCTTGACCAGTACATAGATGAAATATCATGTATTTATCTGAGTGCTCCAATCTATCATGGTATAGGTGATAGAAAATTTATTTATTTGATTCATTACAAGTATGTTTTCATTTGATGGATTCTTCCTGTTCATGTACAAGCAATCAAGAAAATGAAGAAGATAACAGATGAAGTAATTTATTGGTTATTTACTTAACCTCCAATCTGGCAGAAAATATTATTTTGGCCTACATAAAGTAGTTCAATACATTCCATTCATACTCAATTAGTTTTCTTTTGTTTATTTCCCTTATTCCATTAGTGCAACAATACAGGCTTGCATTATAACACTCCTTACGTTAAGACGAATGAATTCGAGTTTATATTTTTTACATTTCGAAAAGTATGTATTAGATTGGGCGTAAACTGGCGTAAATTTCATCGATTGCGCCCTTATGTGTGTTTGGCAAAAAAAATTTGCCTAACCCTTAAAAAATCCTAGATCCGCCCCTGCTATGGGGAAATATATAATAACTTCGAATTCATTTAATTACATTCCCGAGAGCATCATAAAAGTTAAGAGACTTTGAAAAATTTTGCCGGAAATCAAGCTTAAAAAGGAACACCGTCAGTTTAAAAATCCATTATAGAACACTTTTCCGTGGACGTTTCAAAATACTCCTTTTAAAGCTATACAGTATGAAAATCTTTATGTTGTTTGTACCTGAACTTCATAATAAAAACTTTTACTTGGCCTTGCGAAATAATAAAAATATCTGTGTTTCATTTTTATCGTCAGCTTGATAGTATACAAATTTTAGAATCATACAATATTTTAAATTCGACTAGTCAATTAAAAAAGTGGTCATCTATTGATTAATATGGGTATAAGCTGATGAGGAAGATGAGCTGTGCTTCAAGATTCCAGAGCTTTATAAAAACAGGATAGCTTACCTAGGAACATGAAATAGAAAATTGTATTATATTTAGAAAAAGCCTTATAGAAACCTTACGCATTTTTTTAAATCGATGTAAGCATACCGTTTTTGTAGTCGTTCATATCTGATTTGAAGCATCAAAAACTGCTTATTTATCAGGAATAACTACTAAGAGTATTAGTTTCACGTAGATTATCAGTTTGGATCATAAATGTTCTTGATTCTTTTAAGTTTGACAGCCGTATAACCTCTTCTATATCCATATATTCAACCAAGAAATTTTCTCAGATCTACGCGTGCTTCTTCGCTTCCATTTTTAAAACAACTACGGAAAACGTAAGAACGTTGCATAAGACTCACGTGAAACAACATTTCTACCTTGGCATCTGCGATTTAGCCATATGTCAACTATTCCTTTCACTAGAGCTTATATTATACACCTTTAGAGTGTTTTCAAGCAAAGTACTTGCACACAATGAATGTAGTGTGAGTTAAGATATTTAAAGCATAAAAAAAATGTAAGTTTGGAACTTAGAGTATTTGACTGACTATTTCCCATCGACAAAAATCGGTCTAGGTTTGGACAGTGAAAAAAAAACAACAACAAGATGCCCTTGCAGGCATAAGGATTTCTGCAAAATCAGCTGAAGTATGAAAAAAGAAAGACTACGACATTCTTGAAATTTAAGAAAAGTTTAATCTGCAATATATATTTATTAAATTTCTGATCATGTACTCCCTAAAAATCTGGAAAAACATAATTGTCACTATGGAAAACTTTATACCAATAAACATCAATAAACTTGCTTATATCTGAATGACATAAGTTCTTTATTTTGTTGGTACGAAATGATATTAAGTATTCAGTGATCAATTCTGATAAGACAATGAGTATGCATGTAAGTCAATGTAAATGTTATGAATTTAAATATGTATTGTCAATCTTCCTAACAGAATTCCTAAGGACAAAAAGGAAAGCGTAGATTTTAATGATACGAAATACATCCATATACATACAGAATCAACATACATAACTGAAACTTAAACTTAAAAACTTAGAAACTTAAAAAAACATTAAATTTTTAATTACGCATACACCCCAGGAAATTATTAAAGCATAGCTGACACAATATAAAACTTACGTTAACTGCCAATAAACTTAATGAACAGAAGAACAATAAATTTAAATAGATGCTGTAAGATATCACAGTGATTACGTAAGTCTTTCAATATATACGGTCAATCTTCCTAATAACGAAAAGACTTCCCAAACAAAAAAAATAAACAAAGATTTGGATTACGTAAATATGTGATTTAAATTAGCAAACATAACTGAAAGCAGTTAAAATTTAAATACAGTCAAGATAAGTTTCCTATTTGCTATCGTAAGTAGGGAGTCCCATTCCTAATTAAGGGCATTGATAATAATACAGCCAAGAACTATACAAGTAAATTGCTAACATAGCTAGAGAAATATCAAACATAAAATGATGCAGGCAGATATCGGGAACATAATGACATCAGAAAGCCAACTGCCGTGACAGAACATTTAGTACGCAACAGTCATGAAACATCCTTAGAGACAGTTAAGATACTTGCAACTGGTAAGAGTGATTTAGAACTATTGATAAAAGAGTCTCTAATGTGCAAAAAGTTACATCCAGATCTTAATAACACTGTTGTTTCATATCCCCTGGAGATGTTCTATCGTAATTGAAACACATTAAGAATGTTGAAATATCGTTATATTTGTATGAACTTGATAAATTGTATATTGAGCTAGTGATCATGGTGTAATAAACACCGAAACGTTTAGCATGAACAAAATCGCGTTTTTTGTCTTTGTTTTTCTTATAAAATGCAGGCAGAGGTTAGACAGATATTCTTGTTGTTGGAGCTGAAGAGGAAACTGAGCTGAGCTGTACGTATCCAGAACTTAAAAGGCATTACAGCCCACAGATGAAACAAACGAGCTTTTGTATTTAGAAAAGCTTAAAAGAATACCAGACATTTTCAAAAAAAATAAAAACCTTTCCTTTTTGACACACTGTTTTTATAAAACATTGAGAACTTGTTTTTAAAAAAGAATGAACACAGTAGAATCTTTGTAAGATAATCATAAATTTCTACCCTCTACTCTTGGTCTTGGAACTGTAAATCTATTCAACATTGATCAATCAACTTTTGGAAGTTTCTTCGCTCACGCTGTAGTGTACCATTTTGCGAACGGCGTGCAAATGTAAGTCGAAAAATACCCGGATGATCACATGGTGGAAATTCAAGCCAATAAACTAGCGCTACTAAAGTTAATTAGCACCCTTGCGAAATAGTGGCGCCTTATGCACCAATGAACATTAAGACGGCTTTTGTATGAACCAATCAAATTGGAGAAACAAATATGACTAGGTTTGGACAGTAAGATGAAAAAAAAAAACAAAAAAACAAAGACGATCGTAAAGGCTCTCTTGCTTACGCAGAAATCCAACAAGATGCCCTGCAGGCATAAGGATTTCTGCAAAATCAGCTGAAGAATGAAAATTGAAAGACTATGAGGTAGTTTATACGGTCAAACTTGTGCCTTGTCTAATGTAAATCAATTGACCTGCGATTAGACAATACTTTCACTTAAGAATGCAAGAGTTTTCTTAAGTACAGGTCATTAGATTTACATTAGACAAGGCAAAAGTTCGACCGTATAAACTACACTTAAGACATTCTTAAAATTTAAAAAAGGTTAATCATTTCCCCGATATATGTTTATTAAACTTCTAATCATGTACTCCCCAAAAATCTGGAAAAACATAGTCACTACGCAAAGTTTTATACCAATAAACAATAAACTTGATTATAGAATGCCATAATGTTCTTTATTTTGTTGGCACGTAATGATATCAAGGACACAGTGATTTACTCAGATAAGACAATGAGTATGCATGTAATTCAATCGAAATGTTATAAATTTATATACATGAATTCAATATGTCTATTCAATCTTCCTAACCGGAATTCCTAAATCACAAGCACAGAAAGGAAAACATAGATTTTGATCATGCAAAATATATAATACATACAAAATCAATAAACATATAACTGAAAACAGAAATTTGTGCTTTAGTTCGATTAACAATGTCGTTGCTATCTTTTTAATTTACAAATATTACAAACAAAGCATTACCTGAACTTAAATTCAATGAAAAGATTTATACAGAAACTTAAAAAGCATTTAATTTTTAATTACGCATACACCCCAGGGCATTATGAAAGCATAACTGACACAATATGAAACTGCCAATAAACTTAATGAACAAAATAACATTAAATTTAAATAGATGCTTTCAGATATCACAACGATTTCATATGTATATATATAAATCTTTCAACAATATGTACGGTCAATCTTACAAATTACGAAAAGAGTTCCCAAACACAAAAAGTAAACAAAACTTATCAAAATTAGCAAACATAACTGAAAGCACAAATTTGCGTTAAAGGATGTCCAGTATTTAGAATTTACAGACAACCAAAGTAAGTAATAGTAAGTCCCCATTCCTAATTCAAGACATTGATAATACAGCCAAGAACTATACAAGTAAATAAGCTAAAATAGCTAGAGAAACATCAAACATAAAATGATGCACCACAGCCACAGGCAGAGGGTACACAAGACATTCTTGTATGTTGTTGGAGCTGAAGAGGAAACTGAGCTGAGCTGTATGTATCCAGAGCTTAAAAAGCACTACAGTCCACACATGAAACAAACGATATTTCGTATTAGAAAGGCTTAAAAGAATCTCAGACATTTTCCAAAAAATAAAAGCATTCTTTTTCACACACTGTTTTTATAAAACATTGAGAACTTGTTTTTAGAAAAGAATGAACACAGTAGAATCCTTGTAAGATAAATAATAAATTTTTTACCCTTTACTTTCGGTTTTGGAAGTGTAAATCTTCTTTTAAATATATTCCACATTGATCAATCAACTTTTGGAAATCTAAGTGGGTTTCTTCGGTACCGCTGTTACTACACCATTATGCGAACGGCGTGCAAATGCAAAGTCGAAAAATACCCGGATGATCACATGGCACACGGCGCAGATCAAGCCAATAAACTTTCGCTATTGAAGTTAAGGTGGCTATATTAGGACCCTTTCGTAGAAATCGGGCATTATGCACCAATCACGATTGAGACGGCTTTTTTATGAACCAATGAAATTGGAGAAACAAATATGACTAGGTTTGGACAGTAAGATGAAAAAAAAAAACAAGATGCCCTTGCAGGCATAAGGATTTCTGCAAAATCAGCTGAAGAATGAAAATTGAAAGACTATGAGGTAGTTTATACGGTCAAACTTGTGCCTTGTCTAATGTAAATCAATTGACCTGCGATTAGACAATACTTTTACTTAAGAATGCAAGAGTTTTCTTAAGTACAGGTCATTAGATTTACATTAGACAAGGCAAAAGTTCGACCGTATAAACTACACTTAAGACATTCTTAAAATTTGAAAAAGGATAATCATTTCCACGATATATGTTTATTAAACTTCTAATCATGTACTTCCCAAAAATCTGGAAAAACATAGTCACTACGCAAAATTTTATACCAATAAATAATAAACTTGATTATAGAATGCCATAATGTTCTTTATTTTGTTGGCACGTAATGATATCAAGGCCACAGTGATTTACTCAGATAAGACAATGAGATGCATGTAATTCAATCGAAATTTAATAAATTTATATACATGAATTCAATATGTCTATTCTATCTTCCTAACCGGAATTCCTAAATCACAAGCACAGAAAGGAAAACATAGATTTTGATCATGCAAAATATATAATACATACAAAATCAATAAACATATAACTGAAAACAGAAATTTGTGCTTTAGTTCGATTAACAATGTCATTGCCATCTTTTTAATTTACAAATATTACAAACAAAGCGTTACCTGAAATTAAATTTAATGAAAAGATTATAAAGATTTATACAGAAACTTAAAAAGCACTTAATTTTTAATTACGCATACACCCCAGGGCATTATGAAAGCATAACTGACACAATAGGAACCTGGCAATAAACTTAATGAACAAAATAACATTAAATTTAAATAGATGCTTTCAAATATCACAACGATTTCATATGTATATATATAAATCTTTCAACAATATGTACGGTCAATCTTACAAATTACGAAAAGAGTTCCCAAACACAAAAAGTAAACAAAACTTATCAAAATTAGCAAACATAAGTGAAAGCAGAAATTTGCGTTAAAGGATGTCCAGTATTTAGAATTTACAGACAACCAAAGTAAGTAATAGTAAGTCCCCATTCCTAATTCAAGACATTGATAATACAGCCAAGAACTATACAAGTAAATAAGCTAAAATAGCTAGAGAAACATCAAACATAAAATGATGCACCACAGCCACAGGCAGAGGGTACACAAGACATTCTTGTATGTTGTTGGAGCTGAAGAGGAAACTGAGCTGAGCTGTATGTATCCAGAGCTTAAAAAGCACTACAGTCCACACATGAAACAAACGATATTTCGTATTAGAAAGGCTTAAAAGAATACCAAACATTTGCCAAAAAATAAAAGCATTCTTTTTCACACACTGTTTTTATAAAACATTGAGAACTTGTTTTTAGAAAAGAATGAACACAGTAGAATCATTGTAAGATAAATTATAAATTTTCTACCCTTTACTTTCGGTTTTGGAAGTGTAAATCTTCTGTTAAATATATTCCACATTGATCAATCAACTTTTGGAAATCTAAGTGGGTTTCTTCGGTACCGCTGTTACTACACCATTATGCGAACGGCGTGCAAATGCAAAGTCGAAAAATACCCGGATGATCACATGGCACACGGCGCAGATCAAGCCAATAAACTTTCGCTATTGAAGTTAAGGTGGCTATATTAGCACCCTTTCGTAGAAATCGGGCATTATGCACCAATCACGATTAAGACGGCTTTTTTATGAACCAATGAAATTGGAGAAACAAATATGACTAGGTTTGGACAGTAAGATGAAAAAAAAACAAAAACAAGATACCCTTGCAGGCATAAGGATTTCTGCAAAATCAGCTGAAGAATGAAAATTGAAAGACTATGAGGTAGTTTATACGGTCAAACTTGTGCCTTGTCTAATGTAAATCAATTGACCTGCGATTAGACAATACTTTTACTTAAGAATGCAAGAGTTTTCTTAAGTACAGGTCATTAGATTTACATTAGACAAGGCAAAAGTTCGACCATATAAACTACACTTAAGACATTCTTAAAATTTAAAAAAGGTTAATCATTTCCACGATATATGTTTATTAAACTTCTAATCATGTACTCCCCAAAAATCTGGAAGAACATAGTCACTACGCAAAATTTTATACCAATAAACAATAAACTTGATTATAGAATGCCATAATGTTCTTTATTTTGTTGGCACGTAATGATATCAAGGACACAGTGATTTACTCAGATAAGACAATGAGTATGCATGTAATTCAATCGAAATGTTATAAATTTATATACATGAATTCAATATGTCTATTCTATCTTCCTAACCGGAATTCCTAAATCACAAGCACAGAAAGGAAAACATAGATTTTGATCATGCAAAATATATAATACATACAAAATCAATAAACATATAACTGAAAACAGAAATTTGTGCTTTAGTTCGATTAACAATGTCATCGCCATCTTTTTAATTTACAAACATTACAAACAAAGCATTACCTGAAATTAAATTTAATGAAAAGATTATAAAGATTTATACAGAAACTTAAAAAGCATTTAATTTTTAATTACGCATACACCCCAGGGCATTATGAAAGGATAACTGACACAATATGAAACTTACATTAACTCTGAATAAACTTAATGAACAAAACAACATCAAATTTATATGCTTTCAGATATCACAGCGATTACGTATGTACGGTCAATCTTCCTAATTACTAAGACTTCCCAAACACAAAAAGTAAACAAAGATTAGGATTATGAAAAATATGACCTAAACTTATCAAAATTAGCAAACATAACTGAAAGCAAAAATTTGCGTTATAGGATGTCCAGTATTTAGAATTAACAGACAATCAAAGTAAGTAAATAGTAAGTCCCCATTCCTAATTCAGGACATTGATAATACAGCCAAGAACTATACAAGTAAATAAGCTAAAATAGCTAGAGAAACATCAAACATAAAATGATGCACCACAGCCACAGGCAGAGGGTACACAAGACATTCTTGTATGTTGTTGGAGTTGAAGAGGAAACTGAGCTGAGCTGTATGTATCCAGAGCTTAAAAAGCACTACAGTCCACACATGAAACAAACGATATTTCGTATTTAGAAAGGCTTAAAAGAATCTCAGACATTTTCCAAAAAAATAAAAGCATTCTTTTTCACACACTGTTTTTATAAAACATTGAGAACTTGTTTTTAGAAAAGAATGAACACAGTAGAATCATTGTAAGGTAAATAATAAATTTTCTACCCTTTACTTTCGGTTTTGGAAGTGTAAATCTTCTTTTAAATATATTCCACATTGATCAATCAACTTTTGGAAATCTAAGTGGGTTTCTTCGGTACCGCTGTTACTACACCATTATGCGAACGGCGTGCAAATGCAAAGTCGAAAAATACCCGGATGATCACATGGCACACGGCGCAGATCAAGCCAATAAACTTTCGCTATTGAAGTTAAGGTGGCTATATTAGGACCCTTTCGTAGAAATCGGGCATTATGCACCAATCACGATTGAGACGGCTTTTTTATGAACCAATGAAATTGGAGAAACAAATATGACTAGGTTTGGACAGTAAGATGAAAAAAAAAAACAAAAAAAAACAAAGACGATCGTAAAGTATTTCTTGCTTTCGCAGAAATCCAAAAAAAACAACAAAGACGATCGTAAAGTATTTCTTGCTTACGCAGAAATCCAACAAAGACGATCGTAAAGGCTTTCTTGCTTACGCAGAAATCCAAAAAAAACAAAAACAAAGACGATCGTAAAGTATTTCTTGCTTTCGCAGAAATAAAAAAAAAACACGAACGGTTTCAAAGTATTCCTTGCTTACGCAGGAATACAATGACGCACGCATGTGGTGAAGGAAGTTCTGCATCAACAATATTTCGAAGACGATAGTTACTTTGCTATTTCCTCTTTACCATAAGAAACATTGAGTATATTAACGACTATTGTCATTAAGAAAACATATTTGACATAAAACAACATCGGAAAATTAGAAGTATATCTATAGAATTTTAAGTTTCTTTGATTAAAAATTAGGTCTGCAAAATAGATGATGTTGTCACTTAGGCTGTGATGGCAGTGCATATGGAGCGTCGGCCTAAAACAACAAAACTCGCCGCGGCACCACGACGATTTTAAACACGATCTCCACTTACGTTACAATCGTGAATAATACATACAAAGGAATTTGAATAATTTGCTTGTTTTGCTTTTAAATAAATTCTTAGAAGAAGTATTGTTCAATGTGTTGACCAGAGATAAGTAAAAAAGAAAGATAAACAAGGCATTTTCAAGTGAAGAATTGCAAGCACTGTTTGTACGACAACACGAAAGATAAAAAATCTTGGAAAACGTAAGTTGAAAGCAACTTGGTTTACTTTTGTTCTGTTTTTATAAACTGAAAATTATTTCTTGCAGCAGAATATTTTCATACAGTTGACTCCCGCTAACTCGACCTCTCGATATAATTCCTTCAGTACCACCAGATTCGACGTTTTTGAATGGAAAGTTCTCCCGCTATCTCGACATTTCTAACTCGAAACCCACCTATCTCGACATAAATATTTCGGTCCCTTGACAAAAAACTCGACTTTTTGAAAATTTTGATTATTGTTATTTCCATAATTATCGTTCTAAGCTCATGTTCTGTCATCGTCAATTAAAATCCTGTAAATTTGGGATATGGGGAAGGGATGTAAGTGGAATGTACACTTCACTTCATTGGCAACGCAGGATTCATAAATATTCTTAGACAGCAGTATCAAGCAATCAATGAACTTTAATTTTTGGAAATTTGTTATACAGGGTGTCTCGCGAAACCTGGGTCCCAAAATAAAGTTCAATATAATTGAGAAAAGTGGAGGTTTTTTAGAAAAATTGAATTTTAGTAGAAACTTTAACTTAATACCTTTCAACTCTAATTTGAATTTTGAAAAAAGATTCACTGATTATTGAGTAAATGTTTGGAGGCTATTTGGTGGTGTCAAGAAAACCTTATTCTTCAGATAGGCCTACAAAAGTCACAACGCGTGAGGTCAGGTGACCGTGGAGGCCATTCATGATTAATGAAGAGACTTATTATTACACTCACACAAACTTTTATTCTTCAATGTTTTATCAAAACTCCGCATTTCACTTTTTTTAAAAGTGCACCCTTGAGAATATAAAGATAAATTACAACTTAATTAAGAAGTTTGAGTATTTTATTTTTCTTTTGGGAAAAGGTTGAGATCATGAGCTTTCACACAGTGAAAATTTTTTTTCGAAAACGCGCTTGGGTGTGCAGGTATCCCTATTTTGGGACCCGGTTTCTGCAGGACATGATAAAAATATATATTCCAAATTAAGAAATATGTTAGTTTTTTTTCTTATTTAATTCTTCTAGGCACTGTCCGAACCTAATAAAAGCAAAATAAAAGGGGTGGTAGGGGCGGTAGACAAAAATGTTGCATTAAAAAAAATTGTCTGCTAACTGGACCCCCGCCTAACTCGACATTTTTCCCGGGTCCCCCACGATGTCGAGTTAGCGGGGGCCAACTGTAGTTATAGAATTACCATTTTCTCTCCAATTAGCGGCCCCTTTAGTAAATAATATTTTTGTAGGCGCCCCTCTCCAATAAGCGCCTGGGCTTTTTAACTCAGAAATTAACAAGCGCCCGGGCGGTAATTAGAACTGTGATCAAAAAGCGAAAATACTGTAATAGAAACGGAAGACTATATTTTTGGGATGTCCAAATGTAAGTTATAAGTACAAAATCTTATTTCGTTGCCATGAAAAATACAGTTGTTTTTATTCTTTTATGATAAAAAGCAATGCCTCGTTCACAGCAAGCATGACCATTTCAAAAATTTTTCATAAGCGGCCCTCTCCAATTAGCGCCCGTCTTTAAGAAGCGTTTCCCTTCCCAGGCCCACGGTTGACTGGGTTAAAAATTGTAATAAATAAATTCTAACTATTTACAACCCAAAAAGGTCAAAAGATGTCGATAGATGTCCCGAAAGCATCTCTTAAGTCATCGTGTCTTGCATGAATGCATCCTCATTTCTTACATGAGACTGCATCGTCTACTGAAAATGCGTTTCCACATTCACATACAGTAGACACCCATCTGTATCTTAAGGCGATAACGTCATGGAATTCCTCTTGTTGAGAGAAAAATACTCGTAGATTGACGGCATGACTGACAGCCAGCTTGAAGCACCTTTGAGCTGAGCTATGTCATTAGCTCTTTTTTCCACATCAGACAGCATGGGGCGAATTTTGTTAAGCATTGTTTTCTGCCTTGCTATCTTCCGGGATGCGACTTCCTTCTTAGCGGTTAGATAAACAGTTTTGTCGAGGTTGTAGCTGCGCGCTTGTCGTACAATACTCTCGGTAAGTTGACCACATACAGTTACCGTGTCTAAATGTTGTTCTACGGCGAGATCTTTGAGTATAGGAATGGACATTCCGTCTGCTTTTATCGGAAAGGCAAGAACTTTTCTTTCTTCTTCTGAGCAGAAATATCCACCTGTGATTGATGGTATGAGTTTATGGTCAATGATTTCATCCAAAGCTTTAAGATGCTCTCTGATGTCTGGAATCGCCCTCATATGATAAGTAAGCTTATGTCGAAAACCAGTTGTTGTTGCATTTACCTTGGTCCCTTTAAATATTTCAACGGCTTCTTTTGTATTTTTCAGGGTTGACCACTAGCCATGATTTAGCTGCTTTAGGATTGTACCCTCTAGATGTGGTCCCTTAACATTGATTTAACACCACCATTCTGTTCAAGTCCGGAAGCTTCCTGGCTCCTAGAAGATCATCGGCAAAAGCAATCTGTTTTGTTTGATCCTTTAGATTCGGATAATCATGAACCGGAAGCAAAGGCGGAATACCCAGAGCATAGACCGGCATAGCATGTGGATCTCCTTGTGTGGTCCATTCTGCTGACTTTATCTCAGCTTTACGTAATACAAATAATCTCGAAGGAATCATATAGCAATTCTGTATCTATATTGCAAGAGCTGGGCATAAGTATCGAATGTTATGGAGAATTGCTTCTCGGTTCAATGAGTTAAAGGCGTTTGTACCGTTGACCATTAGTACTGCATCGGTCTCTTCCTCATTGAATCAATTATTTGCTGCGTGCACGGCTGCTTCACATCCACCAGGCTGTCCCGCACAAAGTTGAAGTATACCAGCTGATTCAACAACTTCACTTTTTATTGTTTGGAGGATAGATTTTCCGTTTATCCTTCGAATCGTTTCTCCTATACCAATAGGTCTGACTCCAGGACCTTTGTCAAGAGGAATGAGTCAACAAGCCGTGTAGGATTCTAGAGGATTTTTCTGCTGGTTACCATTGTAAGCCCGTTTTTGGATGCACAATGTTCTAGCCATTTTCGCAAGGCAAGATTTAAGTTGGTCACCTTCCTTTCCGAAGCTTTTTGAAAGTATGATTCGCTTCATACATTACATTACATTCGAATAATTACATTGCATCTCCCATCGAACGCGATGTTTTTTGGCGAAATATCTCGGGAACCAACAGGGATAACAGGGGCGGATCCAGGGTTAGGCAACTTAGGCAAATGCCTAACCCAAAATCAGTTAAATAATGTTTTTCATAAAACTGTATGAAAAAGGTATTGTATTACAATAATCAGACAATAATCGAAAATATCAAGAGATTCCCCCCGCATCCAATCCGCCCGATCCTTTCTTTCCCAAATAGGATTATTATTCTCCCGGCGAGAGGCGCGGCGCGCGCCATGATGTTAAAAATTAATGTTTTTTACAGCTTGAGTTTATAGGTAGTGATCTCTGCCCCGAGAACGCCTTCTCATAGTCACATTGACAACACAGACTAGTGCCTAACGCTCACCTTAGGCGAAGAAAATTTGCCTAAGGAGCCCCGGGTTTACACACTTTAATGAATGAACTGGAAGAAAATTTGCCTAAGGAGCCATGGGTTTACACACCTTAAATGAATGAACCAGAAGAAAATTTGCCTAAGGTACAACCATGGGTTTACACACTTTATTGAATGAATGGTCACCAAATCTGCACAAAACGACCGTGGGGGACCTTCGAATTAGACCCAGTTCAACATGGATTCGCTAGAAAACATCGTTGCAGCTTTTGATAGCAATAATGAAGTATTAATTAGGAAATTTTGAATTCACTTAATACATCTGTTGAAAACTGACTTCAAAATCTAGGAAAAGCATTTTTTTTTTCGAGTTGTGTCTCTTCTTTTGCTTTTGCGAAATGAAAACATTGTGGCTGCTAAGCAAGTGTTTTATTATTTTATGTAATATAAATGATTAGCATGGATTATTAGCACCATAATTCGTTGACAGTTAATTATTAGCTCAGCTATGTATAATAAGTTTGTTTGTGTCAACTGAACCGAAGCCTATTCTTTATTGATTAATATGTATATAAATATTTTTGGTATATATCTGTTTCTGTTAACCAAAAATGCATCTGTAAATGTTATGGAGTTACGTTTGAATGACTGAGTTTATAATACACAAAGTCATTGTTATTTTTCTGAGTTGTTTTGCGTAGGCAGCTGCATGGTTTTTTTAGCACCAGTATCTCTACCTGGTAACTTATTTGTACAGTTCAGTATAATTTTTCTTGGTTCGGATGACTGTCTGGTTTTGAATTAAAGAACTTTAAAAGGATCCTGTGTCCAAAATGATATGAACCAATATGATAGAGATCAAAAAGCCTCTTGTTAGTATTACTTACTTCCAGTTTCTGAGATAAAATATGTATTTAATTTTCGAAATCTTACATTCACTTTATGCAATGCATATTTTTTATGATGTATATAACAGTGGTGGATCTAGAGGTATGTCGAAATTTGTGTAGGAGAGCATTAACATAATTTGTGAATTCAATTTATATTACCAATGGGATTATTTGGACGCTTTTCTTTTATGGTTAGATTGCTAACACTCTCCTACACAAATTTCGACATACCTCTAGATCCGCCACTGTATAATAAGATAGTGTATAGGCAGAGGCGTAGCCAGAGGTCAGTCAAAATTTGTGGAGGAGAGTTTAGTCATTCAAATTAGAAAAGGAAAGCGTGCAAGTAACCTAATCGCCTCTTAAGACTGAAAAGAAATATTGTAATGTTGAACTCCTCCACTTTTTTTGACTGACCCTGAATACGCCTCTGATAGGTTAAACTTCTCATCGCAAGTTATCATTAATACTATATCTTTTTAATTTACTATAGAGAGAAAGAGCGTGAGTGATAAGAAAATGAAGTTATAATATATTGAGAGTTTACACACATAAACAAAGAATAAAAATCTTATTCTTATACATAATTATACATCATAATTATGTATTGTATGATTTTATGATTTTTAAATCAAAATATCTGCCCAAGGAAACAGAATTTCCAAATACTAAGACTTCTGAAACAACTTTGTGCATTCTATCATCCCTCGAAATATCATTTTGGATGAAGGAACACTTTAACATCTTTGGAGTTATTCTTTCATTTTACAAAAACCTATGTTATGTCTTCTTTTGAAAGGTAATTTCATAATGTTTTAGTTTGACTTCTTGTTTCCTATGCTACATTAAATTCTGGAAAAAATGTTGTAGCTCTTATTTAAGAGGAAGCAGTACATAATTTATCTGTTGTGTAGTTTTATATATAGGTTCTTGGACTTGTCTCAGGGATTTCTGGAAACACCATCTTTTGCTATATTGTGGTTGGCATTAATTATTTAACCATAGGGTATACTATTTGATTTTTGGTGAACGCCTAGTGCAAAAATCTGTTTTTATTTTGCTGCCGGATGATGATCAAGGAGCTTATCTGTAACTTTGATTTTGGTCATTTTACTCTATTTCTTAACATTATTTCTTTTCTTTTCTTTCTATCTGACCATCTTGACCAGTACATAGATGAAATATCATGTATTTATCTGAGTGCTCCAATCTATCATGGTATAGGTGATAGAAAATTTATTTATTTGATTCATTACAAGTATGTTTTCATTTGATGGATTCTTCCTGTTCATGTACAAGCAATCAAGAAAATGAAGAAGATAACAGATGAAGTAATTTATTGGTTATTTACTTAACCTCCAATCTGGCAGAAAATATTATTTTGGCCTACATAAAGTAGTTCAATACATTCCATTCATACTCAATTAGTTTTCTTTTGTTTATTTCCCTTATTCCATTAGTGCAACAATACAGGCTTGCATTATAACACTCCTTACGTTAGGACGAATGAATTCGAGTTTATATTTTTTACATTTCGAAAAGTATGTATTAGATTGGGCGTAAACTGGCGTAAATTTCATCGATTGCGCCCTTATGTGTGTTTGGCAAAAAAAATTTGCCTAACCCTTAAAATATCCTAGATCCGCCCCTGGATAATTTATCTACGGTGTGTTTCGCTAACATTTTTTTATGAACTCAACAATTTTCTTTATTAACACGTTCAACTCCTCTTTTAACTGTTTAGATAAGTATGACGTGAAAGAAGTGAAGACACCACCACAGTCTCTTGTTGACATAACTTTATTTTCGTCTGTTACGTTACTAAAAAAACTTGTAATTGAATGTTTGTAGTGTTTGCCCAATTATTTATTCTATATTCTATTTTTCGTTCTTTCTTTTCACCACCCTTAAACTTCTCACGCAGTCGTACAGCTCTCCATCAAGCTTTGTTGTCAAGAAGAAATCCCCAACCAGTTCCAACATCGACTCGATCAATGCTTGGCTAACTCAATCACGATCTTGTGTCGCTGGTCGCGCTGAGCTATTTCCTTCGCTAGTTTTTCCGAATCCGCGTATTTTACGTTAGCCACTTTCTCGTATTTCTTGTTGTGATCGTAGCATCCACGGTTACCGCAATTATCGATTCTACCTATTGCTTTGATAGCGTTAATTTCTTCAGTGGATAATGCTACGGAATGTTCGTTGTACATATCTACACCGATTCCACGCAATGCTGACATAACCGACACGCACGAATGTTCTTAGGCCTGAATTAATTGAAGTTACACCACGCGAAATTAAAAAGAGAATCTCGTTCTTCTTTTCTCGAAAAATCGTTTTTCGCAAATCTCGCACTTAAAATGGGGATGATCACTTTGTAATCCTTCATTTTTTTTTCTTCTTCTTCTTTTACCTTTCGCACGACCACTTCTATAATCGTTAATGTTTTAATCAACATAACGTACTCGTCCAATCCCAACGCTAAACATTTTTCACACACGCATTTTAATCTGTTTCCTTCTTTCGACACGATCGTTACTTGCCCGTTCTTACGGTACTCTCTTCCTATCGATTTTACGTGATTGCAAGCTATAATTCGATTCATTTCCTTATTGTTTGTTTGACACGAAAAGAAAAATTTAAATACAAACACGTTCTAAACCCGTCAACCTATTTATACACGTTTAAAAATCGGGAAAATCCGATATTCCGCATTTTTTCATACACGTAATCAAATCGCTAAACGTGTTATCGGGTAGGTTAACCTCTATGCTCCTGAGTAACTGGTATTCTTTACAATCTTCGCTCGTTCGCTTGTCGTGTGACTTCTCTATTCGTTCGATCATAGAAGGATTTAACTTTATCTGTTCAGCTATTTCTCTCCACTTTCCACTTCCGTGCCACCGAATTTTAGAACAGATTTCAAGTTTTTTTCTGTACCTGATACGATCAACAAGTGTTTTGTCGTCGTTCCTTATATCCATATTGTTATTAACTAATGAGAGACGTGATTTCCGAAAATAACGTTAAAATAAACCCTCCCTTTTGATTATTTCTTCTTCTTCGTCGTCGTCGTCGTCGTCGTCGGTGTTTTCTAGCTTTATATCCGCCACGTCGGTGTCGTCTTCTTTTCCTTTCAACGCACATGTGATCTATTTTTCTTGATTTTCACTTGTCTACTTTGATCGACTAGTTTCATAAGTTGTTTTTTTTATTCTTAGAAAGTTGACCATCGGACTCCTTCCGAACATTCTTTCGGCTGCCAGCCTTATAAATTACTCGTACGGTTTAAGGCGATTTTTTATGGCGCGGCAAGTGGCAAGATTTTGAATTTTTTAAACTATTTCTTTACTATTTTTCATGCCACAAACAACATCTTTCAAAACCATCAAAGATTATTCTTGGTTTCCAGTCACCACGATATTCTAATTGTGACCACACTAATATCGTTAGCCATCACACTAGTATCGTTAACGACCACACTACTATGAAAACTCCACCACGCAAATGTCAATGCTATACAAGTCTTTATGTCGATAGGTTTCATTCATAATCACCAATTCTTTCATCGCCCTTTCATTCTGAAACACCCGGACTGGACTTACATCGAGAGTTGGGTATAGCATTCCTTAGAGCAATATATAGCTTTCTAGTGTGCATCGTCGCTTCACGGTGTTGAGCATTTTGGAAATCGCGTATTAACAAACAGCAATAAAAAATCAATGAATATGACCGGAGATCTCCATTAATTACGCAGGTGTTAGGCAAAGAAGGTGTAAGCAAGTAGAGAAGTACTTCACCTTTTAAGTGGTACTTTTTAACATGATTAATTTTCAATGAATTGCGTTACTAAAATAGTGTCATTTTATAGCGGCGTGTGAATAAGAAAGCCAATTGTTAAAATAGATCTCAAATCTTTGTGCTGTTTCGGATTTGTGTTTTGTCACAATACTTACAAAAGACCCTGAAACAATTCCATGACATTTAGTTTTACTTTTGCGGACATATAATGTTAGGGACAGCTTCATTTTGCTCATCAAAACTTGTTTGTGGCTTTAAAATACATTTTCTCCACGTACAGTGCTTAAAAAAAGGCTATATCCAATGTCTGAATAACCAGTATCAAAAAATAACCGTCTTTCATTAAAGCCGTCCACGATCTTGTATACTTATTCCAAACGCAGGTTGTGTTACGTTATAAGGAATCATCCAGATAGAGTATCATTCAACACCACACTAAAAGATTTTTATGGACAGGCGAAGCAAAAGTATGAAGTTAACTCGGGGCCAAAATCTCGTTTGTCTAGTCATCGAATCGTTTTAGAAGTTAACACGGTTCACAATAAGTCGACATTCAAGTCGTCGAGTCGTTTTAGATGAACAGTCGCTTTTCAATTGAAGGTGTTTTAGAAGTTTGTTCGTTTCAGATGATTTGTCGGTCTTCCATATGAAGAGCTATTAAAATTTTTTATAAAGAGACCTTATGCAAATACAATTCAATGATTTTCAACGATGATAACCAAAGAAGTAAACAAACATTTGAGTTTTAAAATATCCTCCATTGAAGGATAACGAAGCATGCAGAATGATCTTATGCAAAACTGTCTAGTAGTATAAATTGACGGCCAAGCTATACTTTTGATTATGTACCATCCATGCCCAGCAGCCAATAGAATTATAAGCGCACTATTCCACTTCACACGCCTACCATTTTTTATTGGTCTTTGCACACTTTTCAATAACGTCTCTAAGTGCAAAACTGCACCACTTACTCTGTCACATACATGGATGATTTTATTGACAGAGTCAAACTAATTGATGAAGACGTTCATGATGTGTTTTGCCTCATTATGACCCATTTTTCTTGTATAGACAGTATCTTACTGCCCATGTGCAAATTCCAGGCTTATCACGGAGCCACCTTATAGCACTGAAAAAAAAAAACGTAATGAAGACTTTGACGAGGTTTGCCCAATTATGGCTCACTTTGGTCATATTATCGGGGTGTTACACAGCCACCTGATAGCACTGGAAAAATTACTTGGCGAAGACCTTAATGTGTTTTTCCTAATTACGGCTCATTCATCTCATATAAGCGTCTTTTTTACTGCGCATGCGCGATTTTGGTTTTTATTATGCGGTCACCTGATAGGCCTTGAAAAGTTACCTGGTGAAGACCTTTACGTGTTTGGCCTAATTATGGCTCATTCCAAACTTAAAGGTGTTTACTACATTTGTCGTATGTTTACTACATTTGACGGAGTTACTACATTTGACGGTGTAACACCTCTGACCTTTACTTTGTTCAATTCTGTTGCAAACGTTTTCATTTTCTGTCTTGAAATGGACTTCTCAAGCTGTGCAGGATCTTCGTTACACTCCGTTATAAACTTCTCATGAAGGGACTTGCCTGAATTTCTGAGATTTAGTAGGAACTTTTTCGTTTTTTCGGCCACACTTTTTCCGGTAGCGATGTTTAATAATTGGTTCTTCTCTACGTCATTTGAAAATTTGGTCGACCTTAAGTAACAGCCACCTGTATATAAGAATGAATTGCAAATTCTATTGATGCAAGTTCTAGTACAATACATTTAATACAGGAACACAATGAGAGTATCAGTAAAATAATTTACAATTTACTCATAACATCAGGTTTGATGATTATGAAGTGGATTCAAAGCCTAATTTTTGGGGGATTGAAAAAGGGCAGCTGACCACCTGTTAGAACCAAAATTTTCAGTCAGTTATGGTTCAGTCTTCACAATTAGCCTTGTACCTATCATTTTAAAAAATTTCAGCTTTGATGATTATGGGGTGGATTCAAGACCTAATTTAGGGGATAATGGGGACGGCTGACCATCTGTTAGAACCCAATTTTTTGGTCAGTTTTATCGCTTTTGGATTATTCAGATATATAGGTACTTCTATACAAAGTTTCAACTCTGATGCTTATGAAGTGAATTTAAGGTCCCAGAACGGGGTATTGGTGTCCCCTTATACCCCAAAAGAACCGGAGACGGACCAGCTGACTATTTAAAAATCAATTCTAGCAACCCTATGATTAGGCAAAATTTGGATGGTTTGCACAAAGAACAATTGGAAGGTCCTGATATCAAAGTTGGCAGTCACTTACTTACAGATTTGGTCATTAATAGCCGAGGTCTTCAGTTTTTAAACAAGTTTGGTTGTATAGATTTAATAGTTTAATAGTGTTGTGAAAGTCTTCGATAATCTCAACAGCCTTTTTTTCAAATGATTTTGGTTCACTTCTATCAAATATCATTTTATTTTCCACGTGAACCACAAGTTGTAATTTGGGAATTGTGATAGACCTGTTCTCACATAAGCAGCAAGAAAAGAATGGATAGTCATTCAGAAATCTTGACAATTAGGCTAAAGCTATTTCCTCTAGGCCTGATGCCGAAATCGTTCAAGCAATGAGGCTTCTAGTTGTTTTAACAATAGGTACGTCGTACTAAGTGTCAAAATCTTTATGGTTGCTATTGTTTCAAAAAATGATAATCGTTTGAAGCGTCGTGAATCACAGTTTTTAATTGCAAAAACAGCAGTAGTAATCATAATAAATAGATCGATTTTATTATTTGGTGTCATGGAAACACGAATGTAATCATAATCAATAGAACGTGAAATTGAATATCGTGCAATTTGCGAGCATACGCAAACTTTGAGCATCATCATATGTCTCCAACTGACAAAAATATTAATCATACTATAGTATTAGGTTATATAGTATTTTATCTAGACTTCCCCTACCATCACAGATATTTTGCAACTTAAATTTCAAGTTCAATATGGGTACAATAAAACAACATTACGAAAAATAAGCATTGTAATTGTTTATATGGAAATGATTTAAAAGTATCTGACAGTACTTTACTTCTGTTCTTCTGTTCAGTGGAACATTTGAAATAATTTACAATTTTTAATTGTGACTTTGTTACACAATCACTTGTGATGACAACTTCACTGTGTCTTTTGTTTAAATCACTTCACTATCTTCTTTTAAAATAGGATGAATTGGGAAAGATTTTTGTCTGATAAACTAAATTCAAAACAGGTAAATGCCTTATCTCATTTATAGTAGAAACATTAATTTTGTTGTTTTTCAAAAAAAAAAAACCCTTCTTTTTCATGGTCTTAAAACATTTGGTGATTATGATTCAGAGAGAGCATCTATTGTCCTTGAAAATCTATTTAAGCATTTTCCTCAGAGTATCTGTTCTTTATAACCATGTTACGAAATGTTTTTATTTTTGTTAGTATGCCTACAAGTCAGATGCTAAGAAAGACATTTTAAAGACTCTAAAAACCTACCCTGATTTATATCCTAAGGAAGATTCATATGGTGAGATTTTTATGTTATCTTAATACATTTATGCTCTATACCAAATTTTTTTTGTTCATTGAAGTTATTACTTGAATTGAGAGGGAAGGTTATGCTGCTAGTGATAGGACGTTTCATGGATTCAAACACCTCAACAGGAATTTTCTAACAAAAGGAATTAAGGAAATAAAATGGAAAACAGATAGGACTACCTTGAGTGTAACAAACAGTTATTTTTTGTTGGATGTCTTTGTTTAGTTCACAATGATGGCAGGGTACACGATTTACTAAGTCTTTATGGAACCATCCCAATGATCTTCAAAGGTTTGATGCCATTTTATTTTGTTTGTTTGTTTGTTGTTAATATATAATTTGTTTTGTTTAATGTTTCTTCTTTCGTTCAATAAGGTGCAAATTACAATATTCCCATTCAAATCTGGCTTTTACAGCGCCATCCAATTAATGTACCCGTGGTTTTCGTTCGTCCGACCAGCTCCATGGTTGTAAAGCCTAGCAGACACGTTGATTCAGCCGGGCGTGTATATCATCCATACCTGTCACAATGGCACTTTCCAAGATCAGATACGTGCGGAATGATCGCTATATTGCAAAGTGTTTTTAGTCAGGAGTCGCCAGTGTTTGCAAAACCAAACATGGCTCCATCACGTCCAATGCAACCACCTACTTATCCTGTAAGTATTGTTTCGCTCAAATATTTTAAATATACAATTAATTCTTATTGCTGAAATTCTAACTATTCCTTGGTTGAAAATTAAAATTATACGAATGTTCATTGCATAATTGGCATACTTTTTCCCAGTTTCGCATATTCTATTATTTAAAAAAGCTCTGGTTCACCGAACATGCTGAACTATAGACTATTCGTCATTAATTATAACGAACGTTTCATCTGTAAACACCCAATTTTAGGTCTAACTTATCTCAAATATCTTGTCTTAAAACGAATGTTAAATGATCTTAATCAAATAAACTGATAAATAGAAGCATAACTTACCTGTTATTGGCAAGACTTACATCAGATTTTACTACTTTCTTTTGAAATATCGAATTTAATGAGAGTGACTTCTTTTTACGAGAAATTTAACCAGCATATGATTTATTGTTTATTTCTTTTTCTAAAATGACAATCTTTTCTACAAACATTAACAAAAATGTAAAGTATATCTGTGAGATTGAGATTCGTCTGTAAAACATGGGAATTTCTCAGAAGATATTTATGAAAAAGAAATCAAAAGCAACATAACTTGTCGGTATCACTCGTAATACCTTAATCTTTTTAAAATTTATTTACTCGCAAAAAAAAGAGTCTGGAACTGGGGACACGGATTGCGTTGAATAGAGGCGCGGAAAAAAAAAGGATTAGCAACAAGGTGTCAATCAAATTCAAAGGAATTATTTATCTTATGGGTATAGCCAACAAATATTAAGAAGCATTACGTAAGATAGTAATTCAAAGTAAGAATTGTGAACACTGTTTGTACGACAACACAGATGAGAAAGTTAAAAAGAAATTAAAAAATCTTGGAAAACGTAAGTTGAAAGTAACTCGTTTAGTTTAGTTTTTACAAACTCAAAATTATTTCTTAAAGCAGAATATTTTCATAGTTATAGAATTACCGTACTCTCTGTAAATAGCGCCCTTCTCCAATAAGCGCCCCACTCTAACAAGCGTCCCCCTCTAGTCAAAAATATTTTTATAAGCGCCCCTCTTAACATTAACTCAGAAATTAACAAGCGCCCAGGCGGTAAGTAGAACTTCGATCAAAAAGTGAAACTTCTGTAATAGAAGCCGAAGGCTATGTTTATGTGATGTCCAAATGTAAGTTATAAGTACAAAATCTTATTTCGTTGCCATGAAAAATACAGTTGTTTTTATTCTCGACAAAACTGATTTGGATTTATCGGACGACTTGCCACCGCCTCCTCTGGAGTTCTTGGACGTCGATTCAACGGTATGTAATTTGTGGAATAAAATAGAAAAGTTTTGTCGGAATAGTATCAAATGTTTTCTTCTTGCAAATGTCTTTGTTAGAAGTAATGAAGTTATCGGTTTGCGTTAAAGATAATTTATTATATCTGACAATGATTTATTCATAGGATGTGGTGGAAACCAAGGATGGAAGTATATCTCAGCACTCCGCCAAGTGAGTAATTCCATTAAATTCATCGACTTCGAGACAGTTGCTTTCTATCAGTTTCCATCACTGAGTACTTTCTTGATCTTATTCACGCTCCTCCACTATGTTTCAGAGATGACAATGTTGTTGGAAACGTCAATGTTCCCGACGCTTTGGCGTCAAAAGCAATTCTGGAGTGGTCGATAGACGACGTTTGCTGTTGGTTGGATCATTTGAATTTATCGCAATACAAAACAACATTCACGGAAAACGACATCGAAGGGAAACATCTGCCGGAACTAAGTAAGGACGAGCTGAAAGAACTGGGTGTGGCCAAACTCGGTCATAGAATGACGTTGCATGATGCTATCGCCAGATTGAATGTCAAAAACTAATTATTGTAGATACCTGTTTTGTTATATATAACATTTCATGACAATTTTGTAATAAGTACAAATTCATATTACTATTTTTTTCTCGTCAAAGGTAACAATAATTGTTATAGCTGATGATTTTTTTAAAGATACTCAAGGACAAGTAACCACAAAAACTACACATACTTTCATGATCTCAATGGTTTTGGTGCGCTCTTTGCTTCGTTCGTATTTTAAATTGTAGTTTTTAATTTTGTCGAAAAACTCTTTTCTGTCATGAAGAGTGTTAGGGAAAAAAGAAAGTTGCTCCTATACCATCTGAGGTGAACTGTTGTATTATGAAGCAAGTGAATTTCGTGCTTTTTTCCATACTTTGAAGCCTTGTTTTCTGATATGGTGTTATTTCGATTTATTTTCGATTTTCTAGACTACACTGAAATAAATACATCCTTGTAAATTTTCTCCAAGAATTTAAGCGAGATAACAAAGAATCTTCTACCTAGCCTAGAATCCTATCTAGCCAATCTATGTAAGCTAGACTCGGTTCGTTTTATTTTTAGATGAAAAAAAAGCAAATGATTATATTTAGGGAATGAAAAATTATTGTAATAATTATCATGATAATTATGTAGAAAAGGCCAAGCGTAAATAGGTTAATTTATGACCGTAATAATTACGAGACCTACTGATTTTACTATCTGTGTGATCATTTTATTTGGTAAAAAAATCATATCATAATGCACTGAAAAGGATATCTCTGATAAAAATATTTTTCACTTAAAGTGGATCGTGATTGAAATTATGAGATTATTGTTTCCCAGAATGTTTTTTTTCACTTGTTTTACAATCAATAAATTTTATTTCATCCTAGTTTTTATCTTCCATAGAATAATTTATCGACAACAAATTTATAAGCGAGTAGAGTAGTATGACGTAACTGTGACGTGTCCTAAAGTCTTCAAGACAGGCGTCTCCTTGTTGGCTTTGCGATCTTCCTTGTTTGTCAATATTATAAGATCATTATAAAGAATCTCTGAACTCAATATCAGAAAGAGGTTCTGTTCTTCTAGTCATTAGATTTAGGGACAATTTCCTAGTTCCAGCCAATTTGATCACATATTATTTTGTAAGCTGTTTCAATTCTTCCAAATATCTCAGGATCTCGATTCTTATCAGGATGACGATTTTTGCTAGTGAAAGATAAGCACTTCGAACGTCTTGTCTTGATGCTCCACTTCTTACACCAAGTGTTGCATCAGCTTCCTTCATTTCCTTCTTACTGTCGCTACTGAAAAAATTATAAATCTTCTTGATAGATCTGTAAACTGCAGGAATACCAACAAATACCGCTTGTAACCATCCCCACAAACCTGCTCCAACTGCAACGACTGTAGTGATTTCAGCCATCTACGTAAAAAAATATCTTTTAATGGTCTACTATCTCAAAATGTGATTTTAATCAAGTCGTGCACTTACTATTTATAAAAAGAATGTAGGTCCGAAGCGAAGATCTTCAGAAATATTTTGATGTGTTGTTATATTCAATATTATTATCGGTTTTCGCTTATGTTAAACTTAAAAGATTTCGTGGAAAACGCTCAGCTTGGCGTTCATTTCGATAGAATGACTAATATTCATATTTTTATTTTAGAATGTTGCTTCATCATCAGCATTCGTTTTTAGATAATGAACTGTTATAAAAGTCATGAGAAATCGGAATGAGCAGCAAAAGCGTCTTGTCAAAATCATGATACTTGGTGAAAAGTGAGTAAGAGCAAGATGAAGAAGAAGAAGATGTGTAAATGCCAATAGAAATGCTTTTTGCAATGAATAAAATGTTTTGAAAACTGAACTTATAGTTGTCTTTTTGTTTTATTATAGTCAGCTGCGGTTTTAGTCAGTTGACTATTGGAATAGAGTTTCGTCGTCGTTTTCGTCTATGATTTTTCAATCTTTCGTTATTTTCGGATTCCGAATTGTTTTCCAATTTCGCATTGTTTGTTTATTCAGAACAGACAAACCCGAAACTTTATGCCAACTGCAATGTGCAAAAATGTTCAAGTTTGAAATATTTTTCGATCCAAATATTATAGGTTCCTTATAATTATTTGAATACTGTTAAAGTTTCTAGGACGTTGTTTATAAAAGCTTTCAAATTTACTTTAAACATTTTTCTGAATAAGTCCTTAAAATATGTGCACCTAATTTTGTTATCTAAATGTCACTGTGAGAAGAAAAATAAATAAATAAAATAAAAAAATAAGAATAAAAATAAAAAAGAATAAAAAACATTTTTGAGAAATTTGCGTGTAGAAAAAAGAAGAAAATGAGCCACCTGATAGCACTGAAAAATTACGTAGTGACGACTTTCATGAGGTTTGCCCAATTATGGCTCACTTAGTTCATATTATCGGGGTGTTTCACTGCGCATGCGGATTTTTGGTTTTATTATATGGCCACCTGATAGCTTTTGAAAAATTACCTGGTGAAGACGTTCATGTGTTTTTCCTAATTATGACTGATCTTGCGTGTACTAACATGCTCTGAATACGCATGCGCAAATTCCAGGCGTATTACACAGCCACCTGATAGCACTGGAAAAATTACTTGGCGAAGACCTTAATGTATTTTTCCTAATTACGGTTCATTCAGCTCATACTAGCGTCTTTTTTACTGCGCATGCGCGATTTTGGTTTTAATTATGCGGCCACCTGATAGCCCTTGAAAGGTTACCTGGTGAAGACCTTCACGTGTTTGGCCTAATGGTGGCTTATTCCAAACTTAATTGTAATTACTACATTTTGTCGTAGGTTTACTACATTTGACGGAGTTACTACATTTGACGGTGTAACATGTGTCAAGTAAAATTGCCAGTTTCATTTCCATTCAATATCATTCCTTCTCGAACCATTCCTGATTTTGAAATAAGGTTCAGAAGTAACAACAAGAATAAGCGCTGTTAAAATAAGGGTGCTGTTCCCGAAATCATATACTTTTAGGGCAGAAACTTTCGCGGGTAGAGACTTTTGCACCCATCACCCATCACCATTTCCCGTTTTTTGGATCATTTTAGCGAAAGTTAAGGCCTTTGGAAAAATAAATCGATTCAGCATGAAAGTTTTTTCCGCGAAATTAAAGAATTTTTTGAAAACGCGAAAGTTTTTATTGTGAAATTGTTATCAAAATCCGCGATTCTTTAGAAGTTATTGTCAAAAATTTCGCGTTTTTTTCGTCACACAAAAGTTCTGCCCGCAAATATAGTGCAGACAGACCCGTGAGTATTGAGAAATAAAACGTTACTAGTTCTATGTCATTAATTGGTCACGTGAATTTCAAACAGCTGTTGTATTATGTTATGCCAGCTACTATATTTCGGTACTTAGATTCAATTCCATTCAATCCCAGTGGTTGATTGTAGCGCTACAAACTCTACAATTCTTGAAGTCTTTGATTTTGTAAAAGGGGCTCGATACAAAAACAAGATAATTCACCATATCAATGTAAGCTTGGGGAGGAAATGAATTAAGATCAGAATTCAATTGTTGGTTGGGGATTTGGTACGGATCTCGATTACCATTTAATTAAATTTTCTTTCCGTACCTTCATATAAAACGACATGATCGATTAAAAGAAAACTTCCGAAGCAACGTATATCTCAATATTTATTTATTTATTTCCTCATTACGTTCTTGATCCTTTTTCCGTCTAAAAGCGCTATTCTGCATACCGTGTTATCAAACGCAATAAAGAGCAGCCAACGTAACGGTAACGGGGTCATTCAAGAAGAATGTAACGGTTACAAAAGACTTTTTCTACACCTCACTTCCCCCGTATGTAACAGATGGTCACGATAAAGGTGATACCCCTCATTGCTACATAACGTTTTTGTCGGATACCCTCCTCCCTGAAGATGGTTCGGGAAAAAAATAAGAAAAAGAAAATGAGGAAATATTGTAACGTAATGTTAATGTTGAACGTTTATTGTTATCTGATAGAACAACGGCAGTCATGTAATAAATGATTAGTTCTGATCAGTTTGTTCCAACCGGATTAGATTGATCTCATCTGTTTCAATGACGGGAGTTTCAACATTAGTCAGTGTCATCATGGAGGTAGAAAACTCCATGGTGTCATCTATTCCCACATCCAAATCTTTGAAACAACTTCCTGAGAATTCTGTTTATGTCACGCAAAGCAACTTGAAATCTTTAAAAAAACCCAAAAAACAAGACACCCTTACGGGCAGAAAGATTTCTGCAAAATCTGTTGAAGCATGAAAAATGAAACATGTTATGAGATATATGAAATTCGACAGAAAATGTTGCATGATCTAGGTGGGCTCGAACTTTTACTTAAGGGGGGTTTACACGTAACGATTCTTGAAAAATTTTCTTTTAAGCTTTTGTTGAACGCACGCTTCTCTCTCTTCAAAAAACACATTCCTACCAGTTGTAATTTGAATAGAAAAGTTGGCGAAAAAATCAAATCGATTTGATTTTCCACCAATTTTTTGGTCATGAATGATTAATGAGTTGATTTACAATTCATTTCTAAAGCCTGAAAACACCTGGTTAAAACAAAAATTGTTCAAAAATCTCTATGTGTAAACCCCCCTTTAGAAAAGGATGATCACAATCAAAGATAATTATTAATTTCTTCTATAAGTTTTCTTTTTTATCTTAAAATAAATATGTTTTATGTCTTAAAATTTATTTAATACTGATCAAAGAAACTTTTGTAAATTTTTCGTTGACTTGCAATGCACGGTGCTTTGGTTTCATGTAAATGCATGCACGAAATTTCAAAAAAACCGATAGGTTTAAACAGTAAGAAAAAAAGAAGAAAAACAAAGCCGGTTTTAATAGATTTCTTGCTTTTGCAGAAATCTAAAAACATATGCCTACTTTTTTTAGAGTTACGTAATGGAGTTGAGTTGACACACCTCCTAAACTCTAAAATTTCGCAACGATTAGTCATGCAGAACGCCAACACCCACCCACACCATTACCGTTACCTATTTTTTGAATGACCCCAAATGTTTATTCTTATGTTTCGTTGTCATTTTATTTTTAAAGTTAATGTTGATATGAAAGAGTTGAATTACTATTCAAATACATTAAAAATAATAAACCATCATAAGTTTGAGAAAAACTGAGACAGCAGTTATCTTGTCACATTATCTCCACGAGAGAGCCAAGAGAGCGTTTTGTTAATAATAAACATCAGCTCGTTCCCAGATCATTTCTCAATTGTTCTATTTCTACTGACATCAGCATAGTGTAACCCTCAGCCCTATCATTACATTTAATAGATGCAATGCCGAAAAAACAAGAGGGTTAAATTGCGTGAATGTTTACGCCATAGTTTTGTAAAATGTTGGAAGTGGCGATGACATGAGTCAGGAGGTTTGTTTGTTCAAGTTGTCATTTAGGTGGAGTGTAATTGCTGTGTTGGTACTGATACGATTTCATTGCAGATCGAGTGTTGCAGAAACAAAACACCAAACTGCTCTCAGTAATCCTCTAAAATGATAGATTGTTCCAAATATTTCATTCGTTAAAAAGGTTATTTCAGAAATAGGATTAAAAGAATGACGTAACAATTTCTGACCAAGTTTTTTCAGAAAAGACATAAATATGTTACATGTTGATACGTATGGGCTGATATTATTACATACTAGCTGTGTTTTACATGCTCATACCTGTGGGCTGATATCTAGAGGACACTTCTTTAAATACTAGCTGCGTTGCAGATGTGTTGCTCCGGTTGAAAAGAGCGGAATCAGTGACAAAATGTCAGTAAGGTAGTTGTATCTAACAAAGGTGCAATTGCAACTACTGAAACAATTCCAAAAATGTTATTATTTATAATTTTATTTTTATTATAAATATTATTAGAAGTGAGGATTTCAGATTCTGGGATGAGCAGCTGACTTTCATTGCCTATTCTTAATTAGGTTCTCTCATAGAAAACTGCATATTCAGCTTTCTCACAATTTTATTTATTAGCTACTTATTTTAATGGCCAATACAATAGTGCAAAAACTAATGCAAGCCAACAAACATAATGTCTGAAAGATAATAAATAAGCAGAGGATAAAAGAGCAACTTTATGAAAACCATATAAATTCATTTAATCTAGCACAAGACTTACAAGTTCAATGAATCTCTTTAAGATTTAATTAGGCTTGCTCAAAAAGCATTTAAAACCTTTATAACAGTTCATTATCTAAAAACGAATGTTGATGATGAAGCAACATTCCAAAATAAAAATATCAATATTAGTCAAGCTATCGAAATGAACGCCAAGCTGAGTCTTTTTCACGAAATCTTTTAAGTTTAACATAAGCGAAAACCGTATATAATGTTAGATATAACAACATATGTCAGCAATGAGATACCTTCATTACAACAATAACAAATGACTCATTACACAGATGAATTTTGAAAAAGATTGACTATAGATCAAAAAGGACATATGCAAATATGTCAAATATGTCCTTTTTCTCATCAGAAATGTTTTGATGTGTTGTTATATTTAAACATCCTATTACAATGTCGCTTATTATTTGATATAATGGATTTCATGGAAAAAGCTCAGCTTGAAGTGAGTTTCGATAGCATGACTAATACTGCTGATATTGATATCTTTATACGTTCACACAACTGTTTTGCATCAGTTTTCTACGAGGAGATTTCCATAAGACAGCCTTTTACTTTGTTTACTTTTTTACAGCTACTTGCTCCGGAGCTACTTTTTATTGTTCTAATGAAGGTATCTCATTGCTGACATCAGCACATTGCAGTCCTCAGTTCTATTTATAACAATTCATTATCTTTATAGTAGTTATGATTGTACCTTCTAAGATAAACTTATAAAGATTGCAGAGATTATTATTATTGCAGAGTAGCATGATGTAACTGTGACATGTCCGAAAGTCTTCAAGTCATGCGGTTCCTTGCTGGCGATCATCCTTGTTTTTCAAGATTATAAGATCCGTATAAAAAATCCCTGAACTTCTGTTAATGACATCAATCGCAAAAGTAAATTACACAACCTTCAGTAAATTTTGAGTATTCAATCTAAAAAATTGATTTCCCAAAATATATCCGTTTCGGGCTCATGGCTCAAAGGCAAAACGTTCGACCTAATTATGAAAATCAATAGCAGAACAAAACGTAATTGCGTACATATCAGGAAAAAAAATACGTTTAACAGACGTTGTTTTTCAGTTTTCAAAATGGAAACAAAAAATACAAACAAAACAACAGATTTCCGTTTTTTCTTCGTCATAAAAAGACAATTTCCTAGTTCCAGCCCTTTTCATCACAAATTAATTTGTAAGCTGTTTCAACTCTTCCAAATGTCTCAGCATCTCCACCTTTGTCAGGATGATGAATTTTTGCTAGCGAAAGATAAGCACTTCGAACGTCTTGTCTTCGGTATCTTGAACTTTTTTCCCGGTCCCTCGGACTCTACGCACTTGTTTGAGCTAAAATCCTCTCGATACGTCGGACCGCGATGTCTCGAACAATATTTCTGATCCCTGACTGATTTTCTCTCGTTATCTCGAACTTTCCCCAAAACTTTTAGAAATTTCGGGCTTGATTTTCGCATTTTTTAATAAATCCCATTTTCTAAATTCGAATTTGTGAAAAATATATGAATCTACTTTTCCTGAAAGGTTAAATTGATTATCTCTACTAAAGGCGAAAACACAAAGCTTGTTAAGCAAAGACTTACAAACAAATCTGTTGTAGAAAGGTATAAAGCATTGAAAGACTTGCAGAAAGGAATGTCAAAAGAGTTAGCTCGAAAGTATGGTGTCCCAAAGAGCACAATATCAACCTGGATTGAGAATGAAAACAAATTATTGATCACGCTGGAAAAAAATGGCACAAAATCTAAGCGAAAAAAACTTCCTACCCCTTTCTCGATGTCTCGAACTCCCGATATCTCGAACTTTTCTCCCGGTCCCCTGAGAGTTCGAGATATCGAGAGTCGACTGTAGTTGTCTCTTCTGATATGGAAACTGCGATAGTCCAGAGGGGTTCACCCACCAGGCCATTGTTATCCCTCGATCACAAACATATCTTTTTTATTTTTAGATCGCGTTTTTTGGCCATTTTCGCGAAAAGACTGACATGCGGATTCGCGAAAGTTTATCCCACGCGAAATGGCCTGGGAAGACGATTCGCGAAAATTAAGGACACTCCAAAAGTCTCTGCAATTTTTATAAGTTCATCTTCGAAGGTACAGCCATAACTACTGTAAAGATAATGAACTGTTACAAATGGAACTTGAAAGTACGCACCACATGATGTATAGCCATAAAGGAAGCCCTTTTCATGTGGAGAACAACCAGCTCAACCAGTTATGTTGATTCAGAGAGTACATACAAAAACAGCAAATAAAAATGTGATAGTGTATATGCAATTAGGAGTTCAGAAAACCAAATATATACGTATAATGTTTTAATATACAGGATTGAGACACATAGTAATTTTTAAAGAATCTGGTCTAATGTGCTTCCCTGGATAATCGTTTAATCTGACAACAGAAACATAATTTACTGTAAATTAATTCTATGATCACGTATACTATTTTGATACTGTATATGATATTTTATTTTGTAAAAATTAATATACTGTCAATTTTCCTTACACGAACAATGAAGGTAAATCAAAACACAATAACAACATAACAATCTGTAAATTAAATCAAGCCAGAACACGATCTACAACTTTTAGCTTTGTAGTGATTTGGTTATGCATGATGTGTGTTTTCACTACCAATATTCCGGGTTTTTTTCCATTTGGGATTTATATACGAAAGTCATTTTTTTATCACAATAAATAATTAGTGTGAACATTTTTATGAACAGAGATGTTTATTCTGAATGCTTACTATAAATTATCACTTTAAGCACATCTACTCATAATATTTTTAGTAGCGATTATGATTGCTTTTGATAGTTAATTGCTTAAGATCTACATCGCTTATATATCTATGTCTATGTTGTTCATTATGGTGAAGTTGCCTTACACATTGACGGGTTGGATTCCCGCTGGTGACTTTTCATTTGTTTTCATTACCCGTCGTCGTTAATTTTACCATGCTACAACGCCCATGCAACGTTGTTTTTGGTTTTTTGACCGTTGCACAACGTCCGTACAACATCATTTTTGGTTATTTTTAATCGTTGTTTTGACGTCAAAATCCGACGTTGTTTTGCTGTTTCCATTTCGACCATTAAACGACCGTCAAGCGACGATGCGACGTCGAAACAACGTTGAAACAACGTCTTTGTGCTAACTGGGTAGCGGTTCGGCTATGGGTGTGTATTTTCACGACCAAAATCTGGTGTTTTTTACGTTTGGGATTTACGAAGGTCATTTTTATCACGTAATAAACAATGAGTGTGAACACATTTTTTTGAACAGAGATGTTTATTCTGTACGGTAAGAACAAACAAAATATTCACATCATAAACAAATTCTTCACATCGTATGCTACTGTGTGATGTGAAGAATTTGTTTATGATGTGAATATTTTGTTTGTACTTGGTTTTTATGAGATAGATTTTTAATCTGTTTTTATATTTTTATATTTTAGCTGATGATGATTCAATAAATAGAATCGAAATATATTCTGAATAAACAATAATACATTGTTGGTCAAATAGTTTAGATGATTATTCTGATACTTGAATTTGGTTTTATAAATTGTCATTTTAAGCCCATCTTACCATCTAAACCCACAGTTATTTTGAAAAAAACTCTTCTGTCCTAATTTGAAATGCTACACATAACATTTGTTATTAGAGATTTTGATTGCTTATGATAGTTAATTGCTTATAATGTCTACCGCAAAGTATTATACTGTAGCTGTTGAAAATGTATAGTTTGATAATAAACAGAATTACGAGAAGTTTCATTATTGAGAATTTTGTCTACATTTTATTTACAATTCCACTGTAGCTATTAAAATTAGGTTTAACAATTTTCTTTTCTTTTGTACAGTGTACAGTGAACCACCTGTATACGAATTTGATAATATAATGTTGTGAGTTTTATCGGAGTTACAAGAAACAAGTGTTCTGTTGAATTACATTGTTTATCATGATTTTATAATATAAAGGATGGCAAGCTTCTGCAACAATAAAGATCATACATTTGTTATGATGAAACTCTTTTACACATTGATGATATATGCAGTTGTTTAAGAGGAAATATTAGTCGCATTTAGGTCTTATAACTTTTAGCTAAGTGTCCATATAGCAACCTCTCACTTTTCAATTCCTCAGCAAAAATTATAAGACAAGCCTACTTATCATTTGACCATGAACATCTTCATTTAATAATAAGTCCAAAATAAGTTTCTTTTTGCGGTATTAAATTCAATTCCGCCTTGATTAGTAAGAACAAAATTTTAATCTGAGTATCAGGTATTTATACTGTAATTATTTAATCATACATTTTTCTCATGATTATCAATGTATACACAATAATTGGCAAATATTTAGTAACTTTGGGGAAATATATAGTCGCATTTTTGCGAATCTTGTTTAGAAATTTCAATAAGAAATTTATCCCATAAATTTTCACCCATTTATAGCAACATTTATATTGAATTTAGTCATTGGCATACTGACAAAATGTCTGTGAGAACAATTTTATCATATATGTAATTAAAACTTATGTCTCCAACTGAAAAAAATATTAATATTACTATAGTATTAGGCTACATAGTATATTGTCTAGACTTCCCCTACCATCACAGATATTTTGTAACTTAGATATTTAAATCTAGGAAAATTGAGTTATAGATGCTGCAGAAAGAAATTCAAACATAAAGTAAAACACTTTGAAACAAACAATCAGAAAGAAGTATAAAACAGCAGCATTACAGGTATGCATAATTATGGAGGCTATTCACATCATTTTCTTATATGTTGTTGTTATGAGTACGTCCACTGGGCAAGTGCTACTTTAGTGTAAATTAATTTCAATTCATAACGTTTGGAAATGATACTATGTTTGAGCTTTATCATAATGTATTGAACGATTGGATCATGTAGTGGTACAAGCTCAATATGGGTACAATAAAACAACATTACAAAAAATAAGCATAGAAATTGTTTGTATGGAAATGATTTAAAAGTATCTGATAGTACTTCTGTTCTTCTGTTCAGTGGAACATTTGAAATAATTTACGATTTTTAATTGTGAATTTGTTACACAATCACTTGTGATGACAACTTCACTGTGTTTTTTGTTTAAATCATTTGACTATCTTTTTTTTAAATAGGATGAATTGGGAAAGATTTGTGTCTGATCAACTAAATTCAAAACAGGTAAATGCTTTATCTTATATAAAGAAGGAAAAGTAATTTTGTTGTAATTGTTTTTCTAAAAAAGCAACAAGTCAGTGGCGGGTCTAGAGGTACGTCGAAATTTGTGTAGGAGAGCATTAACATAATTTGTGAATTCAATTTATATTACCAATGGGATTATTTGAACGCTTTTCTTTTATGGTTAGATTGCTAACACTCTTCTACACAAATTTCGACATACCTCTTGATCCGCCACTGCAATTTTTCTCATAGCCTTAAAACAATAATTGAAGATTATGATTCAGAGAGCGCATCTATTGTCCTTGAGAATCCATTAAAGGATTTTCCTCAGAGTGTCTGTTCATTATAACCATGTTACAAAATGTTTTTATTTTTGTTAGTATGCCTACAAATCAGATGCTAAGAAAGACATTTTAAAGACTCTAAAAGCCTATCCTAATTTACATCCTAAGGAAGATTCATATGGTGAGATTTTTATGTTATCTTAATACATTTATGCTCTATACCAAATGCTTTTTGTTCATTGGACTTACTTGAATTGAGAGGGAAGATTATGCTGCTAGTGATAGGACGTTTCATGGATTCAAACACCTCAACAAGAATTTTCAAAAGGAAATAAGAAGAAAATGGAATTAAGAACAGATGGGACTACCTTGAGTGTAACAAATAGTTATTTTTTGCTGGATGTCTTTTCGTTATTGTTTAGTTTATAATGATGGCAGGGTACAAAATTTACTAAGTCTTGATGGAACCATCCCTGTGAACTTCAGAGGTTTGATGCCATTTTATTTTGTTTGTTTGTTTGTTTGTTGTTACTATATAATTTTTTTTGTTTAATGTTTCTTCTTTCTTTCAATAAGGTGCAAATTACAATATTCCCATTCAAATCTGGCTTTTACAACGCTATCCATTTAATGTACCTGTGGTTTTTGTTCGGCCTACCAGCTCCATGGTTGTAAAGCCTAGCAGACACGTTGATGAAGCCGGGTGTGTATATCATCCATACATGTCAGAATGGCACTTTCCAAGATCAGATACGTGCGGAATGATCGCTATATTACAAAGTGTTTTTAGTCAGGAGTCGCCAGTATTTGCGACAGAAAACATCTCTCCACTGCGTCCAATGCAGCCACCTAGTTGTCCTGTAAGTATTGTTTCGCTCAAATATTTTAAATAAATAATTAATTCTAATTGTTAAAATTCTAACTACCTTATCGGTTAAAATTTTGTCGGTGAAAAGTGACGAAATTTGAAAAAATATCGTCACTTTTCACCGGCGAAATTTTATAACCGACGAAATGTTTTGACCGACGAAATTTTATAACCGTCGAAAATCTTTGACCGACGAAATTCTTCACCAAAATTGAATTTTCTATTTTACGTGTTTTTATTCGTGTCGAAAGACCCTTTTAGAGTCATATTTGAAGCCATAAAAAGAGGTATTAGGAGGAAAGATAAGAAAAATGGCAAGAGTGATTTTGAAATTGATCTTGAAGTAGAAGGTACTAGTACTGAAGTACTAGAAGAGGAAGAAGAAAGCGAAGAATGTCTTGAAAATGAAGAAAAAAACACTTGTATTACTATTGATCAGCATTTGTTTTGTCAAAAATAAGTAAAAAAACTAAAAAGCTGTTTTCTTCTGAAAGAGGGGTAAAACTTTTTGTCGGTTAAAAGTGACGAAATCTCATAAACAATTCGTCACTTTTCACCGGCGAAATTTTATAACCGACGAAAACTTTTCACCGACGAAATTTTAACCGATAAGGTATTCCTTGGTTGAAAATTATACAAATATTCATTCCATATGTTTTCCTAGTTACGCATGTTTTATTATTTAACTAAAGCTATCGTTCACCAAACATGCTGAACTGTAGACGAGTACATTAATTATGATGAATGTTTCATCTGTAAACACCCAATTTTAGGTCTAAGTTATCTCAAAATATCTTGTTTTAAAAGGAATGTTAAATAATTTTAATCAAATAAACTGGTAAACAGAAGCATAACTTACCTGTTCTTAGCAAGACTTACATCAGACTTTACTACTTTTTTTGAAATATCGAATTTAGTGAGAGTGACTTCTTTTTGCGAGAAATTTACCAGCATATGATTTATTGTTTATTTCTTTTTCTAAAATTACAGTCTTTTCTGCAAACATTAAGAAAAATGCATAGTATATGTGTGAAATTAAGATTCGTCTGTAAAATATCGGTATCACTCGTAATACTTAATCTTTCTGAAATTTAATTACTCGCACAAAAAGTGTTTGGAACTGGAGGCACGGATTGCGTTGAATAGAGGCGCGAAACAAAAGGATTAATCATAAGGTGTCAATCGAATTCAAATGAATTATTTAGCTTATGGGTATAGCCAACGTAAGCAGAACGTAAAATAGTAATTCAAAGTAAGAATTGTGAACACTGTTTGTACGACAACACCAATAAAAATAAGTTAAAAAGAAAATGAAAAAATCTTAGAAAACATAAGTTGAAAGTAACTCGTTTAGTTTTGTTTTTAGAAACTGAAAATTATTCTTGTAGCAGAATATTTTCATAGTTATAGAATTACCGTATTCTCTCTAAATAGTGCCCCCTCCAATAAGCGCCCCACTCTAACAAGCGCCCCCTCTAGTCAAAAATATTTTTGTACCCCTCTTAACATTAACCTCCCTCCCCTTCCCCCCTAATTTCAAAAAAAAATTATAAGGGCCTTGCGCTTATTAGAGAGAGAATAGGCTGTATATATTTAATTTCACTGGTATAGCTAGTATAGCTATCATAATCATCGTCATTTGTGTGTCCCACTCATTACATTTATTTTCATTTCTTTTCCTTCCCAGACCCACGGTTGACTGAGTTAAAAATTGCAAGAAACAACTTCTAACTATATAGAACCCAGAAAGGTCAAAAGAAAATCTTGTATCAAATACATATTCGTAGATCAATTCAGTTCATTTGCACTCGTCAGCATGATGTCTTCGCATTTTACTATGTTCTTTGTCTTGACATAAGATCTTCTCTAGCAAAGTATTGATGACCTAGCAATTGTGAGCGGACGGAGAAAATAAGGTTCTACCGTTTCGTCCTTGCAAACCTCTTCGATAGATGTCCCCTCCTTTCTTACATGAGAGTGCATGGTCTACAGAAAATGCGTTTCCCCATTCACATACATGTAGGTAAGTATTTTGGTTTCTATTTGCATCTTAAGGCGATAGCGTCATGGAATTCCCGTAAATTGACGGAATGACTGACTGACAGCCAGGTTGAAGCACCTTTGAGCTGAGCTATGTTCTTAGCTCTTTTTCCTCATCAGACAGCATGGAGCAAATTTCGTTGAGCATTGTTTTTTGCCTTGTTATCTTCCGGGATGCGACTTCCTTCTTAGCGGTAAGATAAACAGTTTTGTCGTGGTTGTAGCTGCGCGCTTGTCGTACAATGCTCTCGGTAAGTTGACCAAATACAATTACCGAGTCTTCATGTTGTTCAACGGCGAGATCCTTAATTATAGGAATGGATATTCTACCTGCTTTTATCGGCAAGGCAAGAAGTTTTCTTTCTTCTTCGGAGCAAATATACCCACCTGTGATTGATGGTATAAGTTTATGGTCTATGATTTCATCCAAAGATTTAAGATGCTCTACGATGCATGGAATTACCCTCATTTGAAAAGTAAGCTTATGTCGAAAACCAGTTGTTGTTACATTAACCTTGGTCGCTTCAAATATTTCAACTGCTTCTTTGTATTTTTCAGGTTTGACCACAAGCCATGACTTAGCTGCTTAAGGATAGTTCTCTAGATGTGGTCCCTTAACATTGATTTTATACCATCATTCTTTTTAAGTCCTGAAGCTACCTGACTCCTAGAAGATCACTGACAAAAGCAATCTGTTTTGTTAGATCGTTTAGATTCAGATTTTCATGAACTGGAAGCAAAGCTGTGATACTCACGGCATAGACGGACATAGCATGTGGATCTCCTTGTGTGGTTCCTTCTGCTGACTTTATTTCAGCTTTACTTGCCACAAATAATCTGGAAGGAATCATATAGCTACCCTCCATGTATACAACAACAGCTGGGCATAAGTATCGAATGTTATGGAGCATTGCTTCTCAGTTCAGTGAGTTAAAGGCGTTCGTAGTGTTGACCCTTTAGTACTGCATCAGTTTCTTCTTCATTGAATATATTATTCGCTTCGTGCACGGCTGCTTTGCATCCACTTGGGTGTCCCACACAAAGTTGAAGTATGCCAGCTGATTCAACAACTTCTCTTTTATTGTTTCGAAGATAGATTTTCCGATTATCCTTCGAATCGTTTCTCCTATACCAATACGTCTGACTGCAGGACTTTTGTCAAGGGGAATCAGTCCATAAGCAGTGTAGGCTTCTGGAGGATTTTTCTGCTGGTTACCATTGTAAGCCCGTTTTTGGATGCACAATGTTCTACCCATTTTCCCAAGGCAAGATTGGTCACTTTCCTTTCGGAAGTTTTTTGAAATTATAATTCGCTTAATTACATTACATTGCATTGCTTTTCATTCGAATCATTACATTGCATCCCCAATCGATCGCGATGTTTTTTTTGGGAAATATCTCTGGAACCAACAGGGATAACTGACGTTTTTAGGAATCTGCGATACAGGCAATGGGGTGACAAAATTTTATTTTTGGCCTAAATATTTTTGGGTGGTGTGGTTATGGCGTCATCAAAATCTTTTATCAATGATATCTCTCTAACGTTTGATCGTAGCAAAACGATCCCATACATTTTTTTTATCAGTTTTTCACAAGTTATACAACATGGGTACACTTTCCAATCCCGGCTCCTTGATTTCTGCACCCTTTGCGACACGGTAACGGGATTTTACACACCATTTTCAAAGTAAAGCGTAAGTAATTATCAGGTTAAATATTTGATAAAATCAAAGGATTGAACTAGTAGAAGTTGCACTAAAGTCCACAAATTTGATTTCACTTTCAAATTTTCAACACTTTTGGAATGATGATTGATTTTGGTGAATCTTTAAATCAACGTAGATGTAAAATAAAGGAAATGTTTTTGTCATGTAAAGAATTTCTATAAAATCTTTATCAATTTATTCAAGCTATATCAAAGTACTTTTTAGAAAATTCAATGAGAAATTTATCCCATAAATTCTCACCCATTTATAGCAACATTCTATTGAATTTAGTCATTGGCAAACTGACAAAATGTCAATGAGAACAGCTTGATTATATATGTAATTAAAACTTCTGTCTCCAACTGACAAAAATATTAACATAGTATTAGCCAATATAGTAAATTGTCTAGTCTTCCCCTACCATCATAGATGTTTTGCAACTTAGATTCTTTCAGATCTAGGAAAATTGAGTTATAGATGCTGCAGAAGGAAATTGGATTGGATTGGATCATGTAGTGTTACAAGCTCAATATGGGTACAATAAAACAACAATACCATAAATAATCATTGAAATTGTTTGCATGGAAATGATTTAAAAGCATCTGATAGTAATTCTGTTCTTTTGTTCGGTGGAACATTTGAAATAATTTACGATTTTTAATTGTTACACAAACACTTGTGATGACAACTTCACTGTGTTTTTTGTTTAAATCACTTGATTATCTTCTTTTAGAATAGGGTGAATTGGGAAAGATTTTTGTCTGATCAACTAAATTCAAAACAGGTAAATGCCTTATGCCATTTATAGTAGAAAAATTTAATTTTGTTGTTTTTCAAAAAAAAAACAAAAAAAAAACCTTCTTTTTTTATAGTCCTAAAACAATTGATGATTATGATTCAGAGAGCGCATCTATTGTCCTTGAAAATCTATTTAAGCATTTTCCTCATAGTGTCTGTTCTTTATAACCATGTTACGAAATGTTTTTATTTTTGTTAGTATGCCTACAAATCAGATGCTAAGAAAGACATTTTAAAGACTCTAAAAGCCTATCCTAATTTACATCCTAAGGAAGATTCATATGGTGAGATTTTTATGTTATCTTAATACATTTATGCTCTATACCAAATGCTTTTTGTTCATTGGACTTACTTGAATTGAGAGGGAAGATTATGCTGCTAGTGATAGGACGTTTCATGGATTCAAACACCTCAACAAGAATTTTCAAAAGAAAATAAGAAGAAAATGGAATTAAGAACAGATGGGACTACCTTGAGTGTAACAAATAGTTATTTTTTGCTGGATGTCTTTTCGTTATTGTTTAGTTTATAATGATGGCAGGGTACAAAATTTACTAAGTCTTGATGGAACCATCCCTGTGAACTTCAGAGGTTTGATGCCATTTTATTTTGTTTGTTTGTTTGTTTGTTTGTTGTTGATATATAATGTTTTTTGTTTAATGTTTCTTCTTTCTTTCAATAAGGTACAAATTTCAATATTCCCATTCAAATTTGGCTTTTACAACGCTATCCATTTAATGTACCTGTGGTTTTTGTTCGGCCGACCAGCTCCATGGTTGTAAAGCCTAGCAGACACGTTGATGAAGCCGGGTGTGTATATCATCCATACATGTCAGAATGGCACTTTCCAAGATCAGATACGTGCGGAATGATCGCTATATTACAAAGTGTTTTTAGTCAGGAGTCGCCAGTGTTTGGAAAACCAAGCATCTAAAATCTAAAATTAGCTAATGGATATTTTTTGTTTTATCTTATATATTATTTTTACAAAAAATCGGAATAACAGCTCATGTACTTAATATTTCTTTTGTCTTAAAAAATAAGTCACTGGTTTCTTGATCAGACTCTGTTCACACTATTACTAGTTATATTTCATCAAGACATCGTTTGATGAAACTGTTACTTTAGATAAACTTAATTTCTGTAAACATTCGATTTGAAATCTATGAAGCTTCTCCGATTTTGCACCAATTAAAATATAAGTTACATCCTTTATCACCTATATTTCTTGAAGATATTTGATTGCTGATTCTTATTATAGCAACTTTTATTCTGGACTGTCTAGAATAATTTTCCACACACTTAGAGTACGTTTCAAATGAACTTGCACAGTTTTTATAAATGCTTGGCAAATTTGAAGTTCATAAGATAATATCAAAAATTCTTTTTGCGCTGTGTCAAGCTTAAAAAGCACTTTTTCATGATATAACAATTTTGGAAGAATAATGAAAATGGAAGAGGAAAAACGTAAGATGAAAAAGAACGAGTTTTTTTGTAGAAAAGAGCAAAACAGCTCAATTTTTTGTGAGACAAATTTCAATCTTTGATCGTTCAAAAGGCGAAATAATTTTTCACAAAAGTAAAATAAATCGCAAGACATAATCTTTTAAAGTCACTGAGGTCGCATATACAGTGTGTCTCAAAATGTTAGCTTCAGTAACTTTATTCTCAATTTTCTAAAAAATGAATAATGGTATAATAATGAAATATATACCATTAGAAAGCTGAGTTTCTTGGCTTTCTATTGATGTGGTACCCATTAACTGGTTTTTTATATTTAGCTTATAATCCAAGAAAAAAACAAGTGTTTTAATCTAAAAATTCTTAACGATCAATTAACACCCCGTTTAATGAGCAAAATACTCATTGTTGTTTATAATTATGGTATTGATTTTTTACAAACCGTTTGAGAATTCTCAAAAATTGTTGCCAAAAATAAAAAAAATGTTAACATAACATTGAAAGGTAGTTATTTTTTTAAACGTTTTTATTGTAATGATAATTTTTCACTTGTGTTATAACTTTTGTTGTTTAATATTTTTATTGTTAACTGAGTTTTAATTGATCGTTAAGAATTTTTAGATTAAAACACTTGTTTTTTTCTTGGATTATAAGCTAAATATAAAAAACCAGTTAATGGGTACCACATCAATAGAAAGCCAAGAAACTCAGCTTCCTAATGGTATATATTTCACTATTATACCATTATTCATTTTTTAGAAAATTGAGAATAAAGTTACTGAAGCTAACATTTTGAGACACACTGTAGATGAGTTTCTAATGTTAATTTCCAGTTAAAGATCTGTTTAAACTAAAAATTTAATAAACTTCACAAAAATAGATTTCGAGTGCTAATGAGTATTATTTTTAATAATTTTTTTTGTCTTAAAAGCGCCTCCTGAGAACCGGTTTAACCGACAGTGTGCAGAGAGCATCTAATTGCCAACCAAGATGCGTGCGCATATTGGTAAGAAATTGACTTGATCTATGAAGCATTTATGTTGAAACTCACAGCAATTATCGAGCAAAAAACACTAATGTTTATAAACATCACGTCACTTAGAAACTCATCTATTTTAACATATTCACTCTGTTATGATTTCATTACTTTTCCGGGGGTAAGCAATGATCTTACCACTAAACGGCTCTACAGTGTGTCCCACAGAATTTCGGTCTGAGATTTTAACAGCTCATAACTTTTCACACATATATCAGATTTCAGCAATTTTTACACCATTCGATAGGATTTTATTCATAGATTTTAAAAATATACATTTTGTTCTCCAAAACCTTTTAGTTTGGAAACAATTAAGGATTTTACCATGAAAAAATCCAATTATCTTCTTAATGGTTAATTAACACATCTTTCAATAACAGCTATCAAAGGTCATTATCAAAAACAATATCAAAGTCAAGTGACTGTAAAACACAAGAGTCATTAAAAACAAAACTTTAAGCTGTCTGAACATGTCCCCCGATTCTCTGAACACAGCGATTTGGTCTTGCCATCATTTCATAAAGAGTGGCGAATAAAATTTTGATTTTGTCTAAGATTATTTGCTGCGTCAACAATTTTACTTCTCAACTCTGATAGACTCTGGATCTCAGTGGAGAAAACTTTTTGTAGCAACTAAACATTGCTCATATAATGTCAAAAACTTTTGTAGAAGCCCCCGTCTCAAAATTTTTAACTTTGTGATGAGATTATAATTTTAGTGTGTTCAATAACACCACGACATGTTCTTAATAAACAAAAGAATTATCGCACGTGAAAACTTACTTTTATTAACCATTAAGGAGTTAATGACCGTGACAGTTTAAAGAAATCATGTTTACTAGAAAGGTTTTGGAAATTATGCTGATGTGGCTTGTATTTTGCAGATATGTTTTTTTGTTTCCAAAGTTAGGAAGGATGTCTCAAGTTAGGATGATTGACGGTAATGTTTCCCCATATGAAAAATGCCAACTAAAGTACGTTTCAAATGAACTTTCTCGTGTTTTCAAACTTGTAAGGATTTGATGATAACCGGGGGTGATAGATTTTGTAATAATTGGGAATACGTTAGATAGAATGACCACGTGAGCATTTAATTTTGTACAGTCTCAAAATGTCTTATCCACCAACTTCCAAAGCGTATTTTTCATTACATGTCTGATAACATATTGCAAATTTTATATCACAAGAAAGTGCTTTTCATGCTGTATTCATTAATATAAAATGTTTGCCAAAATATTTGTTCTTAGAAGAGATATTGAAAAGAACTTAACAATTTGGTTCAGTAAATTCTTAAAAGTCAATTAACTCATTTTACAATGAAGGCCATTTGTAAACACAATAAAAAAATAAAATCACAAAAAAATCATCACACTTTAAAAAATTTTTATTTGAAATTTTTAAGATTAGTTATACGCAAAACTATACTTAAAATTTTCTAAAGGTTTCATCAGCACAACAAAAGAAAGTTACACCATTAAAAAGTCATTAGCATGTCAGTTAATTGACTTTTAAGAATTTAATGAGCCAAATCGTTGAGTTTTTCTTCAATATCTTTTCGAAGAACAAATATTTTGGCAAACATTTTATATTAACGGATAGAGCATGGAAAGCTCTTTCTTGTGATATAAAATTCACAATATTTTATTAGACATGTAATGAAATATACACCTTGAAAGTTGGTGGATAAGACATTTTGAGACACACCGTATGTTATTGCATTCATTGTCTCGATCGGTGTACTGTAAAAGTATCCTTTTGGGATTAATATAAAAATTTATGACTTATTCACGGGAAGTTTAATTGTGTAATTATTCTGTTGAATACAGTGTGTCCCAGAGAATTTCGGTCTGAGATTTTAACAAGCTATAACTTTTCACACATATATCAGATTTTAGAGATTTTTACATCATTCGATGGCATTTTTTTCAAGGATTTTAAAAACCTATATTTTAGATAATTTACTCCAAAACCTATGTAGTAAATAGGATTTCTTTAAACTGCCACGGTCATTAATTTTTTAATGATTAATAAAAGTACGTTTTCACATGCAATTATTCTTTTGTTGCGGTGTTATTGAACACACTAAAATTAATATCTCATCACAAAATTAAAAATTGTGAGACACATCCTATGAGCGTTCTTTAGTTCTTTAGTTGCTACTTAAAACAAAAAAAATTCTCCACTGAGATCTGGAGTCTATCAGAGTTGAAAAGTAAAATTGTTGGCGCAGCAAATAATTTTTGGGAAAATCAAAATTTTATTCGTCGCTCTTCATTAAATGACAAGAGCAAATTTCTGTGTTCAGAGAAACACAGAATACCGTAAAGTAAATTAAAATTAATCTTGCATTGGAACTGGAGCACAAGGTATTTCGAAAGGTATAGTAGTAAAAGTAATAAAAGGGGTTAGGGTTGAACGCATTAACGCAAAGCAAATATGGTGCAGGTAAGACGCTATGGTCGCGCGGAAACAAGTCTAACTTCACTAGCCTTTCATCGGAACCGGACGAAAAAAGATTCATCGGCCTATTTTAATACTTACTGAAGTGTGATGAATTTCTTTTAGGATGATTGTAAGTGGTCTGGTATACACGTGAGCCTGAAGTATTCTTAAAAGATTCTTAAATATTTCTGGTAAAAACAGTGTACAATGAAGCTGAACGCGAGGCATTAGATAAACTGCAACAGTTAAAAAGAGGAAGGAAACATGGAAAATATGGAAAAGCAATATTCATTTTGAACATATTCTCAGCAAATATAAAAAATATGGAAAACGATATAAACAGAATTACACTTTGAGCCTGAAGGTGATTCTTAGAATATTCTTAAATTTTGACGATTTTGAGCCTCGTGATTCTTATAAAAATAAAATTCTTATAAAAGAAACTGTGTCAACCTTCTGCAGTAAAATCTTTTTTTCAGTTTTTATTTTGAGATCTTTACTTAATTTTACAAATTCCGACGTTAATTTGATTATGTCGCCGTTACCTAATATTTGTCCTATGAAATTTATGGAAGCCATCACTTTCGACTGAACAAACGTAATGGTAATGCCTTTGGGCGAACTCTTTCTTTCAAATCATACAGAGAGGCCTTATGGGATGCAAAATAGTCAAAAGAGGGAGTTGTGGGATGCGAAGTAGTCAGAAACAGAGAGTTGTGGGATACGAAATAGTCAGAAACAGAGAGTTGTGAGATGTGAAATAGTCAAAATAAACCTTGGGTTCCCTGCGGATTCCATTATTTTCACTGTTGACATGCACCCTGGGTTTTATGTGACTAAGTAAAAACTAACCTGGTCGTTTCCATATTTTATAAACAGAAACAACTGTCCAAGACTGCAGACAGCGCAATGAGCAAAATCTTTAATCTACTACCCGCCAACCCGCCGGTTGACTTATCAAAACCGTGAGAGGCTGCCTCTGAACTACTACATTAAGAAGGATATTTTTGCGAAGTTAATTTTTTAGATTGAATACTCAAATCTTTATCATTATCATTAACATCACTTCCGCTGATATTGCGCTTTCTCTAAGTACAGCGATTCTTTATAATTATCCAAATCTTGAAAAACACGGAAGATCGTAAAGTCAATAATAAGTGGTTTTTCGGGGAATTTCTGAATGGATTACAATGCAAATGACCCAGTCTTTACTTTTAACTTTGCTGAATTATATTCTGTGGCAGATCCACTAAGAGCTTTAAAAATTTCGTATTTTATCTAGCCAACATTTCTGTGACAACGTTACTGTAGATGACGACAAAATTTGTTAATACAGTTTGTTGATGATGCAAAACAATACTGTTGCTGATATTTGATTATATACATATCTACCAAAGCATCAAAATGTCCTATCTATTTTCTCTTACAGTAATTCTCAGTAGACATTCCTATTTTCAGTCCAGCAGAAAATTCTTGAATTCCTATATTCACATGGCAAGGGTTGATTCTGCGAAAATCTCTGCAATTTTTATAAGTTCATCTTCGAAGGTACAACCATAATTACTGTAAAGACAATGAACTGTTACAAATGGAACTGACGATGGCACTGAGAATCGTTAAAACAATATGAAATGTGTCCGGATCAAGTAGCTGTGAAAACTAAATAAAGCTCATGGAAATTCTCTCGTAAAAAACTGATGCAGGAACTGATGTGTAAACTTCTAGAAACAGAAATATCAATTAGTTAAAATGCTATCGAAACCAACGCCAGAGCTTTAATGAACCACAAGCCACAAGCCTACATAGTTACATAGCTACTTTAACTGTATGCTATTAACTGAGCAATTTGCTATAAAAACATTTAGGTCTTCTCTAACAGTTTTAAATCATTTCGTTGGTCTAATTCTTCAACCGTGTTTGCAGGAAAGTGGTTGGTGCGTCAGGTAAATCAAAATTTCTCGTTTAACTGTTTCATACTTCAGGAACTTTTCAATATTTCAATTTTTCCAACACCATACGCATCAAATGAACCAGACTCTTTCACTTGAATATCCATATGATTTCGGTATTATTCTATGTCACTTCCAGCACTTCATGGTAACACACTCTTATGTTCGAACTTGAGAATTTCCCTTAAGCAACTGCTGCAGATAGGATCTCAAAAAACTGTCAGTTATTCTTATTGCTTGCCGAGATGTTTCCCCAAAACCATCACAGTTCGATTGGAGATACAAGGGACCTTACGAAACTACGACGGTAACGTGGACGACGACGTGAGGCAAACAAAAGATTCACTTTACTCCATAGATTTGCTTCAGAATGGAAGTCATTTCACACTATACTATTGGGAAATGTTTTTAATTTTACTAATATCATTATTTGATTTGCACGTTCTACACACAACGTGAAAAGTAATATTTTGAAGTCGTACTGAAAACGAAGACGTGAGAATAGCAGTACTTCCGATAAATTTTCCTTGGTTCCTTCATGATTCTGTGTCTCAAAGTTCAAAAAACAAACTTCAAAGGCATTATAAATAAACTTCTTAACCCAAGTGTATAGTTTCTGCTCCTTTGTAATTCATTGAAGATGAATATCTTGTACGTCGTCGTCCACGTTGCCGTCGTACTTTCGTAATTTCCCTACAATGCAATGGTTCCCCCGACGTCACGCCGAGTGCTGCTATATACTTATCGTAAAAAAAAAGACGTTCCCTCTTCTACGTTGTTTTACGCGCTCCTAAGAAGAACTTGACCGTGAAATTAAATGAAATCTCACAAATCTATTTTAAGTTTTGACTGTCTTCTGTTATTGTTTCTTGATGTATTCAACAAAGTTAGCGTTTTATTTCCCATGCAACATTGCTTTTAAAATACACTCATTTTTATCTACGAAATAATCAATCAAAAGTTTGTTACATTTTAAATTCATTTTAGTGTTGCACAAAATAAGAGCTTGGCTTCGAGTCTACACTTCGGGTACGACTTGGTTGAAATCATGGTAATCGTTCGAATAAGAGCCCGGGCGCTTATTTAATTTTTCTGCTTTTAAGGGGGGCACTTATTCGAGATGGGCGCTTATTCGAAGGGGCGCTTATTCGAACGATTACGGTAGACCATTAGCGGGAATCGGAAAAATCATGTTTCGTTTACAGGAAACTATTTTTCTATAGATTTGTGGGGAATTATATACAACTTAGTAGAGTTGTTCGTGAATTTTTCCCTACAAAGTCATTAGAAACTCCACATCAACACTTGAAATAAGTGTGCAAAGTAATGATGTTTCTTTTGATACAAGAAAAGGCTTTAAATCTCTAAAGTAACTTTTTATTATTTTAATTCTCACAAGTAATTGATTTTTTTCGTGTAACAGGCTCGTTGGTTTTACGAATCTCCCTAATTAAAGCATATTTTTTTTACGTAGATGACTGAAATCGTTGCAATCGTTGAACTTGGAGCTAGTTTGTGGTCATGGTTACAATTTGCATTTGCAGCTACTCCCGCAGTTTATAGATGCATCAGAAACATTTATAATTTCTTCAGTAGCAAAAGCGGAAGGCAATTACGGCAAGCTTATGCGGCACTTGGGCTAACAAAAAGAGCATCAAGGCAAGAAGTTCGAGGTGCCTATTATTCATTAGCAAGAATTCATCATCCTGACAGAGGTGGAGATCCTGAGATATTTGGAAGAATTGAAACAGCTTACAGCATAATATGCAAGCGAAAGAACTGGTAGTAGGAAGCTAATCATCAGAAAGAATCTGTGTTGTAATTTCCGGTGGCCGTATATAAATTTGAATTTTAAAATTTTTTATCCCTTAAGTCTATTGTTCCCCGTAGCAGAAGTTATAACTCAAATCTCGAGATCTGTTTCAAAGATTTCTGTTTTTTGTATTCCTGCGTAAGCAAGGAATACTTTGAAACCGTTCGTGTTTTTTTTTGTATTCCTGCGTAAGCAAGGAATACTTTGAAACCGTTTGTGTTTTTGGATTTCTGCAAAGCAAGAAATACTTTACGATCGTCCGTGTTTTTCTGTTTTCATCTTACTGTCCAAACCTAGCGATTTTTTCCGCCGTCTCAATCTTCATTGGTGCATAAAGCGCCACTATTTCGCAAGGGTGCTAATTAACTTTAATAGCGCTAGTTTATTGGCTTGATTTCCCGCCATGTGATATTCCGGGTATTTTTCGACTTCACATTTGCACGCCGTTCGCATAATGGTAGAAGAAACCGAAGAAACCCACTTAGACTTCCACGTGTTGATTGATCAATATTGAACAGATTTAAAAGAACATTTAAGGGAGAAGGGGAGAAATTTATAATTATCTTACAAAGATTCTACTGCGTTCATTCTTTTCTAAAAACAAGCTCTCAATGTTTTATAAAAACAGTGTGTGAAAAGGAATGCTTTTTTTGGAAAATGTCTGGAATTCTTTTAAGCCTTTCTAAATACCAAGGATCCTTTGTTTCATGTGTGGGCTGTAGTGCTTTTTAAGCTCTGGATACATACAGCTCGGCTGAGTTTCCTCTTCAGCTCTAACAACATACAAGAATGTTCTGTCTACCCTCCCTACCTGTGCATCATCATTTATGTTTGATGTTTCTCTAGCTATTTTAGCTTATTTACTTGTATATTCTAAATACTGGACATCCTTTAACTCAAATTTCTGCTTTCAGTTATGTTTGCTAATTTTGGTAAATGTATATAGGTCTTAGTTTTCATAATCCTAATCTTTTTTTACTTCTGGATGTTTGGGAAGTCTTAGTAATTTGGAAGATTGACGACCGTACATGCGTAATCACTGTAATATCTGAAAGCATATAAATTTGGTGTTATTTTGTTCATTAAGTTTATTGGGAGTTAACGTAAGTTTCGTATTGTGTCAGTTATCCTTTCATAATGCCCTGGCTTGTATACGTAATTTAAAATTTAACGTTTTTTAAGTTTCTGAATAAATCTTTATAATCTTTTCATGAAATTTAGTTCAGGTAATGCATGTTTCTAAATTAAAAAGATAGCAATGACATATTGTTACTCAAATTAAAGCACAAATTTCTAAAATCTACGCTTTCCTTTTTGTGACGTATTGAATTCATATATAAATTTATAACATTTAGATTGAATTACATGCATACTCATTGTCTTATCTGAGTAAATCACTGTGTCCTTATATCATTACGTACCAACAAAATAAAGAACATTATGGCATTCTATAATCAAGTTTATTGTTTATTGGTATAAAATTTTGCATAGTGACAATTATGTTTTTCCAGATTTTTGGGGAATATATACATGATTGGAAGTGTAATAAACATAAATCGTGGAAATGATTCAACCTTGTTTAAATTTTAAGAATGTCTTAATTGTAGTTTATACGGTTGAACTTTTGCCTTGTCTAATGTTAATCTAATGACCTGCATAGGTGTATTCAAGTTCAGTCGCAAAAAGTGGAGGAGCCCAACATTACGATATTTCTTTTCAGTCTTAAGTATCGATGAGGTTACTTGCACGTTTTTCTTTTCTACTTTAAATGACTAAACTCTCCTCCACAAATTTTGACTGACCTCTGGCTACGCCTCTGAGTTGCTTTCTAAAGTAAAAGTATTGACAATGTCTAATCGCAGGTCAATTGATTTACATTAGACAAGGCGCAAGTGCGACCGTATAAACTACCTCATAGTCTTTCAATTTTCATGCTTCAGCTGATTTTGCAGAAATCCTTATGCCTGCAAGGGCATCTTGTTTGTATTCCTGCGTAAGCAAGGAATACTTTGAAACCGTTCGTGTTTTTTGGATTTCTGCGAAAGCAAGAAATACATTAAAACCGGCTTTGGTTTTTTTTTTTTTCTGCTGTCCAAACCTAGCGGTTTTTTGAAATTTCGTGCGTGCGCCTACATGGATTCATTACATCTATGCGTAAAGCCATTTTTTCGTAGCACGAAGTTTCTTCCACGAGAAACTTCTGGCGACTGGTTGCGGTAATACAGAAATCGAAAACTTTCTTTTCTAACATCGGTATTTGAAACATCTATCTTTTGGTAAGCTTTCTTCTTAGTGCTTTTTTATCTTCCCATTTGCTTAATTGTAGGCTTATATCTGGGTACATCGGAGTAAAAGTGAGGTCTGTGTGAGGTTTGTCAGCAAGCCTCTAGCTGATCCTAGCTGATCCTATCTTACCCTAGCTTCCTAGCCTATCCTAGCTTATCCTAGATAATCCTTGCTGACCAAGCAAAGCTTTGAGGCAAACTTGAGAAATACAAAAATTCATCGAAGTGGCTCATAGTTAAACTTTTAAAAGGTAAAATTTTTAAATGCTTCGTAGCTAGCTTAGGTAGATACGTAGTTACTTTAAAACATAGTATTTCCGACAAATTTTTTAATTTGTTTCTTATATTTTTTTCGAAAAAGTTTGTGTTTTTTTTCTTTCGTTCTTATACATACATTCTTTTTTTAAAAAACTGTCATATAAATCGCGTATCCATGGTTACGATTCGCACCTTTCTTTTCTTTGTATGTAATAGCTTATGTTGTTTTTAGTTAAGCCCTATTCACACTTTTTAAAAGTATTTTTGTCTTATCTATTTTTGATCTACAGTATATAATATGTTTGTTTTCAAGAAAAAACTACTTTCATTTTGATACTTAAGGCGGATTCACACGGGACGAATTCGCCAGCGAAGTCGCCGCGAAGTGGATTTGAGCATGCGCATATTTGTTTGTTTGGAAACGTTGAGGCGAATTCTTTCGCCGCGAAGAAGTAGAAGCCGTTTCTACTTTTTCTCGGCGAAATAACTCGTCATAAAGAATTACCCAATCAGAGATAAACTATTTATGCTGTGTGTGCAAAAATTGCAAAAATTGTTGTGTGTGCAAAAATTGCAAAACACATTTTGCGTTCAAGATGGCGTTTTTTTTTATTTTAATTTGTTTTGATTTGTCAGCTAATATGTTTTCATATGTAAATTTGCCGGCGAATTCGTATGCTCAAATCTACTTCGCGGCGACTTCGTTGGCGAATTCGTCCCGTGTGAATCCGCCTTTAGAGTTTCATTCATTAAGCAATCGTCTCTCCATAACCATAAAAGTAGTATAAAATCTTGTTAACGTTTGTGTGTAAAGTGTTCAAAATGCTCAACAGGAAAAAGGAGCTTTAATATTTTTTGGATCTATAGTATGTATCATTGATGCCTTCATAGATTTCTAGGGTTTCATGCTTCAGCTGGTTTTGCAGAAATCCTTATGCCTGCAAGGGCATCTTGTTTTGGTTTTTTTTCACTGTCCAAACCTAGACCAATTTTTGTCGATGGGAAATAGTCAGTCAAATCCTCTAACTTCCAAACTTACATTTTTTTTATGCTTTAAATATCTTAACTCACACTACATTCATTGTATACAAGTACTTTGCTTGAAAAGACTCTAAAAGTGTATAATATAAGCTCTACTGAAAGGAATAATTAACATATGGCTAAATCGCAAATGCCAAGGTAGAAATGTTTTTCACGTGAGTCTTATGCAACGTTCTTACGTTTTCCGTAGTAGTTTTAAAAATGGAAGCGAAGAAGCACGCGTAGATCTGAGAAAATTTCTTGGTTGAATATATGGATATAGAAGAGGTTGTACGGCTGTCAAACTTAAAAGAATCAAGAACATTTATGATCCAAACTGATAATCTACGTGAAACTAATACTCTTAGTAGTTATTCGTGATAAATAAGAAGTGTTTGATGCTTCAAATTAGATATGAACAACTACAAAAACGGTATGCTTACATCGATTTAAAAAAATGCGTAAGGTTTAGTCTTTTTCTAAATATAATACAATTTTTTAATTCATGTTCCTAGATAAGCTACCCTGTTTTTATAAAGATCTGGAATCATGAAGCACAGTTCATCTAACTCATCAACTTCTACCTTTTTTATTTATCATTTGATAACCACTTTTTTAATTGACTAGTCGAATTTAAAATATTGTATGATTCTAAAATTTGTATACTATCAAGCTGACGATAAAAAGGAAACACAGATATTTTTATTATTTCGCAAGGCCAAGTAAAAGTTTTTATTATGAAGTTCAGGTACAAACAACATAAAGATTTTCATACTGTATAGTTTTAAAAGGAGTATTTTGAAACGTCCACGGAAGAGTGTTCTCTAATGGATTTTTAAACTGACGGTGTTCCTTTTTAAGCTTGATCTCCGGCAAAATTTTTCAAAGTCTCTTAACTTTTATGATGCTCTCGGGAATGTAATTAAATGAATTCGAAGTTATTACTATTTACGCCACAGGTTTTGAAGGGATTCAAAACTTAATGTGACAAAGTTTTCATTACTTAATTACTTTTTGAAGATGCTTTAGGGAATATAACTATGAATAAAAAACTTTTTGAAAAAATCTCTAAATGATGCAAAACAGTGCAGTTTATATGAAATAACAAATATTACTTCTTTCACAGCTACAAGATAAACTGTAAAACACAAAGAACATCATACCACATTATGCATATTGTTTTAAGCCGTGAACAAACATTCACCTTTTAAAGCACAGATTATTCTTAACGCGATAATCTTTTAATTAGTTAATTGCCTCTTGAAGATGCTTCAGGGAGTGCAACTTCGAATGGAAATCTTTTTAAAAAAATCTCTAAATTGATGCAAGACTGAAGTTTTATATGAAACAACAAAGTTTAATAGTTATCGTAGCTAAAAGGTAAAATGTAAAATACTGCAAACATCGTTCCGCATTATGCATATGGTTTTAAAGCGTGAACTAACACTCATTTCTTTCTGAAAAGGCTCCAGAAAGTCTTACAGTCATCCGCAGGAATACTTCTGCCCGGTAGGGCATCTTGTTTGTTGTTTTTTTTTACTTCTCACGAATAATTTTTGAAGCCCAAGAGTTTTTTCACAAATAATTTTTTAGCTACTTGTCACAAACACTTTTGAAATCTCTTATTTTTTACTTCTACACGAATATTTTGTAAATATCGAATTTAGTAACATAGATGCATCTCATGTATACATTTTGCAATTAGACCAGTTTTACACCATAAAATTTTCTTCAAAAGTTCGTTGAGATATATAACTGAATTACAAGCTAACGACTCTATTGTTAAAAGATTTGTACGTGGTGTATATAAAGTTTACATTTACAGGAATGAATGTAGAAAAATTGCCCTTTTTAATGAAATACATTATCAATAGAAAAAGAGTGTGTTTCAAAAATAAGGCTACCCAAAACATTATTCACTGTAGCGTTTGACATAATTCTTAATATAAGAATTATGTCAAATTATAAGGGTTATTGCTTATTGGGCCGTCATCAAAATTTTTAATCAACGATATCTCTGTAACGGTTGGTCGTAGCAAAACGATCCCATACATTTTTTTGATCAGTTTTTCGAGCTCTACAACATGGACATTTATTTTCGTAAACTCAACACTGAACATTGGTGGCGAGCGACGTCGCCTTGGCGGCTAGTCTATATACTAGCATGTAGCTTTAGCTAAAAATGCCCCCGCGCTAAAGCATTCCAATTTGTACACACAGCAAGCTATACATTACAAGCCTATACAACGGAAACAAAAACAAACAAAACTTTGTTACTTTTTGTTATCTCTTAGGCCACACTGATGCTAATATACCTTTCAAAAAGTAACAGGCTTAACAAGTAATATCAGATAGTATTTGCTACAAGCAAAGGAAATGTGTGAACTGAAACCATGGATACGTACTTTATAATCAAAATAATATTACGATTTGTTAAAGAAATTCTGTAAGAACCAAAAGAAAAAAAAAAAACTTTTTCAAAAAAAAATTCAAGCGAAAAATCCATTAGAAATCTGCGTTTCAAACTTTGATTCAAAACAAAAAATAGCCAAAGTTTACATAAAAAAAACAAGAAAAAAATATAAAAAGTTTTTATTGATCATGGTCACACCAGGTTTGGAGGACAGAAAGAAGGAAAAACACAAAAAACAACAATTTGTAGACTTGCATACACAGAAATCCAATTAAAATTTTTTTAAGGCAAGATCCGCCAAAAATCAGTGCATTGAATAAAATGTATTGAATGAAAGATTTTAGAGCTAAAACATATACAAAAATAAAAAATGTATTGTTGGCAAAATTTCAGATTTCAAGCTGCGCTTCAAAATCCTAGTCGTTCACTTCACTAAAACAACACAAACGTAATATGAAAAATGTCTAAGCAATTTTAACATACGAACTTCCTAAATAACATAGTTGCCCCCGCAGCGAGCGTAAGCGAGCGATGATTCATAGTAGTTTCACGAGATATAGGCGAATGTCAGTTTCCGATTTTGTTCTTCATCTTCATCATCATCCTCCAACTTTTCGTGTTACTGTTACACGCTGGTATATTTCCCGTTTCAAAACATGGTACTGTAAGTGGGAGACAGAATGTTTTTTCGTATCTTTCTCCTAATAATTTACTACTATATTATAATGTGTTATTTAGAAAGTTCGTCTTCTAAAACTGCTTAGACATTTTTCATATTACTTTTGTGTTGTTTTCGTAAAGGTAACGACAAGGATTTTGAAGCACAGTTTAAAATCTGAAATTTTATCAACCATGCATTTTATTTTTTATATATGATGTTTTAGCTCTTTTAAATCTTTGCTATTTTTCAATTTCCGCGCTTATAGCGTAGGAAATTGTTTGGTTTACACATTCTATCTAAGTATCTATCTCTGTCACAGTTTTTCGTCGTTTTCGGAAAGTCCGTTCGGATTTCGGATTGTTTGTTTATTCAGAATAGTTAAGGTCGGTTTCCACTGCGGTATAAGATGGAATAAGCTGGTATAACCAAAATGGAATAAGGTGGAATAAGAAAATTGTTTACTTAAACCTAATTAATTAAGCGCGTTCCAATTGGGATACTATCTTGTCTCGAAAAACTTTCGTGACAGAAAGAGAGAGAAGTTTTAAGAGAAAGATGATTGAGTTCGAGTGCGATGAAAGTGAAGATGATTTGTTGGAAATGGCTTCCCTTGTAATAATCTTAAGGAGGCGAAGGAAAAAACAAAACCGTGAAGTGAAAAAGAAAATTCGTCGAAAACCCAAATTCTGGGTTCGTGATATTTTTCAGTTGAGAGAGGAATATGGAGAATATCACCGATTGATCAAAGAATTGCGTGAAGGGGATCGTGAATACTTCTTCAGGTAAGCGTATCTTTTAATTTTATGTAAACACAGATAATTTCAAAAAAGTCGAATTTTTCTTTTCTTTCCGTTACAACATTATCTTTCGAATGAATATGAATGTAAGCCCAACCTCGCAAAATACTCAAAAGATTCATGAGTGAAGTTCTACTGAAATACCCTACTCATTCAAATTTCCCATAGCCCCGAAATTTATTAGTTTGAATTACAAAATTTCTTGAAATCCATGAATTTTAGATGGATAGATTTTACATTTAGATGTTTCTTTGTTTATTTTAGGTATTTCAGAATGTCACCAGACCGTTTTCGACACCTTCTGGGACTGGTAGCCCCCTTAATTCAAAGCCATTTTCTTATCAATCACACACACGAAACTCTCTTGTCAATGTGTGAATCAAAACAAACAGCAAAATTCGAAAAAGATTCCTTACAGTGTGACGTCACAGACATCAGGTGTGCGCGGCATCGTTTGATGTCTCAAAAAATGTTGGTATAGCGTGGTTTTGCTTTAAAATCTTATTCCATCCAGGAATAAGAAAAAAGATGGAATAGTGTGGAATAAGACAGAAAAAAATTGGTGTAGATTTTTTTATTAGACGTTTCCACTGCGGTATACGGTGGAATAACCGTCTATTCCATTTTGGTTATACCAGCTTACACCATCTTATACCGCAGTGGAAACCGACCTTTAATGACTGACCTATGCTAGGAACTTAGGACAGGTTTGACTAAAATTGGGCAATTTCGACAAGGTGCTGATTTAGAAGTTGACGGTCATATTTTGTCAGACTTGACTAAAATTGGACAATTTGGACCCCAAATTTGGACCAAATTTCGAAAGTTCTTCAAATTTCATGAAATTTTGCATGTATTATAATTGAAAGGTGCTGATTTCAAATTTGACAGTCATTTTGTCAGAATTGACTAAAATTGGACAATTTGGGCCAAATTTGGACCAAATTTCGAAAGTTCTTCAAATTTCATGAAATTTTGCATGGATTACATTTGAAAGGTGCTGATTTCAATTCTGGCAATCATTTTGTCAGAATTGACTAAAATTGGAGAATTTGGACCCCAAATTTGGACCAAATTTCGAAAGTTCTTCAAATTTCATGAAATTTTGCATGTATTATAATTGAAAGGTGCTGATTTCAAATTTGACAGTCATTTTGTCAGAATTGACTAAAATTGGACAATTTGGGCCAAATTTGGACCAAATTTCGAAAGTTCTTCAAATTTCATGAAATTTTGCATGGATTACATTTGAAAGGTGCTGATTTCAATTATGGCAATCATTTTGTCAGATTTGACTAAAATTGGACAATTTGGGCCAAATTTGGACCAAATTTCGAAAGTTCTTCAAATTTCATGAAATTTTGCATGGATTACATTTGAAAGGTGCTGATTTCAATTCTGGCAATCATTTTGTCAGAATTGACTAAAATTGGAGAATTTGGACCCCAAATTTGGACCAAATTTCGAAAGTTCTTCAAATTTCATGAAATTTTGCATGTATTATAATTGAAAGGTGCTGATTTCAAATTTGACAGTCATTTTGTCAGAATTGACTAAAATTGGACAATTTGGGCCAAATTTGGACCAAATTTCGAAAGTTCTTCAAATTTCATGAAATTTTGCATGGATTACATTTGAAAGGTGCTGATTTCAATTCTGGCAATCATTTTGTCAGATTTGACTAAAATTGGAGAATTTGGGCCCCAAATTTGGACCAAATTTCGAAAGTTCTTCAAATTTCATGAAATTTTGCATGGATTACATTTGAAAGGTGCTGATTTCAAATTTGACAGTCATTTTGTCAGATTTGACTAAAGTTGGACGATTTGGGCCATATTTGGACCAAATTTCGAAAAATCTTCAATTTTCATGAATAAACATCATGCGTAAGATATTGGTGAACTGTTTTTCTGGCCCCGAAACATCATAGTGAATTGCAAAGCTGTCAAGATTAAATTAAATAAATTAAAGAAGGGAGTAATTTGATGAATTCCAGACTATATCAAATTATTAGTCAGTGTACAAGTCATTCAGATATGTTGAAAATTACCCTAAAGCAATTTTCTCAAGGGCTGATGCGGAAATTGTTCAAGCCTAATGGCTTCTAGTTTATTTTGAATCAAAGCTTGAAACGCTTGAAATGATTTCTATAAATGGATTTTTCGTTTTAATTTTTTTTTTTTTTTTAAAAAAAGTTATTTTTCTTTTGGTTCTTGCAAAATTTCTTTAACAAAATCTTATTTTGATTATAAGATACATATCCATGGTTGCAGTTCACACGTTTCTTTTGTTTGCAGCAATACCTTCTCATATTACTTGTTAAGCCTTATTTACACGTTTTAAAAAGTATATTAGCATTTAGTGTGAGTTAGGCCTAAGAGATAACAAAAAATAACAAAATTTTATGCAGATTTTCAGCTGCGTAAGTACATCTATTTGGTTTGCATATTCCCAGTTAGTGTAGCCACCGCTACACTATCCCACATGGTTAGACTACTCATTAAATAATTCGTTGTCTTGTAAAACTTAAGTATTTACACTTAAATATGTGATTTTCGGCACGCTCTTTCTTCACGGCATACAGATACTTTGATCACGATTTGTTTTTGAAATATTGTGTATCTTTTGCCATACATAAAAGACTGGTTTTGTCGAAATATTTAAAGTATGCCACTTATCAGGTCCCAAATCAACCAAAACATTTTTACAAAAATCCTTAAATTGCAAAATGTTTGGGCGGAAAGTTTTCTTTTTTAATGTATAGCCTGCTGTGTGTAAAAATTGGAAAGCTTGAGCGCGGGGGCATTTTTAGCTAAAGCTACATGCTAGTATAATAGTATAGTAATAGTATAATAATAAATTAAGAAAAAAACATTCTGTCTCCCACCTACGGTACCATGCTTTGACATGGAAAAAAAAGCAAAGTCAGCTAATAATTGTATACCACCGTGTAATGTCAACACGAAAGTTGGAGGATGATGAGGATGATGATGATGAAGAACAAAATCGGAAACTGACATTCGCCTTCTCTGTTTGTCTGTCTGTCGTCTGTCTGTTTGTCTGTCACGCAAAATGGTAGATGTGAGCTGTGAGATTAACTATTTTCTGTCCTTGTGCGCGGCGTCAGTGCAAAACCAATGCATTGCATCCCCAATTGAATGTGACGTTTTTGGAAAATTATCTCGGTAACCAATAGGGATAACTTGGCGTATTTCGCCAAAATCTTTGATCGACGATATCTCAGGAACTATAACATGGATACACTTTCTGTTCGTAATTTTGTGATTTTATTTTTCGACACATACTTTTGACACGGGATTTGCGTACATCATTTTCAAAATTAAAAGCCGTAAAAAACTTTTACGCGGAATACTATATAATAACGAGTGTGCATTACACTTTTATTTTACAGAGTAATGTATTTAGTTAAAATTTACGGTCAAGTTCTTGTTAGTTCCGCGTAAGACCACGTAGATGCGAGAGCGTTTTTTACGATTATCATATAGTAGCACATGGTATGACGTCAGTTTTTTTATCGTCACGGGGGAACCATTGCATTTCATCCCCAATCGAATGCAAAGTTTTTAGGAAAATATCTTGAGAACCAATAGCGATAACTGACGTTTTTTGGGGTTCGCCGTACAGTCTTCATGACTTGAAGACTTAAGGACATGTCACAGTTACATCATGCTACTCTACTCACAACACTAATAAAAAAAATGTTGGTCAAATCTCAGAATTGACTGTCAGATTCGAAATCAGCAGGTTCCAATTCTTTTATTATGTGTAAATTCTTAAGAAAATTGGCGAACTTTGGAATTTTGGTCTGTGTTTAATTTTCAAACGTGTCTGCATTTTGTTATATTCGATCTTGCCTGAATTAACATAAACAAATCAATAAATAGCGGTTTTTATAACGCAAACTTTCTACCATATCTTTCTATATATTTGATGAAGTAATGTCATTAACTCAAATCACGTGATGTGTAAATAAACAAATATGATTTTATTTTTAAACATATTTTCCACACACATGGAATTTTACCACTAAGCATTGAACACCAACTCATATGAGTACAATTCAGAATGAAATTATTGTTGATGATTCGATGCAAGAAAAAAACGATCTACGATGACATAAAATTTATTGATTGCAAAACAAGTGAGAAAAAAATGTTCGGGAAAACAATAAAAGAAAATCAAACTCAAAATCTCAAAATAACAATCACGATCCACAGAGCTGTCATTTCAGTGTATGACAATTCCCATGAATAAGATTTTTACCAAATAAAATGTTCACACAGATAGTAACATATCAGTGTAGAGAATGCTACAGATGCAATGGAAGTATTTCGAGCTGTGACCTGAGCGGAGGGTGGAGTGGAATTGCCGATAAAAGGTGATTAGTGATAAAGCCTCATAGTTCATTGTCTCTGATGCAAAATCTCATTTACAAATGTAAAACGATTTCAACAAGTTTGGGTGACAGGAACTACCGCAGAACGTTTCGGGACAAGAAGTTCAGGTAAACATGTTTTAGCAAGAATTTATCATCATAACAAACAATCCTGAATTTTTGGGGGACCATAACAATATTTTATCAGAAAAAATAGAAGTGCAAAGTTGATTTTTTTCGCATGTATTTATTTATAAACCTGCCAACACCTATTAAATCCTACAAAAATATAAAATTAGTTTTCTCTTCCCACTGTAAAATAATTAGGTAACAGCAAGCATAAATTAACTTAATTATGCTTGGCCTTTTCTACATAATTATCATAATTATTACAATAATTTTTCATTCCATAAATATAATCATTTTTTTCATCTAAAAATAAAACGAACAGGGTCTAGCTTACATTGATTGGTTAGGTTGGATTGTAGGCTAGGTAGAATGTTCTTTGTTATCTCGTTAAAATTCTTGGGAAAAGTTTACGAAAGGATGTATTTATTTCAGTGTAGTCTAGAAGATCGAAAATAGATCGAAATAACACCATATCAGAATACAAGGCTTCAAAGTATGGAAAAAAACACGAAGTTCACTTGCTTCTTAATACAACAGTTCACCTCAGACGGCGTAGGAGCAATGTTCTTTTTTCCCTATCTCTCTACATGGCAAAAAAAAGTTTTTCGACAAAATCAAAAACTACAATTTGAGATACGAACGAAGCAAAGAACGAAGTAAAGAGCGCACCAAAATCATTGAGGTCATGAAAGCATGTGTAACTAATCATTGTTATGGTTACTTGTCCTTGAGTATTTCCAAAAAAATCGTCAGCTATAATGATTATCGTAACCTTTGACGAGAAAAAAAATAATAATAATATGAATTTGTACTTATTACAAAATTGTCAAGAAATGTTATATATAACAAAACAGCTATTTACAAGAATTAGTTTTTGACATTCAATCTGGCGATAGCATCATGCAACGTCATTCTATGACCGAGTTTCGACACACCCAGTTCTTTCAGCTCGTCCTTACTCAGTTCCGGCAGATGTTTCCCTTCGATGTCGTTTTCCGTGAATGTTGTTTTGTATTGCGATAAATTCAAATGATCTAACCAACAGCAAACGTCGTCTATCGACCAATCCAGAATTGGTTTTGACGTCAAAGCGTCGGGAACATTGACGTTTCCAACAACACTGTCATCTCTGAAACATAGTGGAGGAGCGTGAATAAGATCAAAAAAGTACACAGTGATGGAAACTGATAGAAAGCAACTGTCTCGAAGTCGATGAACTTAATGAAGTTACTCACTTGGCGGAGTGCTGAGATATATTTCCATCCTTGGTTTCCACCACATCCTATGAATTAATCGTTGTCAGATATAATAAACTATCTATAACATAAACCGATAGCTTCATAACTTCTAACAAAGACCTTTGCAAGAAAAAAACATTTGATACTATTCCGACAAAACTTTTCTATTTTATTCCACAAATTACATACCGTTGAATCGACGTCCAAGAACTCCAGAGGAGGCGGTGGCAAGTCGTCCGGTAAATCCAAATCGGTATTCGGTTTGTCTTTGTCGACTGAAATAACTGGCTTCCCGGAATTTTTGATTTTCCACGAATTATTTTTCTCGTCTCCATTTGACGATGTCGATGTTATGCTGATCAAATCATAATCGATACTCGCCTCAGCGTCGGCAATAATAACGTCAAGATATGACGTCGCCGAATCTTCCGACAGCTGTGCACGATTGTTATTTTTATCCGGCGATAGCGGCGTTAAGGAGTTTTTAACAGGAGATAATGCCTGGACCGAAGTTACGGTTGCCGATCGCTTCGGTTTGGGTTTCGTTGTGGGTGGAGGGACATCGGATTTCGTTCTTAGTCGGCACGTCGGCGAGTCGTAACCCTTATCGAAATCAACAGGGTTCAGATCCTTACATTTCAACTGACTTGGTTTCAACAGATTTCTTTCTTCGATGACATTCTTTTGTGGTTCAGGTAATTCTTTCGTTGAAGGCAAATGACATGCAGGCGTCACACACGATTCTTTCGCCGCCATTTTCGCCGCCCTCAAGGCGATGGCCTGTGACAAGGCTGAAGAATGATCGATTACTCCATCGTTGTCGAAGCCTGAATCTTTTGAACCGGCGCTATCCAGGCTAACACTTGAACTGGAATTATACAGACCCGCACCTTCTGATCCAAGTGCACTGTCAGCACTTTGCAAACTGCTCTTGCCAATACTTCCAACAGAGTCCGAATCACCATCTTTTTTAACTTTATTTTTTTCGATTTCCGCTTCGATATTTCTCATTCTTGCCGACCTCGCAGCAACGGCATTCAGAATCGAATCTCCAAGAAAGTCGTTTCCTTTTGTGGCTGGAGCCGGCGACGTCGGAACGGGATCGTTGTCAAGATAATCAGGTGGTGGCGGTGGCAATGCTGATGCTGAATGTGATTTAACCTCTAATAGAACTGGTGGGGGCGGTGGAGGCGGCGGTGGCATGGCGCTAAAGTTCTTATGCTGGGCATCTCGTTGGCGTTGATTCTGTGAACGTATCAATCCATCAGACGAGGCTTGTGTTTGTAATGTAAGGCCGTCAGCTCTCGGTGCCATATTGTTTACAGGAAATTCTTGACCAACACGACATTCTTCCGGGCGATTGACCTTCACGTTTACATCCGAAGAATTACTAGAAGGTCGGTTAGATGTAGGAGCGCGGAAAGGTTCACTTTGGCCTCTGAGAAAGTCAAAATTACTTTGCTGTTGGTCAGTGAAATCACGATCAAAATACTCGGATTGAGTTCGTGCGAAACGCATATCTCTCTGTATTTGAGTTTGATGTAGTGGTAAACTACCGCTACCTCCTTTCGAAGTGCGACGTAAACTGTTAAATCGTTGGTCCTCGATATAGTTGGCAATCATAGTATTACGTCTATGCTGGTAAGCTAACATATCGTCACCGTTTGTGAACATCTGTTTGTTGAGTTTACCACCGAACCGTGGATCCGCAAAACGCGGGTCACGCAGCCTAGGGTCCTGCAAACGCGGATCATTCAGTCTGGGATCTTGCAACCGACGGTCTTGGGCTAATCTAGGGTCGTTTAGGCGCGGATCCCTTAACCGCATATCTCTTAAACGAGGATCTGCCAGCCTGGGGTCAGAACCATATCGTGGATCAGCATTTCTCGAATTACGACGGTTAAGCTCCGCCTGAAATTGTTGATCATAACGATTTTCCAATACTAACGTTGTAGAATTCGGCACGATCATACTTTTTGGTCTGCCATTGTTATCACCTCTACCGAGAGAATTCGCCCTCCCCCTCCGTAAACTATCTAGCGTGTAATCGTATCCTGGCGGTGTTGCTTTTCGCGCCACTTTGGGCGTATCGTTCGATGTCGAACTGGCACTGCTACTATTCAAAGAGCTGCTGCTACTTCCCCTACTTGACGCCACTCTCTGTGGCTTTGGATTAACGGGCTTCGGATTAACCGGTTTCGGATTTACGGGCGGGTAACGTGACGTATCGACATTTACTTGCTTCGTGATGATTTTAAATCGTTCATCAAACTCTGCTGCAAACGCGTGTGTAGATCCCTTGTCCTTCTTCCCCATGGCAACAGCAATGTTTTCCTCCTGTGCGGTCCTCTCATCATTATTAGCCTGCAATCTGTACGCATTTCCAGCCCACATACCGGCTGCGTTGTTAGTTTTACTGGTTTGTTTATTGAGCACCACAGTTTCCGCTTTCACTGTTACAGCACCTTCGGAGAAAACAGAATGTTCACTATTCTCGCGACTAAATCTCGATAGCACAGTAGAATTAGAGCGTGTAGGTGGTGGAGGGGGAGCTTTCTTTCCACTCTCCATCCCCTTGACACTAATGTTGTCCGTAGTTGTGTTTTTAATACCATTTAACGCGGCCAGTTCCGGACTAACAGATTCAGGGGCGACGGTTATCACTTTAACGGATAACGACTTTCCGCCCTTGCTGATTAGAGAAACAGCATAACTATGCGTGGCGTTAATCACATTTTCATTGTTAATCTCGAGCACAAAATCACCAGGGCGCAAACCAGCCTTTTCTGCAACACCATTTTTATCTACCTCGCCTATATATTGCAACGCAGGAAACTGCGGGGTTGGATTGAACTCAATGTGTGGTACATGCGAGCTGGCACCTCGTAACTGAAAACCAAAACCTTTGTCAGACCGCTTAAGTGTCACTAGTCTTGCTTTAGGGGCCTCGGAATGAATTGCTTTATCAATTAATTCCATTGGCGAATTTTTTTTACCAAACCACGAACGTTGCTTAGCTCTCAATGTATCGCCTTTCTTTAGTTCCTGCACACAGTAACTTGGAAACCAACCTGCACGCCCCTTTATCCGCCCTTCCCAGAAACCGCCTTCTCCGACGTATAAGATTTCTACAATATCGCCTTTTTTAATCATTAGTTCTCCTGGATGGGCTGGTTCGTAATCACTAATGGCAACGAATTCTCTCCCAGGTACACTTGCATATAATCGGGTCCGAAGTGTAGCGGCTCCATTCGGATTAATCTTAATGGGGGCCGGTGATCTTTTCGTACCAACGCCTGCAGCAGAAAACGTGCGTCCCTTCGAAACCGGTTTCAAATTTTCATCGTCGTCAGAATCAGATTCAGAATCGGTATAGTCTTCCAGCATGTCGGGTAAGCTTGTAGCAGATTGTTTCCTTTGACGTTGTAAGCCAAGTGTATGCATGTTTGGCGTTGAGATGGCGTTAAATAATCTTCCAGAAGAGACAGGTGAAGACGGCAACGAAGAGGAATTCTCGTTATTTTTGAACGAAGATTTTTTCGATCGGCGACGATTACTGAATTCCGGCTGGTCAGTAAACTCCTTCACTTGACTTTCGTTAAAATCGTTGATCAACTGAGCGACCTCGAAATGATTAGCGAGTATGGCAACGTCGTAAGCACTCTGTTGGGCGTAATTTGTTAACGTTCGTTTAGCGCCACGAAATAATAATACACGGGCGCAACTTTCTCGATTTTCCAAACCACAAATATGCAATGGCGTGTTCCCTGAGGCGTTGGCGGAATTAATGTTAGCACCGTAGAAAATCAAATGCTCTAAATGCTGCACATGTCCGAGTCGACAGGCTTGGTGGATTTCTGTACTACCGTGGAGGTCTGTTACGCCAATTTCAGCACGTTCTTTGAGTAAAATTTCACTGATGACTGGATTTGAACCGGCAATAATACTAGAGTAGAGCGGTGATAAACCCTGAAAAGCAAAACAGCAAATTATCGGAAAAATAATTCTAAAACAAAATTTTATTTTTTGAAGAATTAAACCATCTGAGAAACACATTAAATTAACATTTTCATCCGAAAAAAACATCAACTATAATTTTCATCATTTATAATGCATTCTTCAAAAAGTAGACGCATAGAATCATATATTTTCAAACAAAAATTAAGTAGAGATTACGGGGATAGCAGAAAAGCGCGATATCATATTAAAATACTTGGTTGATTGTAACATAGTTAAGTCGACAAAGATAGAAGTATTTGAAAATGTAAGATCTTGTTAGCATTATCCACGATCAAGCTCAAAGAAATATAGCATAGATAAAAAAAAGTTTGATGGAACCATATAGATTTTAAACCTAAATCATTTTGATTGAGAAAAGGGAATTCCATTGTTGGAATAAAAATAAATGTAAACATTATGAATTGTCCGTCACACAAGTGAAAAATCCGTCATCGCATCCGGCAGACAGATGGGTATGTTAACAAAACAGTTTATCAGAGTGATTGAGACATTTTGGCACAAAAAGATGTTTAATTCATACTGAGATATTAAAATAATTCAGCCAACGCACGAGTGTCATCCAAGTTACTATATTACATTTAATCTCCTACATTTTTTGATATAGAATATTATGAGTTGGTTTCTTAAAAATTGATAAGAAAATCGAAAAACTAATGACGACATAAAAAATATGATTGAAATCAACAACGTTTACTACTAAATATGAAATATTGAAATTTCAAATTCCACATCATTTCATAACATTACAATGTATTAAAAAACATGAACTTGCAATAAATATACACGCAAATTACTTTAAACAATGTATCCTTTACTCGTGATTTTAATAACAGAATGGGAAGTGACTACAAGCGGATTCCCATTCATCGGTAAAAAAAAAGAAAATCATAAAAATATAATATAATCAATTTCAATTTTTTTTAAAAATATCCTGAAATTAAAGTTTGTTGTGTAACAGTAATGAAACTCGCTACAAAGGTTGGTTTACACTAAGGAAAAAAAGTGAAACGAATTAATAAGGTAGTTCAAAAACAAATGTGTTATAAAAATCTCAGTCACTAAAAACATTTCCAGACATCTCTTCGGTTTTCGACCAGTTCATTCTTTCACATACTTAAAGTTTTATTGCATAACTCAGTATAGAGAGCTTAGTCGAATCACAGTCAAAAATAATCATCGTATTTGCAATATTATATTACTGTTCAAAGCTGACCAGAAAAAATCTGTCCAGAAGATGTAAATAGGATTTTCTGAATAACAAAATTTTCAATAAAATCAAAATTCTTGTATTTAAAGTATTCTTTTACAAATGTAGAGGCGGAGAAACCTCAAATAAATGCCTCGCTGATTATTATTATTTCGGTCTGGATTGACGAGAACATTTTTGTTTCTAACTTTCTTTTGAGTAGAAAAAGTGACATTCCTGAAAAAAACCTCCACGTTTAGAAAATATACAAAACAACCTTCCTCACTGACGCCTTATGCGTGGTACGAGAGATCTCTATCTACTTGAATGTAAGAAACTATAGAAACCGTCGATGCGTTTCTATGGAAACCGACCACCTAACCAACAAAACCTTCTGGTGTGGACAAATATACGTGTATCACGTTCGTCAGGGAGATACAATGTTAATAAAGATCAACTTATCTGAAGATCAACATAGTTACCTCGACTTAACAGATCTAAGCTTAATTAGATTTTGTAAGAAGTATTTGAAAAGAACATAAACCAACTCAAGATATGGCTCAACATGATGTTGCATCATCACTTCTTGTTTTGAAGCATTACATAACAACGGAAAGTATACACGTTTTTTTATAAGCAGCAAGTTAAGCGACACTACTACTAGACGGTGGTTTTCAAGATTAATGCTTAGCAACAAAGTAAGCAACATTACTACTGACGTCTGACCTTGGTTGCTTATTAAAAAAAAACGTGTATAGCACTGTGGATGTCCTTATGCCTTGTGAAAACAAACTTAAGAGCGTGATATTGCCACAACACAACATCACGCTTGAAACATAACCTCTGCATTGGGCAATCTATTTAAAATATCTTCTTTCGACATGCACACGTGCGCAAAAGATGAAAATTGAGAAGGCTACGAAATAACAAGAGGTCGTCAACAGTCTAGCTAGGCCATGAATGCTATACGGTTGAGGTTCTCGCCACTCCACCGCAGTAGATTACAAATTTCAAAAACGAAAGTTCTATATTTACAATGCATGTGAAAGTTCTTCGTTGCCCCGATTTTAATTCGGATCATTGGTAAATTCTGATACAGAAAACATTGAACTACTGACCTTCTCGTCTTTGCAATTCGGCGATGCTCCAAGATCTAGTAAATTCTAAAAAAAAAACACAAAAAATTACTATAGCTCCAAGTGGAAGAAACAAAATTATTGCACAGATGGAAGAAAAAAAAACATGGTTTACTTCAAAGGATGTTTCGAACAAATATATAAAAAGTAAATTTTTGATCAGTATGGGAATTCGATTGTACAACAGTAATTTTGAACGAACAATAGTAAATCTCATAAATATTTCAAGATGAAATCACAAAACTAGTAGCGCTTGGTGTAATTACATCACGTCTTGAGAACAAAAGATTAAACACGTAAGGTTACCATAACAACGACGATTACTCATTCGAATACCATAAAATTGAAGGAAGAAGACAAACAAAACTTATCACTCTCCATCGCGTGGTTTTGTTACGTTACAGAGAACAAAGAATGAGACGAATGAAAAAGTGGGTGAGAGACTCTACACCTGGTCAGTTCTTTTGATCTAAATGTTTTCTCTGCAAAAACAGCACGAAACATACCATGTGAAAGAAAATATCCACCGATAAACAGATTAACAAAGACTCACTGCACATAGAAAGACAAATAAAATTTTCAAATGATCTAAGTTGAGTCATTCCTTTAAAAAAAAAAAAAGCAACGAAAACAATATTGAGAAGTAAAAGAAAGACTGAAAATCACCACTTCTCCGCCCACCATTATTAATAAACAATAAACTCTATGGAAATTAAAGAAAAACTTAAGAATTCTCCAACAATTCTATCAAAAGATTCTTTTCAAAATCATTGCAGAAGCCAACTATAACCTTTTCCCTATATCCTAGTATATTCGTCGAGGAAAAAAAAGCGACTGAGAAAAAGTTCCACTGACGATAGCAAATAAAACTGGAATATTATTTAGAACATATCCTCATATCGCATCTCAGTGAGCTTTACTAACAAAACTTGCTAGAATGATTTTGAGTTCTTACTTTGTTACAACAAACCGTGCTTTCGTTGAAGTTGGCCTTCATACTAGAAAACGTATGCTCGTCATTCGTTCTTGAACAGACAGCAAACCAAAAACCTTTCTCTGTTTTTGTAGTCAAAAGACTTTGACATTTCCATGAAACAGCAATCCACATAATTCCAGATAAAAATGGAACTTACGAAAGAAGACACACAAAACAAATGAAAAAATAAACCTCCACAACGCGTTACACTTGATAAGAAAATTAAACGCAGACCTTAAAGCTATTCTTATCATGTTGTATCAATCCCAATTAATCTTTTTCACACAAGAACGATGAAGTTGAAAGATACCTTCGTTTGGCACGATCACTTAAACATTGACTTCGATTGTTTTACCGAGCGATAAATCTGATCACGGCACAATCAGTTTCATTAATTAGATCAACTAAAACAAGACACATTACATAATCACTTCCGAGCGACACTAACGAGAAGAACAATGAACGACGCGGTGTTGGTAATTAGCAATGCTAATTACATTAACTTTGTTGATAACAGTGGCCAATTGAAATTTAAAAGATTGGAGACTAAGTTGCTTGAATGAGATTAATCAGGATCAATAAATAGAGAGAGGTCTGGGTTCGAGGTTAGTAAATGGATATATTTCGGTACAGGAACTGAAGAGGAGCATTTAATGATTGAAGAAGTATAGTGAGGAACTCAGGTAAGGAGGATTTATGATATAGAATTAGATTAAGCCAGATGTTTACTGAATGTGATAAAGTAAACACAATTATGAAACAATTATGACGTCATAAGTGCCTCATACGAGAGCAGATGGCTCAAAGCATACTTCAGAGATCTGGTCTACATACAATTTTATCTATCAGATTCAAACCAGTTGTGTTTGTGGCGTAAACCTTGTTAAATTTGTTTGGATCAGTGGTTAGGTTCAGGCTATGTCTCGTTCATTCAGACGATTTCAAGAAGGTCTTAACCGATAGGTATAACGTGATGGAGAACATTTTCGTTCTCTGATTAGAAGATAGATCAATGAAGATAGAAAATGAATCAGCGAAGAGGTAAAAAATACGTACAAAAAGAACATGTAATTATAGAAGAATATGTAAATAAAATGAAAAGTATATCGGTGAAACGAAAAGTGTATCGGTGACACGATAGTATATCAGCGAAAGGAAAAGTATATCGGCGAAACGAAAAGTGTGTCGGTGACACGAAAAGCATATCGGTGAAACGAAAAACTTTTCATAACTCCACATTCCATTTGAAACAAATTAAAAAAAAATTTCCTTTTACTGAAAAAGCGCATTAAAAGATCGGTTTTAATAACTTGCGACACTTTCTTCGTGTTCGTTCTTTCCATTTCAATTTTTCTCATTACTCAATACTACCGAGACTTTATCTGGAATTTTAACATTCTCAGTGAAAAGGTGTCAGTAAATTCACCTACAAAAAAAACTGAGACAGATCGATGAAACCTTGTTAAAAATCCCAAGAAGCTTATATAGTTTAAATTATTCAATAAAAGAAAAAGGAAAATGGCGAGAAAAAAAAAGAGAGAGATTTATTGTTTACAAAGTTTGTGTGCGAATAAGACAATATGAATAATTCAACAGACAAAATCTCCAACATCCCTCCTGTGCTTTTCTTGCAACCTTCTTCTCAGAGCGAAAATAAATAACTCATCACTTATAAGCATGACTACTTAATGAAACTCCAATTACTTTGAAAGGTTTATAGACTATAATAAATTAAATTGTTGAAAGCAAGACGTGCGCCAATCAAGGGGCTTTGGTTCCAAAAACAACAACAAAGTATTCAACGCGAAGGTTCATGTCAGTTTACAACGAACGACTTTTAAAGCTAATTGAAAAGAGTACCTATGATGAAGGGTCATTTTTCGGAAATTTTCGGAAAGACACTGAGGCACTTTAACGCAGTGGGCTCTCCTCCACACTTTTTAAAACATTCCCATAAAAATGGTGTCCACTGTTTAATTTTTGAAACAAAACAGAACTCCATGCCATCCATCATCAAAGATCAAATGTTTATATAACGTTTGGCTGGCCGCACTTACATGGAAATCCAAATAAACAAACAATAACAACACCAACGTGGCGTGTTTAAACATAAACAGTTTGTAACACAAGTTTATTTTTACACGAATAATTACTGCAACTAATCAGTGAACACGCTTTCCTATAAATACTGTAAAAACAATCTGTCTATGTAAGAAACCACAACCAGAAGCAAAATGGATTGAAAATGATGTTTTAATTGCTTACTTTGAGGGCGTCTATTTTGCCAATCACCGCAACTGTGTGCAAAGCCGTGCGCCCATCTTTGGAACGGAAATCTAGATATGCTCCGTACTGCACGAGAAGTTTAAGTAATTCTAAACAATTGTCCAATTTAGCAGCTGTGTTAATGGGAGTTTCTATGGCAGCAAAGAAAACGGTTTATCACTATGAGCATAATTCATTATAAGTCAGACTCGTTGTATCATATAGACATCAAAAAGTCGTAAAGTTCTCAAAAAAGGTAGTATTATGTAATCAATGCAATTATGGTAACATCTGACAAGGAAACCTCACCTCCAGACTTCTCGTCGTGAAAATTCGGGTCCAGTCCTTTGTTCAATGCTTTCTCCATTGATGACAAATTTCGTGATAAGATCGCTTCGAGAAACTTTTTGCGATATTTCTACGAAAATCAACAAACACGGGCTAAAGTAAGTGGACCAAGCTACAGGCTCATTAAGTCAAAAAATGAAATCATACGTTAATAATTAATAATATAGGCCCAGTAAGGCAATATCAGTAAACTTTGTACAAGGTTACACAATACTTAGGATGAAGGGATCGCTACGTAATAACAACACAGAAACCACAAAAACGTTAAATTAATTCTTCATCGTGAAAAAACACACACTCAAAGCATCTTTCATTCATGGTCAAAGATGTCTTAATAAAGTCTGAATGAGCGAGAAAACTCTTCATTCTTACAAATGTTTTAAATAAGAGATGTTACAGCAGGGAGAAAAATAGGAATCCAACATCTACTCACCTTGGTGTTTATTTTCTGCAGCTTTCGTTCATCTTGAAGTTGAATATGCCGAAAAATCCGTCTCTTGTAGCGAAACTAAAACGTAAATAACGTAAATAAAACGTAATGCAAGTAACCGGGAGGATTTTCGTCTTTGGAGAGCCTAATTCTTGCTTCTATCAACCGACTTGCAATATGGTTGGCTTGGTAACCGACATAGGTACAAAACGGCTTAACTGGCTTAACGGCCAGTTTGCAATCAGTCGATGGTTCCTTCTAATGGGCTGAAATACTGCTTCAAAGTGCGCGAAAGTGGAATACGAACATCCGTAAGCACTAGAATACGCCTAGAATACGTTTGCACTGCAAAATATATAACAAACAAAGCAAGTAAGAAATAAATGAGCTGAAAATTTGAACATTTTTATTTGACATACCTCAAGTCTGTAGTTGTTGGCGTTCATCGGATACTCTCGCAGAAATCTTTCTTCATCAAGGAACTTGCCAGCACGACCAGAAAACGGGGGCATATAAAACCCGAAGTTTAACGGATCTCTCAGATCGGGATGGTTTGCGAATTCGATGAGGACCGTTTGCTTGGCTCGCCATACTTTCTCGTCTAGGTTGAACTCAAAGGTTTTCTAAAAAGACAAGAAGACGACCAGTCGTTGTGGCAACATCAAAACACAATAAACATGCACGGGTGAGTGAGGACGAAACATCAACCGTGAGTAGTAGAGGATGGAAAAACACTCAGGATTGTGGGATAGGTATTAAAGAAACCTAATCTCTGATATCTACTGCATATTTCGTAACAGAAACAACATTAAAAGAAAGAAAAACAATGACATGTGTTTTCTCTACTTTCGTTGTTGCCTTAGTAACAAGAGCTGTCGTCACCAAAGCAATGTGTCACTCAAGTGGAAGCTCGTTAACGGTTAATAGCCAGTAATACTATGCGTAAAGAATAAAATTTCTATATAAACATTTCTATTGACAAGAGTCGGTGTCAAAATTCTGATCTTTCATTAGCAGGTTAAAGTACAGTCTGGAAATCTGTTGGTTTAAAGTACAGTCTGGAAATCTGTTGGTTTTGCTTGAAATAATACAAAACAGAGAACAGTTGTGTGGATTCCACTGAGGAATGAAGATATAAGATTTCAATAAAATACTTCGTCAGTTTTTATGTCTTTAAATGACAGGTAAGAAATATAAGAAATAAAAATAAGAAATAAAAATAAGATATAAAAATAAAAAAATATATATACAAAAATTTCTTTTAGAAAAAGCTCATTTTGAACAAGTCACTAAACTATTTAAAAAATGTGCCATCAAAACAAAATGCTTTCCAAGTTTGACAAAAAAAAAAAAAAAAAAAAAAATACTAACAGCATTGCTATGACATCAGGTTAAGTGGAATGACAGAAAGTCATGTCTGTGAGTAGTTGGTCACAGGTGTGGTTTTTTTGTTTTGGTTATTTAAATCAACTTCACAACAAACAAAAAAAGTAATTGATATCCAATGATGGCAATTATTGCATATTTGAGATGGTTTGCATATGTGACAATGCTACCCCACAACAAGATTAAAAGAGATAATAAATTTTCGTTTTTATCAGTGCCCAATGGACATTAATTCCGGTTCATAAAAGTCTCACCTCCAAGGATTTGCTGAAGTTGGGAGTTGTGATTAAAATCGAAATAGTTTCGGTCTTTTCAGAATTTACACTGAATACTGCTGCTTCATCGGAAAAAACTACTTGTGGCGATTCAGGAATTTCCTTGGGTTGCTGAGTAACCATTATTTTTGTTTCAATACCATAGTTGAAATTTCATTTAGTTCTAAAAGGGAAAATTAAATGACTTGCTGAGATTCTACATTCAATACCAAACAAGTCTAAATATTATGTTCAAAACAAATGGAAAAAAACCAAAAAACTCAAAAGAACAAAACCAAAATAGACTACTGACAAGACATATGCAAAAAGACGAAATTTCCCAGATAAATCAGTTTTTTTCTAATTATAGTTATCAAAAATTTATAGAAACTTAAAAAGTTTTCAACACAATTTACAAGCTACAATAACACAAAATAAGGTCCACCGAAACAATAGCAGAAAAAACTGGTCAAGAAAAAAAACGGATTAAGTTTCAATTTAACATAACAAGTCTGTGTAGTAAAACCATAATGAATGCAATAAAAAAAACAAGAAAAAAAAGACAGCAAGACTTGCAAACATTTCTTTTCTTCAAAATATTTTAATGCACTATTGTAAGTGTTTAGTTGTTTCCATCTGGTAATAAAAACATTTTTTGTATTCAAGCATTTTAATTTTCACTACTTCGCATAGTAACAGAAAATAAACATTCATACAAAGACGTAAAGAATTGCAAAGAAAACTATTTCGTAGGAGTGATGAATTTGGTAATACAACACCGTCAAACTTTCCAGTAGATAAACAAAAAGAAATTTCTTTCTGTCATGTGACACAAAACCACACAAATGTTAAAAACAGTGGCAAATTACAGTTGAATAATTCACCAAATAAAAAGCAAAAGAAAAGTTAAACAAATAGGACAATCTCCTGATAACATCATTACAAAAAGATTTATCTCTTTTCTTCCTTAATCTGACTTTCTCTGAACAACTTCTTTTCTTTTGTCCATCAAAACATAACTTTAAATTATTAATAGTTCACCACAAGCAAACAAAAAGCCAATAAAATAGGTAACAATATAATTACGAAACTGAAAAGGAAAAAGAAAGAAACAACACCTGCATTTTGTAAACAAACAATAAAAAACAACAAAGAACATGAAAAAAATAAAAGTAGTGATATTTTAGAATTGCTCTAATAATTACTGAAAACAACCTAGTACCTGTAAAATACTTAATGGAATCAATGCTGCCGAATCAATGCTGCTGTTTCTTATCTAATATATTTCACTTATTCCATTTTTTTCATTTCCTGAATAATCTCAATAAAACATTTTAAAATCCACTTGCCACCAATAAATCAACAAGCATCAAATTGCAATATATGATAAAACTGAAAAGTAAAATAGTTGTCTTAATAACCTTACAAAACAGTTCAATTTTCTTGCTGAATAAAGATTACAGTTTTCTTTTGAAGATTAAGTTGATGACAACCATTATTCACATAATGATGATGTACAGTAATCCATCTGTAGATGGGAAGATAAAAATGTTGAACAATATTCTTTGCTTAATACAATGTTTATTACAAGTAGCCTTGAAAAGGGAACAAATAAAAAAAAACTGTATCACAAAGAATATTGATCAAAAAAAATTCTATCATAACGTTATCATTATCATACAAAAAGAAGTAATTACGAGAAATTGCTGATATCCTTTCAATAAAAATAACTTTAATTAGTTCTGTGCAGGAATAATTTGGCATGGGCATGATGATGGAAACTAGCTTTTTACAACTAAAATCATAACAAAATATATATTAAAATTTCATAGTAGTTCTTTTTCGTCCTTGGACAGTGGTCAGGTTCCAAACTTCGTTTAATAGGAAATGTTAAAGTTAGAGAAAAATAGGAAGATGAGAAAGGAGGGTGTGCCAGTGGTAGAATCTATAATATTGATACTTAACACTTTTCTACATCAACTATTATGATAACCTTGTAACAAAATCTTGTACCAAACCAGATCCAAAGTGCTTAAAACTTTTTCGGCATTTCTTATCTGCCAGATTATATAATCATCATTGTGGGCCCTTAATATGATCGATACTTTGTCATCAAAAGGAGATTCAAATACATAACAGTTGGATTTAAAGATTACCGGGTTTTATTCTTACAAGATTTTTTCACTATTTTATAAAAAAACATAAAAAGATACCATAATTTTAGTAACTTCAACTAAATCTTAACCTAAAAATCAATGTTGTCACATTGAATATACTAAAACACATTTGACCATTTCGACTTACACTGAAAAATTCCAAATCAACTTGATAAATGCAAGCAATAAAAGTAGCCTTGTAACCAAAGAAGAAAATCAAAATAAATATTATACTATCACCTATGACCTACAGATCAAAAATGATTTAATTTCAACAGAGATCAGATGCCGTGTAACACAACATTAAAAAAGTTGAAACAGTTAAACATACCGATATTTATGGAAATAGTCAATTTTCAACTTTTAAAAGACACATCAAATCACAAGCAAACAATCATTCTTCAAAACAGCTTTCATGTTTTTCTTTTAATCTCTCTTCAAGAGTCTTATATAAGAAGGTATTTAAAATTCAAAACTCACTGTATACAAAAACAAAATCACAGTTATTATCCACATCATGATTCCATGCATGCAATTTAATGGCCAACATTTTCTATTGATTTTACTCATGAGATTAACAACTGGACAGAAGAAACAATGACGTTTTGGTAATTAACAGTAATTGCTACAGTGTGAAGTCACATTGAATAATAGGAATAGAACGTTAATGAGTTTTATGTACACACACACCAACACGAAACAATTTAACTAAGAGTTTCTGTCCTCTTGTTGTTGTTTCAAAAAAACTTATAACAGCTGCCAAATTTTATGCAAGAAATTTAATGAAAACAAGAAAGAGGATAGCAATATGATTTTTATGCAACAAAAAAAAAGGAAAAAGTTAACTCAGGTCAAAGTAACTTAGGTTACAAGAATAACTTCAAAAATTAGAGAAGCAATATCAACACATGGGGGTTATTGTTTCTTTACGCAAGTAAACAATTATTGCTACAACTCATAATACTGCTTTATGTAAAAACAATTTTCTATTTATTAAATCATTGGCAATTTTATCCACTTTAACATTTCATAATCATTTTAACACATAATTTATTTCCATGTCAAGTTGAATGGTATTAGCAGTTTGCATGCAAAGTCAAACTTACACGAAAATTAAAATCATGCAAAGTTTTTGAAAAACTCCATGGAAATTTTTAAGAATGAGGAGGCACTCTGCAGTAGGAAATGTAATGATGAGAAAGAAATTATTTGGCTTGAGGAGATTTCCATTTTCAATCCAGAGAGTTAACAACTGATGTAAGCATCTACTAGCTGAAGTTGACTTCACTTCAAAAAGCCAGTAAAAATAACATTCTTGATTATTAATCATGCCGTATATACGTAAACATTGAAGATGAAATCAATAATAACTTCCAGTCAAGAACAGGAGAAAAGAATTTCCCACCAATATAATGAAGAAAATTAAAATTGGTATCATAAAAACAACGTTATAAAGAATCTTTCTTATTAATCAATAGCAGCCTGAAATTTTACAACTTAAGTAACATAAAAAAAGCCACATCGAGTCGATCAACAAAACAAAAATGTCACATGTCAATAAAAACTATTTTTGATCATTTTATTTACAAAAATTTTCATTATCTTGAAGAACAGGAGGGTCCACATCATATTTCAGTAAAAAAAAAGAAGAAAATGAAAAGTAATTTTGTTGTTGGAGATTATCTTCTACTTTGTGAACTCCACGTTTAAATGTCTCCATTCCGTCGCAATTGTATAATTTGCTGTTAAAAATTCACTACAATAAAAGATGTAGATATAAATACTTAACAATCAAACATTGAGCTTGATAATATTGCTTTTTTCCTCAGAATTTGTTCATGAATTAACGTAAATTTTTCATAACCTCTATACAGGATGATCTATTGTGAAGAGCAAATGAAATATTCATTGCCTAGTTTGAAATAGAAACTATTTTTGAAAAGCTTTGATCTTTTAATATAACAAGGTTATTTTTTGTAATCATCAGAAGTAATGTTTCTTTGTGCCATCTTTAAGGGATAATTAAGAGCAGCATTAATCAGGCCTGCCATAACCAGTTACTTCTACGTATTAACAAATAGTTAATGTAACATAGATGGTTCAACTAAAACCTTTCAACAGTCACCCAAATTTGGATACAAAGTCATCCATGAGGTCTTAACTCAAACTTCTAAATTAACTTCACCTTTTTCCTTATTCATGAAAATAAAGCAAACCAAAAAAGATGAAAAAAAAAAAGAAAACTTTATTTATTCATATTTTCAGATTATTCCAACATTTTGTTTTCTTAGCGCATATGTTTCCTAAAAGAAATTGCACCTTCTCATTGTAAAAATAACATAAAGAAATATATATGTATATATGTTCAAAATATAAAAAAAATCTTTGATGATTCACCTGCACTAGAAAATAAATTCCTTTCTTCTGCTTGCTAAACTTGCAGTGACAAAACTTATAAGATTTAAACTTGATTTTCATTTCAAAAAAAATGAGCAAATATTTGAGCATTGAAAGGTGAAGTTACCATGGCAGGAAATCCTTTGGAAAAACAACAATAATTGTAATTGAACTGTCTCTGTTGAGTATACAAGATGATTGCATAAAACCACTCATTCATTGTTTACATTGCGCTGTATTTGTGTTAATAACGAATCTACACTTCAGTAGAGCATCAAATATCTTTTCACATTTCATTTACATTTAACGAATTTCTTCTATAAATTAGAAAAAATGAGCTTGTTATAACTTTGATTACCACCCTATTCAATATTTCCTTATTAGATTAGTAAAAATAATAGAGAATATATGATAGATAATATAATATTGAAATTATATTTAAAGATCAGTTCCATGTACAAATACCTAAACGAAACTGGACGAGTTTCTAAACGAAACATGATCAAATCTTATCACATGTGATGTTGATATAATGTGATGTGTTCATACCATTATTGTTTATAGTAAGTGAAGGTCAGGATCAAGATTTACATTGTCCAACATACTCCTTTAAGATGTAATTTAGATCAGCAATCGGATGCTAAAAAACTTTCATACTAGCAAAATACACTGCATAGACACTAATAACGCAAACAAATATCCTAAGTTTGTTCAAACATTTTCTTTTTTTTTTTTCTAGTAGCATATCATTAACTGATAAAAGTTCAAAAGCCTTGAATGTTTGTGAAACATGTTTTCTTTTTGGTCAGCGCCGTAAGGTAGCTGATCTTTCATTTACCCGTGTCTGTCAGTCAGTGTGTAATGCTACAGTTCTTTATGCCCGCTCTAACGCTCGTCATTGGTAACTTTCGATTTTGCAGTTCAGAAAGTTTAAAGCACGACAATTGTTTTTGGAAAAAGAATTGCCAGTTTGTAACAATGTAAGTATAATATAATACAAAAAGGTTTTGCTTCACTCCAATAAGAAAATATTCATTTAAATGCACCCTTTCCCACCGTTAATTTTGATGTAGTGCATCCTGGGAGCGAATCGCTAGTAAAACTTTATGACAACAAGGAGCAAGAATCAGAGCAACATTATTTATAACGAAGCATATTGAATGGAGACGTTTACAACCACGTATCTCACGTATTTGACAGGAGACAAATTTATCAAGGAGAAAGAAAAGTCAGGCAAGTTGCATAGATTATTTATATGTGTTATACATGTACTCTTCTCCATGTTGTCCAAATGTTTTCTTTTTTCCCCAATACATACATAATGTTTATTCAATGATAAGGTATAAGCTTCCATGCCTTAATGGAAGACATAATCTTAGTGGAAGACTTCTTGCTGAATTTTTCTATTCTATTACATTCTTGTCCTGTTGAAACACTTCACTGTACATAAACTGAAATTTTAAGAACCAAAATGTTCCTGTAAAAGGATTTAAGAAGTACCACCAGTTCTTAGAAATTTATGTTTTGCATGTATAAGTATGGAAATGATCCTTATCGGGGGAGCTTATTGGCAAACAATGAAACATACACCTCTATGGGTCAAATTTCCTCTCCATCCAGGAAATATGTCTTTGTCCCACCACATAAGACTTGAAAATTTTTGTGTGATAGACTGGCATTGCTTGTAGGATGTCTGTGCCCAAAAGTTTTCAACTGCATTTGTTACCAAAGATACTTTGAGTGTTGGTCTTACTACATGCATGCTCTATTTTGATAAGGACGCTTTTATAAAAACACAAGTGTTAGATTTAGCCCAAATATAAGAACAAAATCTGAACAACCGAGGCTCAAATCATTATTTCAAAAATTAAGCACAACCCAAGCCTGAAATGTCTTGTAAAAAAGAAGTATATGTATATTGTTTTCACTTGTGATTGTTTCTTTTCTCACCTACAAAATAATTAAATGGTTTTGGCCTGCTTAATTTAACGTTAAATAATAAAATAAATAAATAAAATAACTTGCATGCTCATAATCATTATGTTAGTGCTGAATGGCTACCATTTTTAATATGTATTTGTTTCGCTACCATGTTCCATTACAAATTAATTCAAATTGCCAAAATTAAAACAAGAAGCAAGTGAAGGTGTTCATTCACTTCTTGTTTAACTGGAAGTTTTATAAATAAGAACAAAAGGAGGGTGAAAACAGCCAAAATACAATTTACTTCCTTTTGTTATATTATACACATTTTTGTTTTTAAGAAACAGCAAAATCAGACCTTGCATGGGCAATTTTTGTGAGCCTATATTTAACATAAAATTCTATTCAATCCAAGTCAATTTATTTGTCAATAGGGCATACATGAATGGGAGGCCAGCAACACCGTCTTTCCTTTTAGTCTCTTTTCATAGCAGATTTGCTGTTTGTCTGTCTGTCAGATAAAATGGTATTAAAATTTAATTGGTTGACCAAGTTATGTCAAATAGAAGTCTGCACAGGGTTTTATGCAGGTGCAACATAAATGTTGATAAATGTCAGAAGCACACATATTTTGTCGTTGCCTTTTTCTCAACTTTTGTGCAGAAAAAAACTTCAAAAATTTCAGACTTTTTCTAACCAGAGAAGAAGAAACATTTTCCAATGAATTTCCATGAACTGAATTTTACTTTATCAGGAATGTTAAATTGAAAATTAGAGTTTTATTGACCATTATCAGAGGTGCAGCTCATTGAGAGTAAAAGAGAACAGCATGCAAGTAACCTAATCAGCGCTTAAGACTGAAAAGAAATGCCGTAGTGTTAGACTCCTCCACTTTTTATGACTTTCCTGGACCACCCTAAATAGAGAAATTCACTTTTATTTTTAGTAATCAGCAACAGCTTGGCATTAGATCTTCACTGAATTGGTAGAAACGAAAATTCACCAGCGTGATCAGCCAAACACCTAAGGTTGTAAGCACCTAAAGCTGGAAAGTCCAACTAGTAACTGAAATTTGAAGTTGAAATAAAATCGATTAAAATATTAAAGTTGTTGTAGTTGTTCTTGCCCATATGATTTCTGTTGATGCGTAATGTATAACCATATGGTTTCTATGCTGCCACAAAAATCTCTCGGCTAATAAGGAGGATTTAATTGTCTTGGAAATGCAGGGAGATCTTCTATTAAGACGTTTACCGATTACTTATTTTTAGCTTCCATGTTTTTAATGAATTTGTCCTTGACCTTTTAGCTAAGACGACTTCAGTTCAATGAATTTATTGGAAAACAATATGTGCATGTAATACGTTATGGGCTTTCTAGATACTAATCAAGCTGTATTTTAGAAATGCAGGTTTCTTTTTCGCAAGCTGTATTCATTTGATATTTTAAGCATCCAATTTGCACTGACCTTAAGGCCTGTGGGCCTCGTTTCTTTTCTGATCATTCTCTGTAGAGAAGTTTTTTACATAAACATTTTATTGTTAATTCTTGAGATGATTTTGATAACAGAAATTCTTTTGGTAAATAAATGTTCTTTTGAAAAAACATTAGACTTTAAATAGCTGCTCATTGTAAAGTTTTTTTCCTTCTTGCAATACTTCTTTTTAAATAATTATCACGCAGCATAAGTTACAACATTTTAAGGAAAAAATCGTTTTGGGAAGTTTTAATGTTATTACATGATTTCTATGACATGTATCTAAGGAAAGAATTATAGAAAAAAAAAACAATTTTGACTTCTGTTTTCTGTTGCCTTTTAAATGGATTGTTTGATAACATGATCAAAAGTTATTTTAAGATAAACCTGTTTCAGTGCATAGGTTTTTAGTATTTTCAAATCTCAGCCTCATTTTGTTCTTACTTTTGTTCTTGCACCTTTGTTATAGCAGTCTTGATATTACATAAGCAGACCAGAAGCCACTAGAAGACCCGTGAAGATCCCTTGTGATCTGAGTTGCTTTAACTAAGTAAGACAAGAGGCATTTGGCATAAAAGAGAAGCAGCATTTCAACTCGCAATATACCAACAAATAGATCTAAATTTATTCATATGAAATCCTGCATGAAACTTTGTCAACCTTTGCTTAGTTACACTGATGGCAATTTACATTTATAAAGTGTAAAATGCAAATATGACTTAACTAAAAAAACTAGTAACTATTTAATACAAACAAAATAATGTGTGAACTGTAACAATGGAGTGCCGTACCCAGAGTTTGTTTTGCTCGTAGTAGTGACAGCCCAACAGGCCACCATGGTTGTTCTGGAGGGGAATATTTTGTGTCTCAAAACCGCCAATGTTTAGGGGGATGACGGGAGAGTAAAGAAGTGTTCAAAGATGTTTATTCATTATAAAATAGTGTATAATGTTTAGTTTCTACGTTCCAAAGTCATCAAAGTCATCAAAGTCATCGGGAGTTAATTCAGTTTTAGATGGCATTATTTGAAGTTTTGAACTTCTTTTCACATGGGAATGGAACAAAACTATTGAAGTGAACTCTTGCATCATATGAAAAATATCGTTTTTGCTTATAAAGTGAAAACATATTGCATTTGCTAATAAAATAGACATGGCGTAGCGAGCTATGAATTTCCTTCATGCAACATTGAATGGAAAAGGAAAGATATGAAGCAGAAAAACAATTATTATCAAATTTGCTGCTTTATAGTTTGAAAGAGCTGGTTGAGTTTGGGCAGATTAGTTTGTGTGCCCATACCGCTCAAATGGTATCGAAATACATCTGGGTACCACTCAAATGGTATCGAAATACATCTGGGTACAGTACTGAATGGAGACGTATGTTATATCAAAGGTTTTTTTAAAAGAATAGTGCATGAGTGAAAAAAAAAAGAAGAGAAAAAACAAACTTGTTCAAAAAAAATAAGTAAAAGTGAAAAATTCATCAGATATATTGTGTTTTAAACTATGATCCAAAGTAGATTATATACTCACATACCAAGCATAAAAAAATTTAAAAGCTTTTAAAAAATTCTACTCAGTTCATGGTGGCTTTTTTGCTGACTCAAATTTGTTTCTAACAAAGTGTGTTGCAATTAGCGGTAACGGTATAATATGAATTAATCATTAGGTTTGAAGAGAACTACAAGAAAAATCAATCAAGCTTATCCTGTTCTTAATTTTTTGAAATTGAGATTTGAGCTTCAACTTGTTCTTAACTTTGTTCTGATTTTTTTTTTTTTTTTTTTTTTTACCACAGTTCGAGGCTCATGCTCTATTAAAAACAATTTTTATACAAATAAACATGTCATTTGGATTTATAAGAATTATGTGACTTGTTTCATTAAACATATCAAAAATTTCTTTGTGGCATCACCAACTATGAACTCTTCTACAGGGATTTTTCCAAGCACTTTTGGTTACTACCGTTTTTCGTTGAGAAGATTGAGTTTTACAGTCCAGGAAGCTCTGCAATTTTAGAGATTTCAATCTCCACAAACAGGCCTTGTCATGAGAGGCATGCGTAGGGAGCTGGAAACTAAAATGTTTTTTAATTTCATTGAATAACATGAAAACGAGTCCTACTAGTACAACTTTTGTTTTCATATTCTTTTGTAAGGTGAATAAAATGAATGCGTATAACAAAGGAAATTTCAAAATTATTTTAGCAACGGTGGTCGTTCTCCCTAGCAACGGGACATTTGGTGAATAATGGCCTAATTACTCTCAGAACATGTTTTTAAATACTACGCATTAAAGGGCTAAAAAATGTTTAATTGACAATGAATGATTGAGTTTCTAAACTCAATTCAAGATTGAGTTTCAACTACCGGTAAACGGTAGTTGGAAAGTGCTTGGAAAAATCCCTGTTCTATACTTTGGTAAAAGAAAGGCAAAATTGTTTAATTACAAACATCAATAAATTATTTCAGCACCAACCCCCACAATATCTACTTCAATATTTCTTTGCTTTTAATTGGCTAAAGGACTAACTTTGTCAACGCTTGCTTGTGATCGGTGAAAAATTATGAACCACTTGAACCCTCTTAATGCTCTCTAGCCCATTAACTATTATGCAATTTTATGAAAATGTAGCTACAAGACTTTCGCCAAGAACTTTTCATTAGCACTTGTATTTCTTTCACACTGCCTAAATACTTAACTTAATTCTCTATACAGCCATGAAAAAAAAACACTCCATTCTGAAAATAAGTTTTGATGATGTAAATCAAAATAACACACTTTAACTTTTATTTAAAAAATTTATAGTAATATATAGATGGACTGTTGACCATCAATATAATCATAAAAGATTTGCTAGCTGACATTATCATGCATTATTCTCCATTATTCTCTATTATTCGTTTTTGAAGCGAGTTTAGAACAGAATTGCCTGACTGATTATGAAGAGTAAACAAATAGATATCAGCAGGATGCACGTGAGCTTATACTCTAAATCAACACTTAAATCCACACAAATAGTAAAAACTATGAAATAACTTAATAAATAATTAAATAGATTATACTTACACAACAACAAATTGTAACATTACCTGAATACTGGAAACTCTTTTGTCAGTAGCACAGACTGTTGTTTTGTGAAACATTTTGGAGTCACCATGGTTCGAAAATGCAGTGGTATGCCAAATCGTCATCAATGATTTGTCATTTTGATGATAACACCTGAATTGCAATTACAAATCAGGTTTAATAAATGAGTTAGAATGTATACAACTTATTTTCTTGATCTTTATTCATCACTCTCAACCAATCTTAACACCACCTAATCATCAGCATCTGGTGAATTATGTTGCAAAACTGAGTAAAACAATACCATAATCAACACTAAACTCCATTAAATTAAGAACAAACAAACTCACCCAAACATGCGCAGGTACAAAGTTATATGATCCTGCTTTAACCACGTTTTGTGGACTAACACTCGTTCAGCACCACTTGGTTGTTGCATTATCAAGAATTTTAACCAGCACAATATTATAAGTTCAGTTTCAGTTCTCTAAAATTGAAACTAATATTCAAACACAGACTCAATGACTGACGTCAGTTCAATGGAACCATCACATTGTAGTTTTTTTATCTGATGGTTTAGTTTGCTGAAGATTGTCTGCGATGCAGACATGAAACTTTGAGTACAAACAAAACAATCGTTGTTTTTTCTTATACGTACATATAAAATTGAAACTTAACAGATATAAAGTATTACCAGTTTTACTTTACAACACTATAACGTTCATGTTGTGTAACATCATAAAATATATATAAACAACTCGCGACCTTAGAATAAAAGGGTTCTATTTGGCATTTTCCGCGATTTTAGAAAAATGGATTTAAAAAATCCCCTTGTGAAATAACTAACTTCCACTTTACGCAGTTTTAAAGTTTGTTCTTTATTTGATAGCAAATTCCCTTGACTCTCAAAAACCGTTACTGTTATGTGGAAAACTTGATCATGGCAATAATTTTGAAGATTTGTTTTTTGAGATAGAACCTTTTTATTGAAAAAGTTCGCGAATCTTCGGAGTTTGAAAAGGTTCCATCGTACTTTCCCTGTAGTTTCGGTTGATTAGTGGTTTAAACATTTTAAAAATGATCAGTATAGCCAAGTATTTCATTCATGATAGAAATTCTTTGAAATTTAAAACTTATTATAATAATATGTTACAATAAAATGGTGAAAATTAAAAATCTGTCAAATAATAGTATTCTAACAAATATTTTCGCGTTAAATAGGAAGGCCTGAGCTATGGCTACACTAATGCTTTAAACACTAAACTAAATTTTGATTACCTAATAGGACGTAACAAAGGTGTCTCCTATCATTTTGTTTTGCTTGATACGAACTATACAAAGTCATACACTGTAACTCATACCCTGAGGTTCTCCTCTAAATCTATACAACAGAATAATGCTCTAAAATATTAATGGAAACAAATGGAGAAAGTAAAACATTTAACTTCGCTGAACATATTAGAAAGGTATATTATTGCTCAATTTCCGCTTATAAAAAAATGAGCCAACTTCTGCTTTAGGCAAGTTGATCACATTCTCCAAATCAAAAACTACAAGTAACTGATTGCCATTTCTATTTGATTTATCAGTATTCTTCTCTTTTCTCATGGCAACTTTTTCAGCTAAATGTTGGCTTATGAGATTGTTGTTCTTCTTCAGTAATTGGAATTTTTTCACTTTTCTTCAGCTTAATACTTTCACACTTCTCACATCTGTCTGTTTTTGGGACATGAAAGTTAATATTGAATGAAGTGTTGAAAACGTAACGATAGTAAGATGATTTAACAAAGGAAAGTTTCTCTTTTTCACATTTTTCTTTGTACAGATCATACATCTTTTCAATGTTTAATCCAGCTTCCAAGTATTTTTTATTTGTTTTAGCCCGACAATAGTGTGAATCAACGACCGGGAGTGAATTGATGTGATCAACAACACCTTTCTTCTGCTCTTCACTTACTCTGTAATGAGAATTGTGTCTCCCTCTTCCATCTGGCTTAACAATGCCTGTAGCTTTATCCTTCTTTTCATGCACGTTATACACCACTTTCTGGGACATTGCAAGAGTGGCCAAATAAAATTTCTTGCAAACGCGAAATGATACAGACCCTTTCATTAGAAAATAAGTATAGCTGCACTTTTTCCGACTCTCTTCCTTTCGATTAACTGAGGCACAAACGGATGTTTGAGCAACGAAAGAATGTTTTCCATTTGTGTCAAGCTTGTAGTACTCTTCGAAAATCAAGTTTTGTGTTTCCTTGTCAATTTTTTGTGCACAGTTGAATTTGCAGCTATTCTTGCAATCCTTCTTCATCTTGATCTCCTTAGCAGGAATTAGTTTACCTTTGTGGTTTGTGCATTCCTTTCCAGACTCGTGAGCTTTTTTGCGTTTGGTGATTTGCCAGTTTTTTTTATTACTTGGTCGTTTTCGAAAGTGTTCTTTTGTCTCTACATTTTTTTCAACAAGGTCGACAAGATCTTTCATACAAATTTCAACTTCCTTTTTTATTTCTTCTTCTTTCACTACCCATAAAAACCTCTTCAATTTCTTCAGCTTCTAAGGTGTCAAGTTCAAAGTCTAAAAGGCTTACACTTAGTTCGATAAATTCTGATCCTTCCAAATTTGTGGTTGGTTCTTGGTTGTTTTTTTCATTGTTGGATTCCTTGTTCTCTTCTTTATCACCATCGGTATCAACGAAGGATTGATCACTGTCACTATAAGACAAGAGAAAATTGACCAGTCCATTTATTGACAAGCTTTAACAACAAATCATAGATTGTATGTTTTTGAAAGCACAATTTTAAATGTATGTCAAAATCCCTTACATAGCACCAATACAAACTGATCTAATTGTTTTTCGAATACTCATTTTGTTCTTGCTTTGAAAAAGTTCTGAATCTTTTAGAAAAAGAGCTGAAAAAAGAAAGCAAACTTACGATTGCCACTCATCATCGTCAGCCATCTCCATCATAATCTTTTCTGCAGCTTGTGCTGCAGAATAACGAATGGATCTTTTCACCTCCTTGACCATTTTAAGATTCAGTTGCAGTAAGAATGAGATCACGTATAGAAGGAATCAAAATACATTATCGAATGTTATGAAAGTTCTATTTTCAAATAGAATAGAACCTTTTTATTCTCTTGCTTCGTAGTGAGAAAACTCAGGCACGAGCGCGCACCAATTACAATTAAAAAAGTTCTATGTAAAGCGGAAAATATAGAACCTTTTTATCCCAACGCAAATGCTCGAAATTAAAATAGAACCTATTTATTGTAGTAGTTTAAGGCCATGGAATATAGTAATCGAGAAACTGATTGGTGAAATAATAACTTATGTGCTTGAAAATTAATTAATGCAAAAATCTCGAAAATTCCAAAATATTCGATAGAACCCTTTTATCCCAAGGTCGCGAACTGTAGAACCCCACCTTTTAAAAGAGAGTTAAGATCAGATCAGAGTGCTAGATTCATTGTTAGGGAGACTGCACAAAGGAATTCGAACAACAAACTCAAAGTTTTTCAGACAGGCAATAAGGTCAGTTAATACTTTAAGCATATAACAGGGAAAGAGATTGTTGACAAAACATGAAATCCAATGTGATATAGGGGCAAGAGCAATTACTTTTTCAGGAAGTTGTAAAAGTGTAGCAGACAATTTTGACTAGACAAAATTCAAATTGTGCTATTATACTGTATTTTAATGGCGGAAACTTTCACGTTTTTTGCAAAAGCAATGCCTTGAAACACAAAAGTGCTTTTCGGTGAAATTAAAGACTTTTTCTCACCTGTAGAAATAAAAAATTGGAAAACAAGCAATTAATTCAGTCACAGTTAAGTGCAATTTTAATTGTAAGAGAGAAAAAAATCAGTCTTATGTTATATGTGCAATTTATGACAACTTTTTCCCTGTAAAAAACAATTTTTTGATTCCCGGATCTGAGACTCAAAATCCTAAATTTGGAAACTTGAAAACTTTTGAAACTTGAATTTATCCCTAATTATACTCTTTGTAAAATACATCAGTAATTGTGAACATGGTGAATAGGATCCTGTGATCCTTATTATTATCATCATAATTATACATTGCATAAATCAAATCTAAGATCTTGTTGAGATCTCGAAAACAACAAAGAATTATGAAAAAACTGTAAAAAGACTTATTTATAAATTGCTCTCAACTGAAAATGTGTGAGGGATTTAAAAACATCCATAGTGTTACTGCACATCTAAAATGTTAAAAAAGTGATAGTAACCCCCCTATTTATTGGTTAAATGATATAATTGAATGTTGAGGTAAAATTAGAAAAAATAATTATATATACCCTACAAGTGTTGCTCTATTATTGTAGATAGTCATTGGCCGAGAACAAGGCAAACTCTCTAACATGATTGCAGATATTCCAACCCTACAGAATCTAATATCAGGAGTTTTGCTGAGGGCCTAGCCAACCATGGTTGGGCCGGAGGTGGGAATTTTGGGTTTTATCTGTCTAGAATGCCAGAAAACGCCATCTTGAAGAATAATTTTGAGATTTAAACTAGTCAGTGATGAGCACTACTAGGCTGCAGCCGTGAACCATTTCATTGAACTTCTAGTCAGGGTACCCACAAACAAGCCTGAAATTTATTTTCATTTTCAATGTAAAGCAGAACTCAATTGAACACTGTTTCGAATCTTTTCAAAAATTTCAAAAATATTCAAAATTCTCCAAGATTTTCCTTTCAATTTTGCTTTTGTATATATATATGCTTTTTTATTTTATTTTTTTATCATTTTGTGTTGGCAAACATTAAAGGAACCCTAGAAATGAGGTAGTTTACATTATGCTATCTTTTACCATAATGGGGGCACCAACTAGCTACAAACAAGCAATTTGTAGCAGGCACTTGCTTGCTGCTTTGTTTACAGCTATAGTAAAGTGATTATAATGGTGAACCGCGAGCCTGTCATTAAAATTTAGCACATTTTGAAAAATTGTGGCCTTTTTATATCTTGATATTGGGAGATCATCTGGCTCATATTGGGAGATTGGGATTGTCATCTTGAGATCGGGAGTCTCCCGGTCATATCGGGAGGGTTCGAATGTATGTGATTGGTGGCTTCTCTGCATGCAAATTCATGCATATCTTCTTTATCTAAATGCTTCAACTTGTCAAGTATATATAAAATTTATGAATTGTTATACATGTATGGTGATTGCATTGTCCACACTGTCTAAAAATGTCTTAATTAAAATTACTTTCAGTGCACTCACCAACCATTCTTCTTCCTTTGCTTTCAAAACCCCCCGATCCCCGCCTCTGAATGGTTTTGCATGGCAAATTAATGTTCACCAAGGAACTGCATATTTGCATTTGCTTTCATGGCGAAAGTCTTTAGCTAATGGTTTCCTGGACACTGATTAAATTCATCCACTGTATTGTCCAGATCGTCACAGACAGACTTCTTGGTAACAAAATTACGAAAATAATAAAAATTACTTACATCGTCTTACCTTGATATCTGAAAATTTTCGATTTACTACTCTCAGTAAGAGAGTTAAGCTGTTTTATTGACCAGTTCGTTTGTCCCAACCGGCTGACTTCGCATCCAGTATTATCTCCCTATGTTAGGGCGCGATGATAGCCAATAATAGCCACCACCAGGGGTGCAAATTTATGTACTGGCATCAAGGACGAGCAATGATGTCACAACCCATTTTGTTTGAGAAATATTTACGTATTATATTGGTTTTCTTTCCTTGTTAATTTGATAAGTAGATGAATTATAATTTATGCTCAAAGTAAAGATACAAAAGTTGTTGCGCAATATAGAAAAATTGAATACAGTCGATTGAAACTTACATGACTCCAAAAACAGTACAGTAGAGTCTCCATAACTCGAACCTCTATTACTCGAATGTCTCCTTCTTTCGAACAAATTCGCTGGCACCTTGAAAATTTCCTAATAAACTCTCATAAAAAAACCTCTACAACTCGAATCTCCATAACTCGAATATTCCCTTCTTTCGAACGAATTTTCTTGTTCCTTGAAGGTTTTTGTCTCCATAACTCGAATTTTCCTGCAGCGTTATGCAAAATTTAGCAAAATTTGAAAGGTTTTACTCATGTTTGGAGTCTTTATCGTTTAAATGTTTAAACATTTACGTGTGGCGCAGGCCTTACATTATTCGAACGGATGATTCGAATGCTTGAGCCTTTCGAACGCCTATTCGAACGCCTTTTTCGAAGGTCTTTTTTCGGAGTTGAAGCCTACACAAAAACATGGCGTCCAAAGCAGGATCAAAACGAAAAATCAAAAATAAAGTGGATGATGAAGATGACAAGGACGAGGATAATCTCACACGACCAACAGCTGATCAAGTGCATTCGGCAATTACAGTCCTCGAAGACTTGAGTCTATTTTCCAAATTTGGAGAGGATATGATCGTACACCTTAAGTATCTGAATCACAACATCAATAAAGATCATGATTTTATTTGTAAACAGAAAGTGATTACTGATTTCTTTTCTTAGTTGATTATGAAAAAAAATATAAAAGTACATTATCTTTGACTTTAAACTAACCCAAAACCCCCCTATATGCAAGAATACATGATGCATTTACCGTTTTTATTCACCTGGTCCGCAAATAATAAGGGTATTTCGTAAAAACTTGTAAACCTCTACAACTCGACTGTCTCTATCTTTCGAACGATTTCCTTTTCTCCCTGGTTGTTCGAGTTATGGAGACTCTACTGTATTAAAGTCATGAAATTTGAAAATGCGATATACTGGAAAAGTATTATTTTTCAATACTTATGACTTGGGGAATAGAATCCCGTTTTTGAAACCGCTTTTTCCTTTTCGCCACTTCTGCACCTTATTCCGGTTGCATAATGACTTCTGCTGAAGATAAGTTCCATGGTAAAAATCACAATGAATGCTTATAAAATTAAGTACGTAACTTAGATGATTTGAAGATGACATTGTCAAAACGAGAGTACGATTTTTAACGATTTTTATGCGAAGGAATGAGAATGAAATATCGATTTCACACAACTATTCGAGAGAGTTGAAATTTTCATGATTTTCATGAGTTCTTTCTTCAATTTCAACTGACACCCGTCTACAGTATGTAAAAATTGATACGTCACACTCCTTTGTGTCCTGCCTCATATTCAGAATAATTTGAACATTTTGATCTGCTAAAATTTTTTAATCCCTGTTGTTTTAAATTCTGACGTCAATGTCAATATTCACGCGAACGCTAATAACATAGGTGCAACAACAACAGGTGTGAAGTAGCGAGCGAACGCTCATAACATAGGTGCAACAACAGGTGTGAAGTAGCGAGCTGACATGGTTTGGGTTGATGCTAGGCTGTGAGAGTATGTCCATCTGGACATAAGTAATTGAGCAATCGCTGCCGGCTGGTCACACAGGAGAATAAGTGTGAACGATTATCTTGTGATACGAACCAAGATTAAAGTGTAGAAAACAATATATATGCAAAACACTTTCTTTTGTTCCTTATGTAATTTTATTGGCTAGTTTGTTTTCTTTGTTTTAAGACACGTGTATTTTTTTTGAACATAAATTTTTTGAGAGAAGAGAAAAAATATAATTTTTACGAAGAAGACAGAAAATTCTTCTACATGGCGCCCGATGATTGTATCAATTAAATAATTATTTACATTCGGTATTGGAGTATTGGATTAATACAAACATTTGATTTCTCGGTAACGGACACTGTTTATTTCACAGAGTTTCACAAGTTTCGTAAGTTTTCTTACATTGAATTTTGATGTGGTGTTTATGGTTTATGTCGATGCAGTTTGGTATTTAGTTAATTTGTTGGATATTCAAGATTTGGCGTTATTGAGATACGGTACGGTTATTATCTTATGTAGTACTTGTTAAATTTGATCGGTTTTTGGTTTTCTTCACATATTTTGATTATTTGTTGCTCTATATTTTTTATTGACGGTGGAGGGTTCATAATTCGGTTCATATTCAGTCACGTTTCATAGCACTAGTACAAAGGGCGAGAATTCACTTAAAGCAAAATAGACTATATAATGGCGGAAAACTTACCAAGAAGAAGAAATTTTATCACTTATTTCAAATTATTCTCCGGCTAAAGAAATCCAGTTAAAAGGACACAAAAATAGTTTACTAGAAAAGATTGAAAAAGTAAAACAGCTGGACGATAACATTCTTCAGCAGTTAAAAGATGATGAGATGGAGGGTGAATTAGAAAGTAATCTTAATCGGAATGATAACTTTCATGCGCTTCTTGTAAAAATTGACACCTGCTTAATCTCTGATTCACAAGTTGAAAAGATTTCCAACCTATCAATCAATTCAGCAAGCGATCTATCAACTTCGACAAAAATAAAACTTCCAAAATTAGAAATTCCAAAGTTCAACGGTGATATTATAAATTGGCAATCATTTTGGGATCATTTTGAGTCGTCTATACATACAAATTCAGATCTCAGTGATATTAACAAATTTAATTACTTGCACTCCTTTCTCTGCGATGAAACGAGAAACGTGATTTCAGGATTGGCACCTACTTCAACAAATTATGGAACGGCTGTTAACCTTTTGAAAAAGCGGTATGGAAACCCTCAAGTTCTAATAAGCTCCTTTATGAACAAATTTGTTTCATTGCCTAAAGTTAAAAATGACAAAGATGTTAAAGGTTTGAGGAAATTATTAGATCAAACAGAATCTAGTATTCGCAACTTGGAATCCCTAAACGTTAAAACGGACAGTTACGGAACTCTATTAATTCCACTAATAAATGACAAATTTTCGGATAACATTCGAATTAACATCGCCAAAAAATTCGACAATGATGTCTGGGATATCGAGGCTTTATTGCAGTTGTTGCGGCAAGAAGTGGAAGCGAAGGAAATGTCATTTGCTGTAAGCGCTTCTTTTAACAAAAGTGAAGACGCTAATTCAGAAGAAGCGTTTTTCTCATCATCGGTGTTACTCTCACAAAAGAAAAACATCAGAATCAATAAATGTGCATTTTGTGATAAATCAAATCACACCTCAAATAAATGTCTCAAAACTACCAATCCAACCAGTCGAAAGGAAATTGCCAGAGAAAAACGTTTGTGCTTTTTATGTTTAAAACCCGGACACTCTGCTAATCAGTGTGAATTTAAAGGGGAAGTCTACTAAAAAATGAAATAACAGATTTTGTGTTTTATCTGTACTCAAACATAAGAAGAACAAAAAAAATACAAATTCAGTGTTCGTTTACTCTCCAAAACATTTAAATTCCCCGCCATCATGCTCTTGATTTACTACGGAAAATACGAGTAGCAAAAGTTTTCAAGAGAACTGGGTCCAAGTACACTGTATGATGTCACGTCGTGCAAGAAACAAATCTCGCATGCGAAGAATTCAGTGAAGCAAAAAAATATCTTTTTCGTAAAAGTTTATAATGAAGTTCTTGTGAAATTATGGTTAGCTGTTCAGCTAATAGATTGTACGAATCGGTCCAAGCGAAAGGAAAACGAAATTAGTTTCCATCGAATTCCATCTAAACAACACAAAGATATTCGAAAGCAATGGCTGCATAACATACGATGTGACGGAACACTTCCCAAAGACTGTAGTTTTTACATCTGTTCAGATCACTTTGAAGAGCATTGCTTCGTACGTGACTTGCAGGGTATGAACACACCATATAAACTTGCTTTAGATATTGTATGTCATTCCCACTATAAAGGATGATGAATACTGTAAAGTGCTTTTATTATCCTTCTACCGTACGACTATTTTCAAAACAATTTCTGTATTCTGCAACGATTGCAAAGAAATTGATTTCGAATGAAACATGTGCACCACGTGAATATCAAAATAAGAAAACTGGGGGGAGTTACTAGAGATATTGTAAAACCTGGTTTTTACACATTTCAATTTTATACTATTTTTCAATCTTTCTTTCTTTTTTCTTGATTGGCTGAACTTTTGGGAATCAAGAGAAACCGTCGTCTTAAGGAAGACGCTGTGCCCACACTATTTACTTTCTCTTCTGAGAAAAAACGCCGCCAATCTTCAGAAAACTTGATATCATTCACTATATAAACAAAATTAAACTAACTCGTTTTTTTTCTCCAACGTCTCCCCTTTATTCGTTAACAGCTGCCATGGCTGTTTCCAAAACGCGCTGTTCAATGCAGATCGTATGAAAACCAGGCGCTTTGATTGATTAAAGAATAAGCACACATTTACCCCCGTTTATGAATATGGATTGGAATAATTCTTTTCATTCAGATAGAATAACTTTTCGAAGATCACATTTTCGTTCTCCATCGTTACTACTATTTCAAAGAGGCCTAGTTTATTATTTGAAGTCAAAGGAAAAATGACCAACGATGGAGCATTTTTCATAGCATCGTAATTGACAAATCTGTGATGCGTGAAAGCGAGAGAAATAGTTAAAGTTGAAAGTTGAAAGAATTTCGAAAAAATCATAAAAGAAAATAAAAGTGTAATTAAACTTTATTACTCAAATATTTTGCATTTACCATCAAAGAAATCGTCTGGTATTTCATTAGACTCGACGCAATATATGCTTTCAGCTTCATTTGTCATATTTTTGAACTCGCCGCCGCATTCGCACCATGAAATATTACCTATGCGAGAATTTGATGCAGAAGAGCTGTTGTAACCGATTACATTACTACTTTCATCCGAGGAAACGATTGGTTCAAAATCATAAGGTTTCAGTTTACTTGCATTGGAAGAGGAAAATTCTTCATTAAACGAAAAATCATCAGTCTCGGAGTCCTCGCTGCTTGTTGACATTGATTTTTCATGTGAATATCAACGTCTGGTTTACTCTCTTGCACGACGTGACGTAATTGCTTCGATTGGGGTCCAGGCTTTCGCTCTTTGCGCGACCGTATCAAAAACACAAGAATATGGTGAACCTATTCGTCATGAAAATAACTGAAAAAATGTTTTTAAGTGATGCATTATATATTTTATCTGTTTTATGGAATATAATGTATCATTTTTGACAATTTCTGAAAAATGTTTTTCAAAAGTAGACTTCCCCTTTAAATATTCGTGCAACAAATGTGGAAGTAAACATAATATCGCTATTTGTACATTTTCGCAAAATAAAACGAACGTTAAAGGTCAGTCAGAATCGGAAACATCGGCAAACTTATCAGCCAACAAAAATTGTGTCTTGTTGCAAACAGCATCCGTATCGGTTAAAGGCAGAGAAACCTATGCTCACAATGTACAATTGATATTTGACAGCGGCAGTCAACGAAGTTACGTAAGTAAAAATTTGCGTCAATCATTACGATTACCCACCTTACGAACGGAAAAGGTTGTTATAAACACTTTTGGCTCATCGAAATCAAAATGTGAGACAGTAGACGTGGTGCAGTTAGAATTTGTCTTAAATAATAAAACGATCAAAATAGAATGCCTTTGCACACCACTCATATGCACGGACATTGCAAACCAAAACACACAGTTAGTTGCATCAACTTATCCTCACCTACAAAATTTAAAACTGGCAGATTCCTCGAAAAATCCTCGAAAAGAAATTAACATTTTGATAGGAGCGGAACATTATTATGAATTTATGTACGGCAATGTTATAAGAGGACATGTCAACGAACCGGTTGCAGTTGAATCCGTATTTGGATGGGTGGTCAGTGGTTCCTTTGATTGCAATACAATTCACTCCAATCTTACAAGTACCCATATCTTACGTGCTAATTCTTCAATCATTGATCATTTATCGGAAAGAGAATGTTTTACCACGATGGAGAAATTTTTAGGGAATGACGAATCTAACAATGTACCAAAATTGCAAGAAACGGATCTATCCTTCAAACAATTTGAGAAAGATTTAAAATTTGACGGAGGCAGATACATCTGCAAACTACCATTTCTTCGAGATCCTGCAGTGCTTCCAGATAATTATCAACTGGCAAAGAACCGAACAATCAATCTGCTCGAAAAGTTAAAAAAGGATCCCAAACTGCTGAAACAATATGACCAGATCATTGACGAATACATAGCGGAGGGTATACTTGAGGAGGTAGAACCGCATCAAATTCATCATTCATCGCACTATCTACCTCATCGGGCAGTTGTAAAGGAAGATCGCGAAACAACAAAAGTACGTATTGTTTTTGATGCATCAGCCAAATATAAGGAGCATAATTCTTTGAACGAGATACTTGATCCAGGCCCGTGTTTACTTCCGTACATATTCGACTTGCTTGTTCGATTTCGGCTCGGAAAAATTGGTATAGCAGCGGACATTGCTAAAGCCTTTCTACAAATTGTAGTTGATGAAAATCATCGTGACTATCTACGAATGATATGGTTTGATAACGTGCACGGCTAAAACCCAAAGACAAGGATCCTACGTTTCACTCGGTTGGTATTTGGGTTAACTTCAAGTCCATTTTCGTTAAATGCAACTTTGAAGGTTCATCTAAAAAAGTATCTTTCTTTGGAGGATATTATCGATATTATTCGAAAGTTACTTCGTGATTTGTATGTGGATGACGTAACCAGCAGTGTCGACAATACTGAAGATGGAAAACGCTTTTACAGCATTTCAAAATCCTGCTTTGCCGACGCTAACTTCCAGTTACGAAAATGGATTACCAATGATAAAATTTTACGAGCATTTATGAACAAACACGAAGGTATCGTTACACACGGCTCTAAAGTTATTTACAAAGTGTTGGGATTATCGTGGAATATCGAAACTGACGAAATTTTGTTCGACTTTAAGCAGATAACGGAATTAGCGCAACGGCTTCCTGTAACAAAAAGGAACATTTTAAAGATAAGTGCCATGTTTTTCGACCCTATTGGTTTCATTTCCCCTGTGGTGTTACAAGCTCGGCTGTTATTTCATAAAATATGTATCGGAAAACAATCATGGGATGGTGAACTTCCTCCGAAAATTACGGCAGAATGGAAGAAATTTATTAATGAACTTAACTTGCTTGATAGTGTATTCATTAATCGCCACGTACTTTGCTTGCGGAAACAGAAATGTTCAACTACATGGGTTTTGTGATAGCTCGGCGGAGGCATACTGTGCATCCATTTACATTTTGATTAGTTGTTCACACGGCATTACGGTCAAGTTGTTAGCCAGTAAATGTCGATTAGTTCCATTAAAATCATTCACTATCCCGAAGCTTGAGTTGTTGGCATTTTGCTGTTGTCGAAGATTTTTACATCAGTTTGTGATGCCATACGAGATGAGGTTCATGTTACATCAGTTTTTTGCTGGAGTGATAGCATGGTGGCGTTGTGGTGGATAAAGCAGGATCATAAACGTTGGAGTGTGTGGGTTCAGAACAGGGTTAATGTTATTCGAAGAAATTGTCCTCCGGAAAAGTGGTATCATGTGCCATCATTATCAAATCCATCTGACATCGCCACTCGATCCATTTCTCTTAATCAAATAGATTTTTGCCATTGGTTTGACGGCCCATCATTTTTGTATCAGAGTGTTGAGTTTTGGCCTTTACACCAAGATGTGTTTTCATATGCAGGTCCTGATGTTGAGGAAAAGGAAAGTGACGTTGTATTGGTTGTTGATTCAGGTTCTCAAAGTAAAGGTATTGGTGAGGTTATTGATTGTACAAAGTATAGCGTGTTTATGAAACTTTTGAAGGTTACGGGGTACGTCTTGAGGTTTATAGCTTGTCTGAGAAAACGGCGTAACTGTGAAACTACTGATTTAACGGTGACAGAAATTGAACATGCAAAGAAACTATGGTTAATGTATGATCAAACATTTATATTAAACAAGTATAATTTTCAAAAAGTAAAACATTCTTTGAAGCTATTCCAGGACGACGACGGTTTGTTAAGAGTTCACACAAGAATAAGTGGCATCGAAGCATTTAGTTATGATAAAAAATTTCCTATTTTGTTAAACGGTGATAGTTATCTTACGACGCTAATTGTACGACATGTACACAATTCAGTATGTCATAGTGGCGTTGCTCCTACGCTTAATCGGCTTCGTTCACATTATTGGTTGGTACGTGGACGGCAAACAGTGAAAAAGGTTTTAAAGAAGTGTTTTATATGCAATTATGTTCAAAAGAAAACCTTATCTGGGCCGGACATACCTTGTTTGCCAAACTTTCGTGTAATATGCAACCACAGTTTTGAAAACGTCGGAGTGGATTACGCTGGACCACTTTATTATAAAGAAAATGATATGATACGAAAGTCTTATGTTTTGTTATTTACTTGTGGAGTTACACGTGCAGTTGACATCGAAATAACAACTGATCTCGAAATCGATTCGCTGCTGCTGGCTTTGAGACGGTTTCATTCAAAGCGTGGTGTGGCACGGTTATTTATTAGCGACAACTTCAAAACTTTCAAGTCCGAAAAGCTGAAGAATTACCTACGTAATAACGATATCGAATGGAAATTCATCCTTGAGCGTTCTCCTTGGTGGGGAGGGTTCTACGAAAGATTAGTTGGTTTAACCAAATCGTGCATGAAAAAAGTGATGTCGAAAGCTATCCTCACATTTGAGGAACTACGTACTATTGCAACGGAAATTGAGAACGCTTTAAACTCACGTCCGTTAATGTATATAGGTGATGAAACGGATAATAATGTTTTAACTCCAAATCATCTTATTTATGGACGTAATGTAAACGAAAAATGTTTTAACTTGGATTTTGGAGATGAAAAGTATGAAATAGAGCTGAACAAATCCTTTGAGCGCATGCAGTTAGTGATGAAACATTTTTGGAACCGTTTTTATAACGAGTATACCGTATCCTTACAAGAAAGACACAATTTCACTAGACGTCACGACGGCTTTAACAAAGCGTTAATCGGTGATATTGTATTGATCAAAGACAAGAACGTACCTCGAATGCAATGGAAGAAAGGAAAGATAATGAATGTTATTATAGGAAAGGACGAATTAGTGCGCGGTGTTGAAATTAAAGTTTTTCAGGCGAACAAAGAGAAATGTGTGATTATTAATCGACCGTTGCAACTGATTGTACCACTTGAAGTAAATGGTGTTGCAGTAGATAGCGAATCTACCGATCAAAAACGCAAACTTCCCAAAAGAATGGCTGCTGCGAATGCAGATATCAAAAGAAAGTTAATGGATTGTTAGTGACAACCAGTGTCACGGCGGGAGTGTAGAAAACAATATATATGCAAAACACTTTCTTTTGTTCCTTATGTAATTTTATTGGCTAGTTTGTTTTCTTTGTTTTAAGACACGTGTATTTTTTTTGAACATAAATTTTTTGAGAGAAGAGAAAAAATATAATTTTTACGAAGAAGACAGAAAATTCTTCTACAAAAGAAACAGTTCTTCCACAATTGTTGTTATCTATTCTTTTTTCCTTGAAGTGGAAAGAAACATCCTTTTGCATGTCTTGTCTGCGATGAAACATTCCTTCCTTGGTCAACGATTTGTTGAAATTGAAATAAGTACTAGAAGAACACTCAAGAGTATACCTAACGCTAAAGAAGACGAAGAAACAAGAAGCGTGCAAGAAACAAGAAATAAAGAGATCAAAATGCTCCAACAGCTGCTTGTGACCTTCTTCATAATCACATTTGTGAAAGCAAGCAAACCAACTTTAAAGCATTCTTCCGCCTCCTGCTACAAATATAAAGGTGCGACAAAATTCCTGCGTCCCAAAACAGCAAAACGTCCTGTTAATAACTACCCAAACTCCGTCGCTATGTTCAACGTTAAACTACAATGCAACGATGTCGAAACAAATCCTGGGCCAACGATTACAGTGAAAACAAAATGTAGTGAATGTTGTAAAACAATCCGTTCAAATGCCAGACGCTTGACGTGTAACCAATGCCAATCGCAAATCCACCCTGCCTGCCTTAAATACCAAGTTTCGACCCATTCACCCTGGATTTGTACTACTTGTTGCTTGAACGCTCTGCCACAAAATGACTTGAACGATACAATACTAGTGGCAGAAAATACTCCAAATACATCAGATATGCATACAGCCATTTTACATGCTAATCAAAAGCACACTAGCATTGCTCACTTGAATGCACGATCCCTGTGTTCATCCGCTGCTGAGTTCACTAACTTCCTTTATACATACGACTTTGACACCATAACAATTTCTGAAACCTGGTTAAAAGACAATCCCCAGATGACGAATTTAGTACAGATACCTGGGTTCAATTTTGCTTTCCGCAACAGAACGGAAAAAGAAGGAGGTGGTGTTGCCGTGTACATTAAAGAAACTATTTCATACAAAATTCGTACCGATATTAACAAACTAGATGAAAGTCTTGAACACTTATGGATAGAAATGCTAGGAAGAAATAAAAACTCCTCGATGCTTCTTACTGTCGCATATCAACCAAGCTCAGTAGAAGCCGAAAAGATCGCATGGCTTGAAAAGTTTGACTGTGTTCTCTCCCAAGTACACGCTAAATGGGATCAAATAATTTGCATCACTGGGGACTTTAACATTGACTTATTAGACAACTCAAAACAATCATGTATCAATTACAGAGATATTCTCCGCTCCTTTGATCTCACTCAGAACATAAAATCACCAACTCGAGAAGTTTAATCATTGATCGATCATATTACCACGAATATTCCATCCAAAGTAATGCACCAGGATATAATTCCTGCCGACGAGATTAGCGATCATGATTGCGCATACATAATTGCAAACGTAAAGAAACAAAAGTATGAGCCTCGCTACAAATTGATACGAAATATGAAAAGCTACGACCATCAAAAGTACATCTCAGCTGTTAGTAACATTCCTTTCAGTATAATTTTCGCTTTTGACGAACCTGACGACCAAGTTGAAACGCTTAATCAACTTATTACTGGCTGTATCAATGAGTTCGCACCCTTGAAACGAACCAAAATCACACGACCACCAGCACCTTGGATGGCAGATCTTAATATCTCGGAACTCCAGAAAGAAAGAAATAACCTACGATACAGAGCACACCAAACTCAAACAACCGAAGACTGGGTTGCTTTTAGGGCTGTAAGAAACAAGCTTAAATCAACTATCAAACAAGCAAAGACATCCTTCTACAAAAAAGCTCTCTCATCAAAAAGGACAAAGGATATATGGAGAACAATCCATTGCATCTTAAATCCTAACCCAAAGAAGATCAGCGCCAATCCTGACACTTTAAACAACCACTACAGTTCACTTGCTTCGAAAATCTCCCCCGTGAATAGAAGCGATCCTCATGATACAAGCTCCCGATTTCAAGCACCAGACAAACCCTCGCATTTCCAACTGAAACACATTAGTCCAAGCGATGTAGAGGCTGCAATAAAGGAGCTCAGAAACGATTGTTCAACAGGCTTCGACCACATTCCTGTCATTTTCATCAAACCGGTCGCTGAATCAATTTCTTCTCCACTTGCACATATCATAAACAATTGCATTTCCAAATCCGTCTGGCCTAGTCTCTGGAAAATAAATCGAATCTGCCCTATACCTAAAGTCGAAAACCCAACCAAGCCAGTAGATTATCGCCCCATATCTGTGCTACCAATTTTATCAAAAATGTTTGAGAAAGTTGTCATACGCCAGGCATGCGCCTACATTGAAGAAAAACATCTCTACCAATGCACACAATCAGGTTTTCGTAAAGGACACTCGCCCGCTACTCCTCTCCTGAAAATGAAAGATAACATCAGGAAAGCAATGACAAAAGGAGAAATCACCATCGCAGTCTTAGCAGATTATTCAAAAGCCTTCGATACCGTCCACTATGGAATACTTTTACAAAAACTAAGCGATCTAAATTTCTCTAACTCTGTAATCCGCCTGCTACACAGTTATTTGACTGGTAGAATGCAATTCGTCCAGATCGATGATAAAATCTCGAAGTGGACGGAAGTAACGTTTGGTGTACCGCAGGGAAGTATCCTTGGACCCACTTTGTTCAACCTCTACGTCACCGATATGTCGACTAATACAACTGCAACTTGTTTACAATACGCCGACGACACGAACCTCTATCGACATTGTAAGCCAAATGACATTGCAACCTGCTCAAAACTCATCATTAACGATCTCGATAACCTATCAAATTGGTCCAACGAAAATAACCTGATTTTCAACGCTGATAAAACCAAAACCATGCTCTTCTCAACACCACAAATGAATGCCAAACACAAGTTACAAGAAAAGATTTTACCAGTGCATATTAATGGACGTCATCTAGAGCGTATCCATCACACAAAGTTACTGGGAGTAACTTTCCAAGAAGACCTTAGCTGGAAACTGCATGTTCAAAATATAATTTCATCGGGTTACAGCACATTGAAATCACTCCGATCCATCAAACGACTAACTCCTTACCAACTACGAAAAAGCTTAGCATCAATTCTAATCCTGTCAAGAATTAAATACGCAAATGCAGTTCTCTCCTATCTACCTGATTACCTAACTAATCGTTTACAGAAATTACAAAATTCCGCTGCAAGTTTCGTCAGCAACAAATACTGTCGCGTGGATGACGTGCTGAACCTATCGTGGCTTCCTGTGAAAGAAGAGATTTCCCTCAGCATTGCGAAAGCAACTTTCAAATCTCTGTACGATGAAACCTGGCTAAAGTATCTGAAAAACACTTTCAGTACTCCGCAGCGATCCTTGAGAGCTTGCGAATCACGCAAATACCAGATAGAAAATCATCGGGTAGAGAAATCTTTTAACTCTGAATCGTGCAAAGTTTTTAATGATTTACCGATCAGTTGTAGGAAAAGTACAAACTTTGGTGACTTTGCAAAAACGACAAGAAGCTTCCTGTTTGACAGAGCGCTGGGACGTTGCAGCGTTTTATATTAATTTACATATATTGATTTTATCTAATTTTTTGTCTTTTATATTTACGTCAACGCACTATCACAGTTCATCCACATTTCTAGATGAAGAGCCTTGTAAAAAGGATAAACTGGAAATAAATCCCTGACATTGAACCCAACCCAGGACCATCATATTGCTCTATTTGTGAACAAGCAGTTCCTGTAAACACCAAAAAGTTGCTTTGTGAATCTTGCAAACGCACGACCCACGCAAAATGCACCAATCAAACATCATTTATATTCAAGAATCTTTGTATAGCTGTCTCCTGGACATGTTCGACCTGCTCGTTGTCTTATCTACCGTTTTACAAGTGTGACCTACCAACAACAACAAACATAACTGCACAGTAGAACAAATTATCGAAAATGTGGATATGCATACACAGCAAGCAAAAGGCATAAAAATTGCACACCTCGACACACAATCAAATTGCTCATCGTTTCCTGAGTTCGAAGTGTTTGTCGAAACTCACAAATTTGACATCATCACTTTCTCAGAAACCTGGTTAAAGGATGACAAGAATGTTCTCCATAATGTCGATATACCAGGGTTCAACCCAGAATTTCGCAACAGGGACCAAAAGCGAGGTGGAGGTGTCGGAATGTATATCAATAAGTCAACTGTAAAATATCGAAAACGCGACGACATCGCTCGACTCGATAAAGACCTGGAACATTTGTGGATTGAGGTGAAGGGAAGAAACAAAAATCATTCTTACCTAGTAGCCTCTTTCTATCAACCAAAATCTGATGTTTCCTCACAAAAGGAATGGATAGATAAATTCGAAACTATCTTATCTAAAAGTAAACAATATCTGGGACGGACCTATCATAATTTGCGGAGATAGCAATATCGACCTATTAACAGAAACGCCAGTTACAAAACAATACAAGACAATGCTTGAACAGTTCAACCTTGAGAACATCGTCACGAAACCAACGAGACATGGGAAAACCTTAATTGACCACATCATTGTTAATATTCCCGACAAGGTGACTCAATGCGATGTAATCCTTTGCGACACGATAAGCGATCATGACTCACCATATGCTACACTAAAAATCAAAGGCACCTCGCTACAAGATGATTCGCAATTTTAAAAGATTCAACTTGGAGGATTACATAAATGACTTTCGCCAACTCCCAATGAGTATCGTTTATGCAATTGGAGATCCACATGAACAACTCGAAGTATTCAACAAACTGATTTGCGGCTGTATCGATAGCCACGCTCCCCTCACAAGAGTAAAAATGTCAAGACCGCCTGCATCCTGGATGAAAGACCTCGACATCACTGCCCTACAACTTGAAAGAAACAGACTCCGGAAAAAAGCTCACGAAACGAATCTTCCGCATGACTGTGCACTCTTTCGTGACGCCCGAAATGAACTGAAAAGGTTAATTAACCAAACGAAACGTTCTTTTTACCAAAAAGCCTTATCATCAAAAAGACCCAAGGAAGTTTGGGATGTAATTCACCGAATCCTAAACCCAAGCAACAAAACCATCGAGCACGACCCTGAAATACTAAATGAACACTTCAACGTTATCGCAGAAAAATTTACTAAAAAAAATTCCCTGAGCAGTGCTGAGCTGCATAATCTTATAAAGACTTTTCCTGATAATCCACGAGGTTTTTCAATTAAACCAACTCTACAATATTGTCAAAAATGCCTTGAGTAAGATCAGAAACGATTGTTCCACGGGAAACGACAACATTCCAATCCACCTTTTAAAACCAGTTATCGACTATGTTATCTCTCCACTATGTCATATCATTAACGGCTTCATCCAACAAGGCACTTTTCCGTCCGAATGGAAAACAGCGAGAATCAGCCCTATCCCGAAAATCAAAAACCCTTCCTCAGCAGTCGACTACCGTCCTATGTCGGTCCTGCCTATCTTGTCCAAGGTCTTCGAAAGAGTTGTCCTGCAGCAACTGGTAGAGTACATCGAAACGTTATACAAGCAAACGCAACATGGCTTCAGAAAGTCAAGATCGACGGTAACATGTCTCCTTAAAATGAAGGACGATATTCTGAAAGCAATGGATAGAGGAGAGGTGACGGTTGCAGTCTTCGCAGATTACTCAAAGTCTTTCGACACAATAGACTATGAGATGTTACTGCGAAAGCTTACCAAACTGCAGTTCTCCAATTCCTTTCTTCACTGGTTAACAGAATACATCGCAGACCGAATGCATTACGTGCAGATAGATGACAAATGTTCTACAACGCGCAAGACAAAATTCGGTGTCCCACAGGGTTCCATTCTTGGACCCGTCATCTTCAATCTCTATGTGATCGACCTCTCCAACTACCTAAACACATCCGATTCGCTTCAGTACGCAGAAGACAAAACTGTTTACAATCATTGCAAACCACCCCAAATACAGCTCCTCAAGCTTGATCTTCACAACCTAAAGTCTTGGTCAACAGGCTCCAAATCTCGTACTTAACAACACCAAAACGAAAACGATGCTCTTCGGCAGTAAGCAGCTGTCGCGTGTTCACAACATAAAAAGCACTGATACAAAGATTCAATATGATGGTCACGTCTTTGAGACTGTGGAAGAGCTCAAGGTACTCGGTGTTACTTTCCACCAACACCTCGACTGGAAATCACACATCGACAACACAGTCAAAGTCTACTTCAGTACGCTAAAGTTGCTAAGGATGATGAAGCGCCTAATACCCTTCCAACTGAAGAAACAGCTTGCTAATGCCCTAATACTCTCAAAGCTTGACTATGCAAATTAAGTCTACATTGGAACAACCCCAGTTTATTTACTAAACAAACTTAAAAATGTTCAGAACGCAGCAGCGGGTTTCGTTCTCCAAAAGCACGCAAATATGGAAGATGTTATCAAGCTGTCGTGGCTTCCTGTACTAGAGAGACACGAATATGCTATTTCGGTGTTAACTTTCAAAGCTCTTTATGAAACTGTTCCTAAAAACATGTGAGTTGAGCGCAAGGTGGATCAAAGATCCCTACGCAGTATCACCAACATAAAAGGAACCATGATCGAATGCAAAGATAAAGTCACGCGAATGTCGCGAATGTCTCAACGTTTTTTTCTAAAACAACTCATATATCAAATGTGTACGACGAAAATCGCTCGACAAATATCGCGCCATGTAAATATCCCTTAATGTAAAGCTATATGTTCCGTCCGACAAATAATGTTGAGAAACGTACCTTCATTTTTGTGTCATACCCATAGAAATACGATAATTTGGTATATCTATGGTCATGCTATTTCCTCTCATAACAATAACAGCGATTTCTTGGAAAATACTATTTCTGATTCATTCCTGCAGGACTTGAATGATTAAAGACAGCATGAGCTGTAGTAAATGCAACCCATGAGCATCCATTCATAAAATCAGATATTGAGAACAACCCAGAACGTTTGGTCAAGCGGAGGTCGAAGAAATCAATTATGATAGTCTCCAGTTTTAACTTTATTGTGCGATATAGAACGTTCTTCTAGTTATTTTCTTTTAACTTATTCTGTTCCAGCTGATTGTTAATAATTTCGAAATTATTGCTTAGCCTATGGACGTCCATGCTTAGCCTTTATACTGCTGAGGCTCAAATGAACCAGAAATCAAAATCAAATTTTACAGATAAAAATTTCGTATTTAATATCAGGATTACAAAAGAAACAGAACAGAATCAACTTATAGAAGAGTAAAATTCAAATATTGATGTCGATATCGATCAATCATCTTTGAATAGCAAGAACAAAACAAGCGCAATTTATCGAGAAAATCGTGAAGATTGGAGTGTTTGTATTTACGTCGTGTTCCTCTCACTCATTAATTAATTGAAGAGATCTCCGTTATAGGAGAAATGTTTTTATTCACATGAATAGTCGACATCTAAATTAGTGTTAATCAAATAACAAAAACAAAATTATTATATAATATTGAATAATATTGAAATAAGTTTTCAGTGTCCAATATCTTGGTCATTGTTCATATACATAAATGATGCTCCTAAATTTGTTCATCAATACTGCAATTTTCGGAGATCTTTCGTTTTCGGTATTGAGCCAAACACGGGTTTTTCATCAATGTTACTGCAAGAAACCAACGGTTTTTCGCTAAGCAGTTTGGAAGTCTGGGACGGATGTCATTTAACGATGTATCACTTTCACATTTTCCGTAGGTGGCGGTTTTCAGTAAAAGATGACAAAAACATCGCATGGTAGGATTCTTATACATTTGTTCGAGTGTCACTGCAGCTTGGTATGTTCGGTGCCCGGTATTAATTCTTGCGAAATATTTGGGATTCATCATCAAGAGATCGAAACGTGGCAAGAAAAACGCATTCGCCAATAAACTGACGATGCTGGTCCACAAAAAAGACACAAAACCGATTGACAAATTCAAAAAGACTGTCAAGTACATGTTTAAATGATAGAAATTGACATGGTTAACTAACATACGGTCGTTTTTATCGACGTTTGCTGTGAATACAAATCGCGCAGTCAGACGTTGTGCTATTATAACCACAACGCTGCTGACCATAAAAGTGTATATCCCTTTCCCAAAGTTTCTTAGAATCTTTTCATCATAGGTCGGATTGTTTTAAGACAGAATCAAAACTTAAAAAAATAAAGTAAAACATTGCAAATATGACCAGAGCTTCAAATGCATTGAATGCGATAAAATAGCCAGGAAATAACGTGTGTTTGAGCAAAATCTCACTTTTTGTCATTCGATGTGGATTGTTACATACCTGACCGTATTTCAGAACATTTCTAAAATCTTTCTTGAATGACTTTAGGAAGAACAAAATCTGCACAAAGAAAATGACAACAGTGATGATAGCAGTGATTTGTACTGGTACAGGGAGCATAAGTGACTTCTGAAGGATGAAAAAAATTTTGTAACAAAGCATCAGCAAAACAATGGTGGGTATCAACACTACAGCTGGATAATGGAAATAAGGATCTTTGTTCCATATGTATCGTTCATAGAAGTTTCCTGGATTTTGTAAATATTGTGACGGGTTCCACAGACGTCTAACATATTTCTTTTGATGTGGCAATAAGATATGATGGACGGAAGGGTACTTATGACCGCTGAACAGACGTTTGATGAAAATTGCAAACAGCAGGACAATGCAAATGACATCAGGTATTATTTCTGCATAGTAAGCGTACCAAGCATCTCCAGTAGCATCAAGGCAACTTTTTTTAATACGTGACAATGCAAGAAAGAGTAAATACGCTATCGAATACCCAGCTCCAAGTAAACTCGATAACCTCACATGCGAGGAGTGAATGCAAATGAAAAGGGGATAGGCTATCAAGGCTATTGATATAAAGAATAACATGTATAGAAATGGTTTTACTGGCCAAAATACATCTATTATGGCACCGCCAAGAACTTCACTGATGACATTTCCAGATAAACTTTCAAATCCAAATTAGAGCAAAGTTACTCATTTTCCAAAAAAACTTGAAAAACTGCTTTTTTTCGCTAAAACACAAAGGGGGAGTGCAAATAGCCATTTTAGTGCATTTTGAGCGTATTTTCTTCTATATTCTTACAGTATTATATTATTTCTAGGAAAAAAATATTTTAGGTCATGTTAAGACACGTTTTCAGTCCTTTGAACACTTGTTTTAATACATATTTTTCGAAAAAACGTCATTTTTTGAAAAAAAACCTCCAAGATGGAGTGCGAAATTTTTTTTTTCACATTTTTTTTTATTTTTTCCTGTTAATCCATTTATTAGGCAGTAATTTGCAAAAGAAATCAATGTCTCAATCCTCTTACTTTGCTGACAGTCAGCATTTTTCTAAAAATGGTAAAATCAAAAAAACACCACGGAGGAGTGCAAACTCCAGCCTCGTTTGCAAATTTGACCACAATAGACTTTTTAAGACTTTGGTTTTCATAAGCGGCATAAAATTTCCGTTCCAACGATATATAACAACCTTATTCACCTCTTGGGTTGAGCAAAAGTGCTTCTAACTGGAGACATTGAATTCTGCTCCCAGACTATTTTGAGCATTTGAATCATAGAGAGTTTACTAACATTCATTTATTAATATATATTAATTAACGTTTGTTCCTCATTTCTTCTAATTTCTCTTTCCTCAATTTCCTGATTTCCATTTTCCCTATTATTACAGAGTAGCCATATTTAGATAAAGAAATCCCATGACATTTCCATGACTTTTAATTTCCACATCAGCAAGAAGAGTCTCTAAGAAATTGACATCATTAAAATCGTGAATAAAGTCACACATCAACAGATTTTTTCATGCCATTTCTTCAATACCAAAAAAAAATTGTCATATTCCATGACAATTTCCCAACATTCCATACTGCGTATTGAGGAAAAAAAATTGAAATCGTGTCATAACTTTCTTACTGTGCAAACAAAGGTAAGAAGACAAGACAACGTAAGAATTTTTAATAACAAAAAAAACAAACGGATCTGTACAGACACATATAAACTTCTAAAAGGTAATAATTTTCAATAACAAACACAACAAAAGCTCCACTGTTTGGCATTGAACTCTGATCGATATTCATGACAATTGTATTTCGCATTTCGTCATCAGAGGATTATTCCTAGCATGCATAAACAATCTCGTGTTTTTTTGTTGCGAAATGGGAGATAACCATTATCGATTTCTGAAAAACAAAACCGTCTCTTTTCGCGCGCGTGTTTGGTCTTGTATTGGAAGTGTATATCTTACGGTAAACACTCTATTATAACTCGAGCGCTCAAGCGGACAAAATAAAACGAGTTCGTTCGGAGTCTTAGGGACTATTTAAGAATAATTGTTAGCTCAAGGGATGAAGAGGAAATGTTTAAATAATAGAGGTTTCAAGTCTAATGTATATTTATTTCATCGATATTAAACAAAATAATAACTCAACATTATGGAGATATACAGGGCATCTGAATTTCTCTCTTTAAATATACACGTTTTTTTATAAGAACATCTGAAATGTAGTTGAGGATGGATGTGCTTATTTGTTTACTCTTTTTTTCAATCTCGAATTTTCTTATTTAATTTCTTCCATGAAAGTTTGAAATATTTCCTGTTTGCAGATGTTAACTTCTTGTATTCCCAAAGGAGCATACAAAATTATATTAATTTAAAAAAATAATTTAATCAATATATATACATATATATTATCTTTCTGAAGTCATGTTTCTGTGCTGTTATGTGTTGTAAGACCAAGAAGGAAATCAAGTCAAATCTTACTCAAAAATCTCGAAGCTTAAATTTGGAAAAAAATTGATGACTACGTAAAAAAAAAAGAATCAAAAAATTGTTAGCTACATTTGCCATTTTTCTGCCCATTTACTTACTTCCTTCTGTTATGATATACCTTATTCGGAGAAATTTTGGCGCGTATTTAATTTGGCGCACGGCAAATTTGGAATATTTGGCGCGGATTTAATTTGGCGCAGCCAGAAAAAAGTTAAATTTAGCGCGGATTTAATTTGGCGATTTTTGGCATTTGGCGCCAATTGCGCCAAATTTTCTCCGCGCCAAAATTTCTCCGATTCAGGTAAAAATTTGAACAATCGATATTAGAAGTTATTTGATTCGGATGACAGTACATGGAAACATGTTGTTTTTTTTTCAAACATTTTGAAGTTTTTTGAAACCTGTTACGTTTTCACAAATAACCTCCAAAACTCAAAACTTAATATACTTTAGATCTAATAGAAAAATGTATTATGTAAAATATTCACAGAATTCGAGAGGATAAATATGAAAGGCAAGCAGTTGAGAGCGTTTGGTTTGCTTTAAAAAGTCATGTTTCTGTGCTTTTTATGTGTTATTAGACTAATAAGAAAATTAAGTTTTTTAAAAAACTTAAATTTTACTCAGAAACACTCGAATCTAAAATTTGGATTTTAATAACTATAAAAAATGATGACTGCTGTAAGTAAAGTACCGTATTTCCTCAAATAAGCGCCGCGGTGCTCTTTAAATTTTCGAGATTTTAGGTGCGGCGCTGAGGGCGGCGCTAGATGGAGGAAATACGGTAATCAAAAAAATTGTCACATTTCCCATCGTTTTTTCTGCCCATTGATTGCCCGGTGAATCTATTACGAAAATTATGAAATTTGAAAGATCAATATCAAACACAGTTATTTGATTTTGACTATATTGAAATCAGATTTTAAAGCTAGCTGATCTGCGTCAATTCCAAGATTAAGTATCAAACTTTGTTACTTTAAACATCTTATAATGACTTTAAAAAATCTTCCAGAAAAGATACGAATAAACGAAAATTCGAATTAATTAATTACTTTTTTAGACAAGATTAGTGCAGTTTGGGGTGTGGATATTCAAACAGTCGTTACGAGTGCATCATTGATTTCCCAACATCAAAAACTTGGGGAAAATGACCAAATGAATGCAAACTGTCTCTTACAAATTGTCCCCCTCCCCCACGGGTATTATAGAGCTACCAAAATAGAAACTAGCAGAAAATATTCTAGCTTTCCATCCATGATACTATAATATTACAGCTGCATCTTATCTTCCTCTTAAACAAGATTAATTTACACCACATCAAAATGTCAGCATTTGTGTTGAATAACACGCTTTTTTTATAAGAATACGTTTTATAAGAATGTTCATGATGAAATTGGCCAAAAAGTTAAGAATATCTTAAGAATATTACCATCCTAAGAATTTTAGAGATCAAATCATTTTTTGGTAAAAAGTCAACATAATATATTGTCTTGTGCTTCAATTAAATGATGCTTTGTAGTACTCTTTTAACAATTTTCAATCTGGGGTCAATAAGAAATTGAAAATAACCTTAAGAATATGCTAAGAATATTGTAGGATGATTTCGACCAAAAAGTTAAGAATATTCCTCACGAAACGAAAAAACACCATTCTTATATAAAAAGCGTGTAATAAATGTAATTGCCAATGTTTTGGTGCAATTGCCATTCTATCGTATTGTTTCTACCAAAAAATTCGAGTATCTGCACTGTACACGGCTTATTCTTAACTTACCGGAAAGGAACCAAGAGGCTCCCGTGTACTAACTTCAGACCCATATTTCAAAGGGTCATTGCACTCATAAACCAGACCCTGGCCCCTTGAAGAAATCCCCCAAAACGCCGTTTAATGCTAAAGCTGAGTGATTTCAAAATAATCCTCACCAAATATTCACAAAAAGTGTCCTTTCGTAACTAATCTGGTCGCTTCCCGTCTTATCGTAAGAAATAGCTACCTTAAAGGGATTCCTGCTATTTTCTGATATTTCAAGGGATGATAGAACTCGCAAAGTTGTTTAAGAACTCTTTTTACAGTTTTTGGAAATTCTGTTTCCTTGAACAGATATTTCGATTTAAAAATCATTAATTTATGCAACGCATAATTATGATGTAATAAGATAGTATTTTGTTAGTGTGTAGAACTTCTGAATTAGTAAATACTAGACTTCATTCTTCTATCAATCAACTCAGAGTGGAAGCCCTTACTTCATAGTAACTTACAAAAGATGTAATATTAATCATTATCTAAAGTTATTTTAATGAATAGTGTTAGCTACTATCTTATTACATCATAAATATGCATTGCATCAATTAAGTATAAGATTTTAAAAACGAAATATCTCAAAAACTAAAAATAATTATGAAATATTGAAAAGAGACTTGTTAAACAACTTTCTGAGCTCTATCATATTTGTAAATATCATTTAAAGTGCAGGAATCCCTTTAACAACATGAAAATAAAAAAAAATATTATAGCACCTTCAAGAAAAATGTTTTCAACAATGGAAAAAAAATAGCTAACTATACTTTGAAAAAATTTAACACTTTAGAAGATGAGAGATGAGAATTATAATCACGAAAAACCTCTTAGACTGGATTAATGTTGTTAATGTTAACAAAGAGGAGATAATCTTCAACTAGAAAATAAAGAAAGAAATAAGTAAAGGAAAAATAAAAGAATAATTTTTTAAAGGAAAATTAACGGTGGTTTTAGCATGAGAATAATAAAAACGCTCCCACTAAAACGCTATTTATCGACTTTACCATGAGGAAAGCTGCTTAAAGCTAGATAGAGAAGAACGGGAAGTAACGAACGTTAATACCCCTGATGTTATCATGAGAAAAAGTTGTACCACTTCAAAAACAAACCCACAAAAAAAGCATTAAGTATATATACAAGTAGAGCTTCTCTCAAACTAAAAAGATTTGGAAGAGAGAAATACTTTAGTAAAAAAAACATTAACGCTAAGAATATTGTTAAGAAAAAAGCTATTTAACCTAAAAATGTGTTAAAAAATCCAAACAAAAATATCAAAAAAGTAAAGCATTCTTGGTTTGATGATGAATCCTTTTCACTTGTTACCGCCTACATGTCCACCTCAATATTTCCGTTGTAATTTCCGTTCCTTCAATTCAACTGTGAATTCTTTACATTTTTAATACAATTTCAATTCAAAACCCCATTCTTATTTTTACACATACCACGCACTTTTACGTAAAGGCTATTGTTCAAAACAACTGAAGTTATTTTAAACGCAATAGTATGCGAAATGTCAATATTGTTACCGGGGAAGAAAAAAGAAGGAAAAAACAACAAAAAACCTGGTTTTTTATAAGTGGATTTACTCTAGGTTTTTTTAAGAGGCTTTACTCTGACTGAAATATAAACATCTTTGTACTTTTAACGGAAACCAAACAAAATATAAAAAGGTCAAAATCCAAGACAAACTAAAATGTAACACTCAGCATAGCTTGAGACAGTTAATTAATTAAATTATTATTGATTAAAGATTATAATGGTCATGTAAACCTTCAATAATTATAAAATTATCATAAATAATGGGATTTAATAATTGTCAACGCAAAGAAAATATTCTTAGTTATATAGCGCTTATCAAATTTTTGAACTTTTTGCATGGCATAATCTAGGTTGGGTGGTGGCGTTTAATCAGATCATTACAGTACAAGGGTTTTTTTAATAATCCTGTTGAATAATCGAACACAAACAAATAACATTATTTCAAAGATTTTGTACACAGGACTTTGCATTTTTAACGGTGTAAATAAATTCAAAATTTGGCAAAGATTTACGTTGACAAAAAGCAAAAAGAACTTTAATGCGGATCCGACCGAGCTTCAGAACACAGCACACACGAAGCCTTAAAGGAAACAATTTCACTGGAATTTGACATCGCAGCCAGAAGATTTTGCATAGACAGAAGATATGATTCAAACGATAATAGCAACTCTCTTCGTCATAATTCTAAACGTAACGAAATATTTCTTTTGTTAAATTCATCTAATCAAATCCCGACTCTTGAAAACTTTTTAGTACTCAAATTATTTCATCTTAATAGATTACAACAGTTTAGTAAATTTTTCCCGGAGTTCTTTTCGATATTGAGAATACTTTAAACTTCACAAAATCAAAAAGTCTCTCGTGAAACTCTCTCTCTAATCTATTCCACCCTTTCACCATTCACCATTATTTTGTGAATTCTAATCCAATATGATACCAAAGTCGCCAGATCGGTGAAATGGCATGCACTTATTACACACGACACGGTACGAGAACTTTCAAAATAATAATAACAAGATGCTCTTACGGGCAGAAGGATTTCTGCAAGATGATCAGCTGAAAAATGAAATACTATAACAACTTTCTTGAAACTTGAATGATTTTGAATCATTGAATGGTGGAAGAATTTCTACAATTATATTACATTCCCAGGCATGTATAATTGACACAATGCAAAACTTTCTTATAATGTATATACTGCCAATAAACTGAATGATATATTTATTAATACAATTAATATCAACAATATATTGATCCTTTCAGATATCCTAATGAGTATGCTTGTAACTCATAAACTCAAAACATTTTTCCAAGTACACATCAATTGTGGGTATGCAAAATACATTCTTATAGACTAAAGAAAATCAGCATATATTTATATATGACTTACATTGATAAACAATATGAAATGCACTTACATTCTTGATCTAAGTTGACATATATGACCTGTTTAATTTTTTTTTTTTTTTAGATTAAGGGAAGTTGAAAATAACATTATGTTTCTGATTACATATGCACCTCAGGGCATAGCAAAATTGTTATTGACACTATGCGAAACTTCATTTCATATATATATACACCACCGATAAACTTAATTACATCTGAATGACATAAAACATCTCTTCTTTTGGGGATGCAGAACAAGATTAAGTTCATATTAAACTTTTCAGATATCACAGTGGTTACGTACGTAAATCATTTTCTTTAAACACTTAACATGTGCATGTACTTAATTACATACATAATTCCCAATATTGCAAACACAAAAAGTAAACCAAAATTTTGATCATTAAAAATAAATACCTAAGCTCTAAACTCACCACACACAATTTTATAACTGAAAGGAAAATTTTCTTTGTGTGTTTCAAGATGTACTGGTGTATTGCATTTACAGGCAGTTGGAAGATGTTTCAATTTGCTATTGTGATTAGGAAAGGCTATTTGTAATAAAGGACATTGGTAGTATATAAAACTTAAAAACTGGTCAAGCATTTAAACATAAACATTAGCAACAAACATTAAAAGTAGGAGTGTGGTACAGAGTTGACACACATTTTTAATGATGGAGCTGAGGAGGACAGTAAGCTGAGCAGTACGTATCCACAGCCTGAAAAGCCCACACATGAAACAAACAACAATCTTTTTTTTGAAACAATCTCAGGCATTTAATCTCAAAAACAAAGGCATACCTTTTTCGTTCTGTTTACAAAACATTAAAAACTTTTCCTTGGAAACGAATGATCATCATTGAATCATTTCAAGATAATAATAAATTAATGCTAGATATATCATTCTTCATCTTCAGTTATGGAAATGAGGAAGATACTTTCGTATCCTGTCGGTTCATTGTTGTGAGTTTCTTTGCCTGAAATGCGTGGTTTTGGTTTCGTGTAAACATTCGCACGAGATTTCAAAAAACCGCTAGGTTTGGACAGTAAGAAAAAGAAGAACAAGATGCCCTACCGGGTAGAAGGATTTCTGCAAAATCTGCTGAAGCATGAAAAATAAAAGACCATATATGACATATTTGAAATGTGGAAAGGATTATATGATTTGCAAAATAAAACATCACATTTCTAATCATGTACTCCCCAGGACATTGTCAAGAAGGATAATTGACACTATGTGAGATTTTACTGCCAATAAACTGGATTACATCTGAATGAGATTAAATATTCCTTATTTGAAACAATATCAAGGATATACTGATCCTTTCAGATATCACAATGAATATGCACGCAACTCATAAACTCTAAAAGTTATGAATTTCTGAATTTGATACTTAGTGTCAATCTTCCTAAATCACAAGCACAAAAAAGCACACAGATTTTGGTCATGTAAAATACAGAACACATACCAAAATCAACATATAACTGAAATCAGAAATTTTTGTTTTAGTTTGATTAACGATATGACATGCACTCGCAAACATTCTTGATCTAAGTTGACATTCATGACCTGTTTTTAAAAATTCTTTAAGAAATTCGAAAAAAAGCTTGAATGATTTTTGCAACATAACATTGCATTTCTGATTTCAAATGCATTGCGAAAGTGTAATTCACACTATGTAAAACTTTATTGTAGGTATACACCACCGATGACATAAAACATCCTTTATTTCGGGGGGTACGAAATATTATTGGTACGAAATATTGCTTATATTGATCTTTTCAGATTATCATAGTGATTACGTATGTAAATCATATTCTTTAAACATTTGATATGTAATGTCAATCTTCTTAATTGCAAACAGAATTATCAATATCGCAAACACAAAAAATTAACAAAGTCTTTGATCACTAAAAGTATATATACGTATATGTATGCTCTAAAGCACACACATAATTATATAACTGAAAGGAAAGTTTTGTATTGTGTTACATTATGTGCAGTGTTTTGAATTTACAGACAGCTGGAAGATGTTTTTATTTATTGTGATTAGGAAAGCCATTCACAATAAGGGACATTATTGACAGTGTATAACTTAAAAACTGATCAAACAATAAAATATTAAAAACATTAAAACATCGAACATCAAACATAAAAAGGAAGTGGTGCAGAGAGTAGACACATATTTTTGATGTTGGAGCTGAAGAGGAAACTGAGCTGAGCTTAAGTATCCACATCTTAAAAAGCATAACACCCCATATACGAAACAAACAAGGATGTTTTGTTTTTACGCTTAAAGAATCTCAAGACATGTTTCCACTAAAACAAACAAATATATACCTGTTTGACTCTTCTGTTTACAAAATGTTGAGAATTTCTTTTCAGTTAGATATTCAGTTCAAGATATTTATAAGTTTCTTCTATATATTTTCGTTTTTCAACTTATACACTTGTGTAAGTCTAAAAGGGTTTCTTCCCGCTGACATGCATGGCACAGTGCTTCGGTTTCATGTAAACGCACGCATGAATTTTCAAAAAACCGCTAGGTTTGGACAGTATGAAAAAAACGGAGACAAGATGCCCTACCGGGCAGAAGGATTTCTGCAAGCTTTGCTGCTGAAAATGCCACAAAAATGCAACACTAGCACACTAGTCCTGCAAAACTAAGACAGTCACATCATTCAGCTCGAGAAGCATCAGCATTAAATAAACAAAAATATTGATGCGACTGACAATGTTTTCGTCAAGAAAGTCAGCCTACCATAACATAAAAAAGGGGCTTTTCTTTATGCTATCGCGGAGATCATTTATGAAGATCTGTTTTTTTGTACGAATAAGCTGAATGATTGTTACTGGATATTTGCCACCCACGTACTCCAAAAAAGTGCATCGACACAATACGAAACTTTAATTTAACCACATTAAATATAACGAATCCTATAAAAAGATTGTGTATACTGGCGGTAACCAACATATCGTTTGGGCAGCACAAACTAATATATAAAGTTTCTATATTGATCTCTCCTCAGAATGAAAAATATAAATATCACAATAATAATTACTTAGAAATTAAAGCTCATATCTAATCTAAAAGTTAAAAAAATACAACATACGTAGGGAGAAAAGAGATAAGCTGATATAGCCAGAATACATCCAAAAATTGCTACTAAATATAGTATAAATAGCTGTATAAAGTGCATATGTTGGTGATGTTGGGGAGGAGCTGAAAGGAAGCTAAGCTGAGCTTTAAAAATCCAAAAGCTTCTAAAAATTGACTTCAAACATGCATACACATACAAAATACACGAAGGTCTTTCATATTTAAAAAGGCTTGGAGCAAAAATAAAACAAGAAATACCTTTTCTTCCACACACCATGTATTGGCACTGTTTTCATATTTTAAACTTCAAGAAAACTTCTTTCAAAAAACAGAATAACCACACTGTAATTTAATTTTGTGAACATGATAAGTTCCCAACAGTAATGCAAGAAACTTTCACAGATCTACGCATGCTTCTTCGCTTCCATTTTTAAAACAACTACGGAAAACGTAAGAACGTTGCATAAGACTCACATGAAACAACATTTCTACCTTGGCATCTGCGATTTAGCCATATGTTAATTATTCCTTTCACTAGAGCTTATATTTTACACTTTTAGAGTCTTTTCAAGCAAAGTACTTGTATACAATGAATATACCTTATTCCAGGAAATTAACGAAGCATCAAATTAACGCGAATTTGAAAATTTCGCGTTAATAAAATACCCGCAAATTAAATGTTTCGTTAATTTCCAGACTCTTATAAAAGTTTATCGTAAATTTAAAACTCGTTATTTTTCAGTAAATAATCATAAATTTCTCAAACATTACAAGTTCGATGCTATTATTTATCGCTCTTCTTCTTCTACCTTATCTTCCTCTTCCTCGCTTAAAATGCACACAGCTTCTTCCTGCAGGATGGAGAGCAGCAGGTACAACAGGCGCTATAAAGGCTGCAAGCAGGCGCTATAAAGGCTGCAAGAATGTTAGGTGCTGAACCCTTTTAAAGATGTGTAGCTTTCTAGTTATATATATATATTATATATATATAGAAAAGATTTGTTTCAAAAAATTTTTAGTTCTTTTGTCCATCCGCGTTAATAAAATGCTCTGATGAAGGTCATTGAAGCCAATCGCGTTAATTTGATTCCTTTTTCAAGTTCTCTTTGGGCAAGCGCGTTAATTTGATTCGTGTTAATTTAAGGCATTGTTAATTTCTGTCTTCGTTAATTTCCTAGAATAAGGTAGTGTGAGTTTAGACTGTTAAATCATAAAAAGAATGTAAGTTGGGAACATTAATGATTTGAGTGGCTATTTCCCATCGACAAAAATTGGTCTAGGTTTGGACAGTAAGATGAAAAAAAAAAAAACAAGATGCCCTTGCAGGCATAAGGATTTCTGCAAAATCAGCTGAAGTATGAAAAAAGAAAGACTATGACATTCTTGAAATTTAAGAAAAGTTTAATCCACATTTATTTATTTATTAAATTTCTGATCACGTACTCCCCAAAAATCTGGAAAAAACATAATTGTCACTATGCAAAACTTTATCTGAATGACATGTTCTTTATTTAGTTGGTACGAAATGATATTAAGGATTCAGGGATCAATTTAGATAAGACAATGAGTATGCACGTAAGTCATTGTAAATGTTATGAATTTAATATGTCTTGTCAATCTTCCTAACAGAATTCCTAATTCAGAAGGAGAAAAAGGAAAGCATAGATTTTATTGATACGAAATACATCTATATACATACAAAATCAACATACATAACTGAAAACAGAAATTTGTGCTTTGATTTGAGTAACAATATGTCATTGCCATCTTTTTAATTTAAAAGCATGCATCCAGAACTAAATTTCATGAAAAGATTATAAAAATTTATTCAGAAACTTAAAAAAAAAAAATTTTTAATTACGTATACACGCCAGGGCATCATGAAAGCATAACTGACACAATACGAACCTTACATTAACTTCTAATAAACTTAATGAACAAAATAACATCAAATTCATATGCTTTCAAATATCACAGTGATTACGTATGTACGGTCAATCTTCCTAATTACGAAAAGACTTCCCAAACACAAAAAGTAAACAAAGATTAGGATTATGAAAAATATGACCTAAACTTAGCTACCAAAATTAGCAAACATATATAACTGAAAACAGAAATTTGCGTTAAAAGATGTCCAATATTTAGAATTTACAGACAATCAAGGTAAGTTTCAATTTGCTATCTTAAATAGTAAGTCCCCATTCCTAATTCAGGACATTGATAATACAGCCAAGAACTATACAAGTATATAATAGGCTAAAAAATAGCTAGAGAAACATCAAACATAAAATGAGATGCACAGCGACAGACAGAGGGTAACAAGACATTCCTTGTATGTTGTTGGAGCTGAAGAGGAAACTGAGCTGAGCTGTATGTATCCAGAGCTTAAAAAGCACTTAAGCCCACACATGAAACAAACAGTATTTTGCATCTAGAAAGGCTTATAAAAGAATCGCAGACATTTTGCAAAACATAAAAGCTGCACACACTGTTTTCACAAAACATTGAGAACTTGTTTTTAGAAAAGAATGAACGTAGTAGAATCATTGCAAGATAATTATAAATTTCTACCCTTTACTTTCGGTTTTGGAAATGCAAATCTTCTTACTTTTGGAAATTTAAGGTTTCTTCGGTCACGCTGTGGTATACCATTATGCGAACGGCGTGCAAATGTATAGTCGAAAAATACCCGGATGATCACATGGCGGAAATAATCAAGCCAATAAAACTAAGCGTTATTAAAGTTTATTAGCACCCTTTCGTAATACTGGCGCTTTATGCACCAATGAAAATTGAGACGGCGGAAAAAATCGCTAGGTTTGGACAGTAAGATGAAAAACAAGATGCCCTTGCAGGCATAAGGATTTCTGCAAAATCAGCTGAAGAATGAAAATTGAAAGTAGTTTATACGGTCAAACTTGTGCCTTGTCTAATTGACCTGCGATTAGACAATACTTTTACTTAAGAATAAAAGAGTTTTCTTAAGTACAGGTCATTAGATTTACATTAGACAAGGCAAAAGTTTGACCGTATAAACTACATTTAAGACATTCTTAAAATTTAAAAAAGGTTAATCATTTCCACAATATATGTTTATTAAACTTCTAATCATGTACTCCCCATAAATCTGGAAAAACATAATTGTCACTACACAATATTTTATACCAATAAACAATAAACTTGATTATAGAATGCCATAATGTTGTTTATTTTGTTGGCACGTAATGATATCAAGGACACAGTGATTTACTCAGATAAGACAATGAGTATGCGTGTAATTCAATCGAAATGTTATAAATTTATATACATGAATTCAATATGTCTATTCTATCTTCCTAACCGGAATTCCTAAATCACAAGCACGGAAAGGAAAACATAGAATTTGATCATGCAAAATATATAATACATACAAAATCAATAAACATATAACTGAAAACAGAAATTTGTGCTTTAGTTCGATTAACAATGTCGTTGCCATCTTTTTAATTTACAAACATTATAAACAAAGCATTACCTGAACTTAAATTTCATGAAAAGATTACAAAGATTTATACAGAAACTTAAAAAGCATTTAATTTTTAATTACGCATACACCCCAGGGCATTATGAAAGCATAACTGACACAATACGAAACTGCCAATAAACTTAATGAACAAAATAACATTAAATTTAAATAGATGCTTTCAGATATCACAACGATTTCATATGTATATATATCAGTCTTTCAACAATATGTACGGTCAATCTTACAAATTACGAAAAGAGTTCCCAAACACAAAAAGTAAACAAAACTTATCAAAATTAGCAAACATAACTGAAAGCAGAAATTTGCGTTAAAGGATGTCCAGTATTTAGAATTTACAGACAATCAAAGTAAGTAAATAGTAAGTCCCCATTCCTAATTCAAGACATTGATAATACAGCCAAGAACTATACAAGTAAATAAGCTAAAATAGCTAGAGAAACATCAAACATAAAATCATGCACAGGCAGAGGGTAGACAAGACATTCTTGTATGTTGTTGGAGCTGAAGAGGAAACTGAGCTGAGCTGTATGTATCCAGAGCTTAAAAAGCACTACAGTATACACATGAAACAAACGATATTTCGTATTTAGAAAGGCTTATAAGAATCCCAAACATTTTCCAAGAAACGAAGGCATTCCTTTTTCACACGCTGTTTTTACAAATCATCGCAAACTTGTTTTTAGAAAAGAATGAACACAGTAGAATCGTTGTAAGATAAATTATAAATTTTCTACCCTTTACTTTCGGTTTTGGAAGTGTAAATCTTCTTTCAAATGTATTCTACATCGATCAATCAACTTTTGGAAATCTAAGTGGGTTTCTTCGGTACCGCTGATAGTACACCATTATGCGAACAGCGTGCAAATGTAAAGTCGAAAAATACTCGGATGATCACATGGCACGGCGCAGATCAAGCCAATAAACTGTCGCTATTGAAGTTAAGGTGGCTATATTAGCACCCTTTCGGGCATTATCCACCAATCACGATTGAGACGGCTTTTTTATGAACCAATGAAATTCGAGAAACAAATATGAGCCGGTTTGGACAGTAAGATGAAAAAAAAAACAAGATGCCCTACCGGGCAGAAGGATTTCTGCAAGCTTTGCTGCTGAAAATGCCACAAAAATGCAACACTAGCACACTAGTCCTGCAAAACTAAGACAGTCACATCATTCAGCTCGAGAAGCATCAGCATTAAATAAACAAAAATATTGATGCGACTGACAATGTTCGTCAAGAAAGTCAGCCTACCATAACATAAAAAAGGGGCTTTTCTTTATGCTATCGCGGAGATCATTTATGAAGATCTGTTTTTTTGTACGAATAAGCTGAATGATTGTTACTGGATATTTGCCACCCACGTACTCCAAAAAAGTGCATCGACACAATACGAAACTTTAATTTAACCACATTAAATATAACGAATCCTATAAAAAGATTGTGTATACTGGCGGTAACCAACATATCCTTTGGGCACAGCACAAACTAATATATAAAGTTTCTATATTGATCTCCTCAGAATGAAAAATATAAATATCACAATAATAATTACTTAGAAATTAAAGCTCATATCTAATCTAAAAGTTAAAAAAAATACAACATACGTAGGGAGAAAAGAGATAAGCTGATATAGCCAGAATACATCCAAAAATTGCTACTAAATATAGTATAAATAGCTGTATAAAGTGCATATGTTGGTGATGTTGGGGAGGAGCTGAAAGGAAGCTAAGCTGAGCTTTAAAAATCCAAAAGCTTCTAAAAATTGACTTCAACCATGCATACACATACAAAATACACGAAGGTCTTTCATATTTAAAAAGGTTTGGAGCAAAAATAAAACAAGAAATACCTTTTCTTCCACACACCATGGCACTGTTTTCATATTTTAAACTTCAAGAAAACTTCTTTCAAAAAACAGAATAACCACACTGTAATTTAATTTTGTGAACATGATAAGTTCCCAACAGTAATGCAATTCTTTACATAAAATTATAAGCTGTATTAACTTCTTTTAAAGCCATATTTCCATCAAAGAAACTTTTAGCAAACTACACACGTTCTTTCGCTGCCATTTTTAAAACGTTTTGTGGACGATCACATGGCATGGCGAAAATCAGCTAATAAACTATCGCTATTGAAGTTAGGGTGGCTATATTAGCACCCTTTCGTAGAAATCGGGCATTATGTACCAATCACGATTGAGACGGCTTTTTTATGAACCAATCAAATTGGAGAAACAAATATGACTAGGTTTGGACAGTAAGATGAAAAAAAAAAAAAAATCAGAAAAACACGGACGATCGTAAAGTATTTCTTGCTTACGCAGAAATCCAAAAAAACTAAGAAAAACAAAGACGATCGTAAAGGCTTTCTTGCTTACGCAGAAATCCAACAAGATGCCCTTGCAGGCATAAGGATTTCTTCTGATTTTTCAAAACTTTATCTGAATGACAAGTTCTTTATTTTGGTGGTACGAAATGATATTAAGGATTCAGTGATCAATTCAGATAAGACAATGAGTATGCACATAAGTCATTGTAAATGTTATGAATTTAATACGTCTTGTCAATCTTCCTAACAGAATTCCTAATTCAAAAGGAGAAAAAGGAAAGCATAGATTTTAATGATACGAAATACACCTATATACATACAAAATCAACATACATAACTGAAAACAGAAATTTGTGCTTTAATTTGAGTAACAATATGTCATTGCCATCTTTTTAATTTAAAAGCATGCATTACCAGAACTAAATTTCATGAAAAGATTATAAAAATTTATTCAGAAACTTAAAAAACAATAAATTTTTAATTACGTATACACGCCAGGGCATCATGAAAGCATAACTGACACAATACGAACCTTACATTAACTTCTAATAAACTTAATGAACAAAATAACATCAAATTCATATGCTTTCAGATATCACAGTGATTACGTATGTACGGTCAATCTTCCTAATTACGAAAAGACTTCCCAAACACAAAAAGTAAACAAAGATTAGGATTATGAAAAATATGACCTAAACTTAGCTACCAAAATTAGCAAACATAACTGAAAACAGAAATTTGTGTTAAAAGATGTCCAGTATTTAGAATTTACAGACAATCAAGGTAAGTTTCAATTTGCTTTCATAAAAAGTAAGTCCCCATTCCTAATTCAGTAATTGATAATACAGCCAAGAACTATACAAGTATATAATAGGCTAAAATAGCTAGAGAAACATCAAACATAAAATGAGATGCACAGCCACAGACAGAGGGTAACAAGACATTCCTTGTATGTTGTTGGAGCTGAAGAGGAAACTGAGCTGAGCTGTATGTATCCAGAGCTTAAAAAGCACTACAGCCCACACATGAAACAAACAGTATTTTGCATCTAGAAAGGCTTAAAAAAATCGCAGACATTTTGCAAAACATAAAAGCTGCACACACTGTTTTCACAAAACATTGAGAACTTGTTTTTAGAAAAGAATGAACGTAGTAGAATCATTGCAAGATAATTATAAATTTCTACCCTTTACTTTCGGTTTTGGAAGTGCAAATCTTCTTACTTTTGGAAATTTAAGGTTTCTTCGGTCACGCTGTAGTATACCATTATGCGAACGGCGTGCAAATGTAAAGTCGAAAAATACCCGGATGATCACATGGCGGAAATAATCAAGCCAATAAACTAAGCGCTGTTAAAGTTTATTAGCACCCTTTCGTAATAGTGGCGCTCTATGCACCAATGAATTTTGAGTCGGCGGCTGTATGAACCAATGAACTTCGTGATAAAAAAATCGCTAGGTTTGGACAGTAAGATGAAAAAAAACTAAGAAAAACGACGAAAGTAAAGGCTTTCTTGCTTACGCAGAAATCCAAAAAAAAACTAAGAAAAACAAAGACGATCGTAAAGGCTTTCTTGCTTACGCAGAAATCCAAAAAACCAAAGCCGGTTTTAAGGTATTTCTTGCTTTCGCAGAAATCCAAAAACCAAAGCCGGTTTTAAGGTATTTCTTGCTTTCGCAGAAATCCAAAAAAAACACCACATCTTCATTCAAAAAATAACAAAAAATATTGCCTTCAAAAACATCAACAGGAAACAAAACCAGCCTAAAAAGAACTTAGGTCGAGGCTATATTTAAGAATGAGGTATAAAAAGAAACAGTTTTTATCAAAACAACCATACCATCACTCATAACATCGAAAATAAAAATTTCAGAACGATTACTCAGCGTGGCCAATGTATGCTTTACGAAATTCCTCTCGAAGAATGCCTAAATTGACATAAAGAAAATAGTAATTTCATTATGACTTATTAAAGTATGTTGAAACTGAGATTTGCCAGTGTTTGTTTTGTTCGCGTAAATCGTTTCTCTTTCAACTGCATCTATAACCGCACTGTGAGATTTTAAAGAGAATTCGCGTGTAACCTTAACTTAACCATTATCACAGGATAACAATTAATAAGAAATAAAGAAAGAAAGAAAACAAAAGAAAGAAAGTATAAATAGGGAAAATAGAATACAAAAGACTAGTGGTTTTTGTATTTAAAGGCAATCCATAAAGAGATCCTATCCTAGTTATTCCTTAGTGCTACGAAAGTGATAAAAGCAAAGCCTTATTTTTAACAGGCATCATGCCATTAATAGCACATTACCTTACATCTTATAATTTTGATAGCTGCCATATCACTTCACTTTTTCGAAAAACAACAATTTACTGGAAACAACTTCACACAGAATTAGCAAGAAAACTAAAAAATGTTCACAGCATTTGTCTGATCCATATCTTTCGAAAATTCCTGTATATTTTTGGTTTGATTGCGTTTTACGATGCAACCTTCTTATGTTCGAACTATACTTTTTTTCTACATGAGAATAGGCTCTGAACTAAACTTTGTTAGTAAAACCAAAAAGTGAAATTTTCATGGGAAACTTGTACTTGTTTTCATTCAAGACATGGCACAAGAATACAAACTATGGAACATAGCAAACAACTAGGTACCCTCATTTCGAAACACCTTGATGATACACACATTAAGCTTAGAGTAACAAACTTCAAGTGATTAGAGTACAGTAGACTGTTGAAATCTTTTAAAGAATATCGGTATCACAGCAACAAAATTGAAGAAAAAAACGGAACAGCACCAGATTGATTGATAAGTTTCATGCCATTCTCTTCTTAATCCTCCATGACTCTCCATCATTTTTCATTATTTCTCCGTCATGTTTCTCCATTATTTTTCATTATTATACCACGGGAGTTAATACTGCAATCTGATTGGCTTAACATAGCCGCCCATGTTCAGCATGCGTTGACTTCACGAAAAATAAAATTAAGGAAATGGCAACCGAAAGTGTTCCCATGTTGTAGAGCTCGAAAAACTGATCAAAAAAATGTATGGGATCGTTCCGCTACCATCAACCGTTACAGACATATCATTGTTCAAAGATTTTGATGACGTCACAGACCTCTCCCCAAAAAAATTAGACCCCAAATTTTTCCTCACCCCATCGCCTGTATCGCGGACCCCAAAAAACGTCAGTTATCCCTATTGGTTACCGAGATAATTTTCCCTAAACGTCGCATTCGATTAGGGTCTCAATACAATGGTTTCACACTGACGTCGCGCACAAGAAAAGAAATCATTTATGTGTGATCTTACATTGCTGACTCTCTTTAGCAGTTCACATCTACCATTTTGCGTAACAGACAAACGGACAGAGAATCGGCTATTAATATATAGACTAGCCGCCAAGGCGGCGTCGCTCGCCGCCCATGTGCACCTGCTCTGTGTCACCCCGGAGACCCCAGTAAACCTCATATTTCTTGAAAAACGGCTCGTACAACCTGTGTTCAGCCAGAGGCAGATTCGAAATCAAACATCAAATATCAGTTTAAACAATCGTTCCAAAAAAACACAAATTTCATAATGTGTTACTTATTTATTTTTTAAAACAATCGTTGATCAGTACAACAATACACTCAAAACGTAGGAAGAAAAAACTTCAACTTTTTATTAGTTTTTGTTTTAAAAAACGCTCTAACATGGGTGCTATCAAACAGGGGGAAAATGCTTTCTCTTCTTAAAAAGTTCACACGGGAGGAGAGAACAAAGGCACGTGCTAAATGAATAAATAGAATAAAAAAACGTTCGATCAGAACGCTTAACAATTAAAAAAAGAAATTAAATTATTAAAAGAAAAGCAAAAAAAAACATTGTGTTTTATGATACTCTTTTTTTACCTATCGGTTTTTAAACATTTTGATTGCTCAAAAAAAAAGTTCACCCGTCTCAGACAGTCAGGCAAGAGTTAGTGGCAAACCGAACATGCGGCCACGTTCTGCCACTGCTGTTTTTTGTCCAAAATGTTTAATCAGTTAGTTTCTTTGTATTTAGTTGATGTACTGTTTTCAAAGCCAAGTCAACGTGGAATATAAAACTAATAATAATGATAAAAACAAAACGTTATTCCTATTAGTTCATCAGCCAAAAAAAGTCACGTTCGATTGGGGTTGCAATGTATTTGCTTCGAACTCACGTCGCACACAAAAAAAGAAATAATTTCGCTCACAACTCAATCTACCATTTTGCGTGACAGACAAACAGACAGAGAATCGGCTATTAATATATAGATATATATAAGGTGCATTACAATGGCTTCTCTCTGTATTTTCGAATAAATCGCAAAATTCTGCGAGACGTCATTTTGTAAACAAACTCCCAAAAGGTTTTTCATGTTAAAACACATAGTGAAAAACACTAGTGCTACTAGTGGTATAATAAAAAAGTTATTTGGACTCGTTCTCATCCACTATGCAAAATATTGGGCTACGTGAAAACAATATTGGACTCGGCTTTCGCCTCGTCCAATATTGTTTTCACGCACGCCCAATATTTTGCATAGTGGATTCGATCTCGTCCAATAACTGTTTATTATTTCTCCGTAAACAGTCCTAAACAGACTGTGAAATAGACCAGTTGGACTTATCGGAGATCTATCGGTATAAAAATAGGTAGCTTCATGTTTCCAAATAGTACCATTTGGTGGATAGGGATGGATAACAGCATTCATAACGGTGCAAAGCAAATATCTTTCACAACTGTTGTTGAAAAGTTGACGACAATCGTGATAATATCTCAAGTTAGGATGAAAAACTCACAACGTGAATCAGTCAAGTAATTACTAGGCTTTCTCCATGAAATATGAGGCATACATTCTACGATGCAAGTCAATATCAGTGATTTCACTACTCACTATTTCTCTCAAAGACATTTTTTCAAAAAGCTTTTTACCATGAAAACACAATATTTTCTAATCATAAATATGAAAAAACAACAACAACAACAACAACAAAAAACAATGAAATGTAACTGGTTTACTGAAGCAATGCAAACGGTAGGTAGCTATGTATGTTTGTAATGAGTGTAAAGTTTCAGGTTCATTTAAACCGCGCAACAGTAAGTTGGACTAGTAGATTATGGACTCCGAGGCTCTGGAAACTTAAGACAAGACACAAGACACTACCAAACCAAGCAGAATCGTCAGATTTCGTTTCGTCGACGTCTGTTGGAAAGAATAGTTATAACAAATTATCACTATCGTTAATTAATTTATTCCTTGATGATTTCATGATGATAAGACATACAAATTATCTATAATTACAATAATTTTCAAAGAAAGTTAAAAATATAGTAAAAAATTAAATGTTAAATTAGAAATTCCTATGACAAAATTGAGTCAAAGTTATGATGAAAATTACAAAAAATAGTTTTAATTCATCTTTAATTTCAACAAGATTCGCAAAAATGCGACTATATATTTCCCCAAAGTTGCAAACATTTTATCAATTTGTGTGTACATTGATAACAAGAAAAATGTATCATTATAATTACAGTGGTATATCGACAATCAAACTGATGTCCAGATAAAAACGCTGTCCATACTAATCAGGGTAGATTTGAAGTTAATACTACAAAATGACTTAAGAAATGAAGATGTACATGGTCAAATGATAAGATTTCACTCAATTTTTGCCAAGGAGTTAAAAAGTGACTTAGAATTTACTATGGACATAGCGAAAACTATAAGACCTAAATGTGACTAATATTTCCCCTTAAACAAATGAAATAGTCTTTTGCAGCACAATCTATAAGGCAATTTCGTCATAATAAGCATAAGATTATTATTCATGCCGAAGACATATCATATCCATAAACCATAAAATCACAGCTTAAACTCAGATGAAACCATCTTACAAAATTAGGTTAACAAAAGAAGAAAAGAAAATTGGGGGTAGGCATTTTAGCAAATAACTATCAAAAGCAATCAAAAACCAATCTTCACTAAAAAATATTATGTGTAGCATTTCAAATTTGGGAAGAAAAAATCACAATTTATAAAATTAAATTCAAATATTCAAAATAAACATCTCTGATTCAAAAAAATATACTATCATAGTATGTCATACATATATTATATTAATGCAATAAAACTGACTTTCGTAAATCCCAAATGAAAAAAAAAGAAAATTTTAATAGTGAAAATATACATCCACTGCATATCTGGAAGTAGAAGTTTTTTTTTCGGCTTGATTTAAATTACAGACTGTTATGTTGGAGTGTGTTTTGATTTATGTTCGTTCTTGTAAGGAAAATTGACTTATTATTTAATTTCTACGAAATAAAATATCATATACAAAATCAAAACAGTATACCCGATCATGGAATTGAATGAATATTGTTGGATTACACGGCTATCCCAGGAGGCACATTCAACCAGATTCTTCCACATGATAATGTCTCAATAATCCTGTGTGTATTTAATATTTTATGTATATTTATAATTGGTTTTCCGAACTTCTTTTTGCAAATGCAACATCACGTTTTTACTTGCAATTCTTGTTATGTACCCCTTGAATTAACAACTGGTTGTTGTCCACCACATGTAAAAAGGGTTTCCTTCATATGGTTGTAAATCTATCTATGTGTTTTCAGCACCAGCAGTTTGGCTAGATTATATCAGGATGTAAAATAAAAATAAGTCTTCGGCTTGGCTTTTAATGATGAACTTTCAGATTTGCACTGAAATCACAGATTCAATGCTCTAGCTACTGTTCCAAGCATTTTAATTACCATCCATCAAAACATTGTTATCAACAAAAAAAAATGTCCGTGACATATTGATATCTCGCTTTTTTTTCTCTTTTACTTGCGTTCATTCAAAATAGTGGGGGGCACAACTGGAAGAATTGTGCACTTTGTGATACCAACATGAAATTTGGTACAGTGCTAGATTATGACCGGAAGTTCAAAAATCCGATGAGACCCCAATCCAAAAGTGCCCCAGGCCCCTTAAAAATGATGACGTCATCAAAAAAATTATTTTTTCCAAAATATGGCTTTTTGTATATCAATCGAAAGCTGTTTTCACGCTTATCAAACTTTGCAATAGAACTATGTGCTTAAAATCAGTCTATTAAGAGATACAAGGCTTTAAATACATACTTATCATTTAATACTTATTAAAGCTAGTATATAAAATAAAATTAAAGAAGGTAAACCACGGTATATTTTATATGCATTGTACCAAAATATTGAAACATTGCCAATGTACAGTGACTTTAAAATACAAGTTTCATGAAAAACTAGGAAAATTATACGTCAGCGTGATATTGTAATAAAAAATCCTTATACACGAAAGATGATCTAAATCTAGGTTTTAAGCGGTAGTTATTTTGATATTTCATATTTTTATTGCTGAAAAGTCAAAAAGCTCAAAATTAGTTTTTATTACAATGTTAATGAGTCACTAAATAAAGTTCAATGAATATTTGTACAGTTTGCTGAGCAGTTACAAAGTTCGGTGCATCTCAAATTATTTCTGTAACATTTGCAGCGTGTACAATCACCTTTGCAACCACACTTAACTAATTCACGACATGCTTTTGAAGCTTCAGGGATGGTCATCCATACTGGAGAAATATTTTCTTCTGTAGCGTTCCAGCCCCAGTCGTTGGGATCATATGCCAATGTTTTACTAAGTGAACTATACCAGATCAGTCTGTAAAGCAAAAAAAGTAAAAATAAAATGTAAATAAATAAACGCTGTACTCATGGATTTTCTTCTTTTTTTTTCTTTCTGTCGTTTTCCTTATGTAACTGGAGCTTAAGAGTGTCAATCTATTATGTGTAGCAATCAAAAATTATCATAACCTTAGTTAATAAAACTACAAGTCCAAACATACCCTCCTTGGCAAATTGCTCTCTTTAGATGTTGCATAAGAGCGTCGTAGGTAGGTGGCAAGTTGTTACTGGCCCGATGTTTCTTTGTAAATAAATATCTTCTGCATAAGTTGACAGACTCAATCCCACTTCCCCGATCATAAATCAATACCACGTATCTTTCAATTTCTTTTTGGTCATACTCTTCTATATACTCTGGTCTTTTCAATGTTGATAGTCTAAGACAAAATTAAATTAAGGCGTTAACCAAACGTTAAGGCAGATAAAACAATAAAGAATTTATAATTAAAAGAAAACCCAGAATTTTAAATAATATGTATAATATCAATATGAATTTCACCTTTTAAAAGTATCAGTAACAGGTGGGTGTGACTTGAATGTATTCCATGCCACCTTTTTTCCTCTTCCATGAAATCCTGAGACAGTGTCACAGCCTGTGAATGCAAACCAAACCGGAAGTGCTTGACAAATATCCTCACCAAGAGCGGATGCGTATTCATGAATGGGTAACCATCTCAGATGTATACCGTTACCAAATTCAATCCACAACTCTTCTAGGCCAAGCTTTCTGTAGAGTGCAATTGCAATAACGACGACATCGGTATCGACGGTTTTGATTGAAGCCTTACGATGACCTGCATTAGAAACACTTTTGAGGTGAAGGAACATCCTAGTATCTGCTTCCTCATGGTTACACGGGGTAAGATCAGAAATGTCAACAGGAATAGACGAGAGTACGGTTTCTCCTGTAGTAGCCACAACTATTTTTCCATCATGTCTGCAGGTAGTTAACTTTTCTGCTAGCAAATGAAATAATTCATCTTTGTTAGATGGCTCTTTCAGAAACTTTCCCCAGTCCCGAACCATTGGCGTGTTTTCCTTGACAGATACGCGAATTCCACTTCCTCTTCTATCTCTTGTTTCACCCTTCAAACTCAAATGAAAATACCTGTCGAAGACTACATCGATTCGCCTGATAGCTGGGTCATTGAAACATTTGATTGAAGTTTTAAACTCGTTATTTGCGTACTCTCCAAACGATTTTGACGTTTTTGGACGACAAATTTGTGCAACTGCTGCACCATCAAGAACCTGGGCAGTGACATGCGGTGCTGTGAGTGATGGTGTGCAATACTCATTGAGACAGTGTAAAAAGTCGGATTTGTTTGTCTTACGTAGTTTTCCATATTCAGATATAGAAGGTGGATAGTCATGGTTTTCATGCTTGAAGAATTCTGTCAAGTCAGAATCCCGTGACTGGCACGCAATGAATAATGATGCATATAGATTATTTTCTTCTTTCATTGACGTGGTCTTCATTTTTTCCTTTGAAGAGCAAACTTTAAACTTTTCACGAAACAAAACAAGCCTGTTCTTTGGAATCTTTTCATTAATGGAAACTTCACACTTTGTTATCCTCTGATCCATGAATTGCTTGTATTGTGTTTTACCTATGGAAACAGCATCATGCACTGAATTCACCGCTTTCTCATTCATTACTGCTTTGCTCAACAAATTCACCAATTTATTTTCGGCATCAACAAAAGGATTTCCAAGATCTTTGATAGTGGTTCGCATTGCCTCCACATCCTTTCGAAACTGAGATTCAATTGCTTCTGTATCTTCGTGATGTTTTTGCTCTTTGGGCTCATTCTCTTGACATCGGAATGTTTGAATCATCTCTGAGATTTCTGGACCACTGACCATCCACTTCATCAAACTTGAGCTATCACTCAGCAGGATATCAACAGCACCTCCATCAACTTTCACCAACTTATTGTTTTGTTCGTGCGCCTGATCGATTCCGATATTTGAAAATGGTTTTCCGGTTTTGTTGATGGTAAATTTCCCCCTGAGAAACTCTTGAAAAACGTCTTGGTGTTGAACAGGTAATAGTTTTAAATCATTTATGAATACAGGTAGCCACCGAGAATAATGCGTGTGATCCAAAGCAAACATCCACGGTACAATGTTCTCTAAACAGGTTAAAAACAGTTGGAAGTTGCCAAGACGAAGGCTTTTGATAAAGCCTTGTATCTCTTAATAGACTGATTTTAAGCACATAGTTCTATTGCAAAGTTTGATTAGCGTGAAAACAGCTTTCGATTGATATACAAAAAGCCATATTTTGGAAAAAATAATTTTTTTGATGACGTCATCATTTTTAAGGGGCCTGGGGCACTTTTGGATTGGGGTCTCATCGGATTTTTGAGCTTCCGGTCATAATCTAGCACTGTGCCAAGTTTCATGTTGGTATCACAAAATGCACAATTTTGCTGATATTAGACCCTTTTTCCCCTCACTAAAACTGTTAACAAAACCTTTAGAAAAACATTGTATTAAAACGTTTTTATTTCCATCATTTAACGTTTGAATCTCTTGAATCATCTTAAAAGCTGGGAGACAAAGCAAAACTCTTCCACTGCCCAACTACACTGACTGTAAAACATGGCGCACTACTTCACTGAAGACTAGCCTCTATTCTTTTCTATCTTGACTAGGCCTAAGTTCAATATTGAACCGAGGCTATAAAAGTGAACGGAGAAGATGAAGGAGAAGGAAACTGCCGGTTTTAACATATATTTCGCCCTATGGGGAAATATATAAAAATTCATATCTTGAACTATCGATAAAATTTTAAACTCCTGTTTTCAAAGACAATTAAAAATACAGTAAAAATCAAACTTTATTATTATAATACGTAAATATTACAAATTCCTATAATATTATAATTTGAGTCAAAATTTAAGATAAAAATCAGAAAAAATACATAAATATAATCAATTTCTTAATCTTATCTTAAACTAAAGGATAATTTTTTAACTCTATGGATAAGAAGGCTTTCGACACAGTGGGGCACACCATCCTGCTCCATAAACTAGTACATTATGGCATCAGAGGACCAGCTCTTGCTCTACTCAGATCTTACCTCTCAAATCGTACTCACTGTGTTGAAATAAGAAATACACATTCTGATCATGTTCCCATCAATCATGGCGTCCCTCAAGGATCTGTCTTGGGCCCCCTATTATTCATTATCTATATCAATGATCTCCATCGATCTTTAGAAAACTCAGAAACTATTCATTTCGCCGACGACACTAGTCTTATCTGCTGTGACAAATCTATTAAACACCTGAACAAAAAAGTCAACAGAGATCTTGCTCTACTGGTTCATTGGCTGAGAACAAACAAACTATGCCTTAACGTCTCCAAAACTGAAATAATTTTATTTAGAAGCCCGAGGAACACTTTCACTAAACATCTTAATTTCAGACTCAGTGGACAGAAAATTCATCTATCAAGCGTAGTAAAGTACCTTGGAATTCTGCTCGACGAGCATCTCTCCTGGGAACCTCAAATTCACAGTCTCTCGAAGAAACTATCTAGAACTGTTGGCTTCCTATCAAAACTCAGACATTTCGTGGACTTCAAAACACTTCTTTCTGTCTATTATGCTCTATTCGACTCACATATTAACTATTGTCTCCAGTCTGTAGGTTATACCTCTCAAGCCTCTTTCGAAAAGATTGAAGTTCTACAAAATAAGGCCCTGAGAGTTAAACACTTTAAGCACAACCGATACTCAGCTCGCCCACTTTTCATAAGATCTTCTATTTTGCCAATCAAAAAACAACTCAAAGTGAAGAACTGCCTTTTTGCTCTTGATCATGTTCAAAATAATCTACCTAAATACTTTTCAAATTACCTTAGATATTCTCCGGTACACGAAGGTACAAGACAGTCACCAAAGAAACTTGAACTACCGACTACAAATACGGTAAAGTATGGCTCTTACAACATAGCTTCCCTAATAACTAAGGACTGGAATGAACTCCATACCGAGGTTCTGATTCAAGATTTCAACAAATGCACAAAACAAACTCTTAAAAAACATTTACATCGTTTTATTTTAACTAAACTTGCATCTCAATAGACTCTTGGCTACTCTTTCCTTTTCTCTTTTTCTTCTTACTCTTTTCGGTCTTTCTTTTATTTTTATTATTATTTATTATTCTCTTTCTCTGGTCTGATCTTGGCAAACTAAAAACTTTAGTAAATGCTAAACCAAGGTTACTCCGAGGGCACTAGTTTGTTGGAACTATCTTCGTTGTCTCCCTTCCGTTTCTCATTTACACCCCTTACTAGCGTCAAAAATCTAATAATTTGATTTATTATAGACATTTTACAACTTATGCTAGTGTTTTTTTAAATGTATATTCCACTTTGTTCATATTTGTTCATATATGTTCATATTCCACTTGTACATTTTATTTAGGATGAGAGTATCGGTAAATATATAATATATCCTATCCTATATCCTAGTTCGATAGTATATATTATATATTATATATTTTTCATTATTTCCATATTTAATCTCCAAAAAAGCAATCCTTGAACGTTTATGCTAGAGTAATTTGTTAATTTCAAAAGAGATTTCTCTAGGCATTCCTCGAAGTCCTGACAACATAATGGCAGCAATTTCTTCATATTCTCAAGCTCCTAAACATTTCACGGGCAAAATCCTGACAGTTATTTTTAATGTAGTGATATTCCTTCCCACAACAGGAAGAAGTGTAAATCATATCATTCAATTCCTTCAAAGTTTTTGGAGATATTTTATGCCAAGGAAGATAGCAAGCATCTGTATAACTGCCATCTTTATAAACAAATCTTTCTCGTGGACAAACTGTCCATGTCTTCAAACTATCAGATGAATTCATTAACTTAACAGCTTCCTCAACCGATAAAATCACATGACCTGTGAATTTTTGCACTGCTTGTTTCAGTTGAAAACCAGATGCGTTTCTTTCGATTCTTGGGATTATATCCCCATTTCCAAACTCGGCCAAAAAGAAAACATCCTATAAAGACAAAGACAAAGACTCTTTTTGTAGCACAAGTTGGGAAAAAAAGTTGAAAAGAAAGAGATCAGTAACTCACCTGAGAATTGTATTGCTTGGAATCCCATGCTACAAATGCCCAATGATCTGCATCCATCAATTCACTACCACTAATGACCTCGCTAAATCCAAGGGTAAGAATACCCAATGTCCATCGACCTGAAAGCAAATACTTCATCGTCATTAGCCATTAAAAAAAGCAGAAAACGAAAGAAAAAATCAATTGTATTAAAGTTTCCTTTACGAAAGTTTTAATTTTTATTTTTATTATTTCGAATTTTCGAAATTTTTTTTTGATAACAATATAAATACAGAATTAGATATGCAGTAGATACTCTTATAATAAAGAAATAAATATTCAACCGAAAGCTATTGGAGGGGCTATAATACTCACGAGTTTGATGCAATAGTGGCCCGACTGTGGTTGAGTAAGCTACGAACTTCAAGAATTTTATTTCCAGATTCAAGATATTAAGGTTTTTAATGAGCATAAAAGAAACAAATAAAAAGTTATCCTCACCCGTATTAATCCAACCTTTTCCTGCTATCGGAGTCGCCCAAATAGCCATAGAGTCAAAAGTGAAATTTCTAAACCTATTTTGAACTTCTTCACTTCCTGCAGGCCAACTCTGGACATTCCATTTGTTACGATTGCTGCTACTACTGCCGCTGCTACTCATATTTCGTTTCGAGTTCGAATCTCTACTCGTTGACAAGTTTTAAGGGAAGCTACAAAGTAGCATAAAACTGAATAAGCTTTCCCAATTTAAATCTGTCAATTCAGATTTCATATTCATTGGGTATCGCAAATAATCGAGTCTTAATATGAAACATTCAGTAAGCATGAAACATTCAGTAAGTATGAAACATTCAGTTAGGTTGATAAGTATGAAACATTATAGCCAGGAGACCCATCTACTCTTAAGCAGACCTCTCAAGTTTAAAAATTCCAAAGCGGGAGGTACAGAAATTTTCGAAAGTGAATTTTTCAAGATAGCGCTAATTGGAGTTCTATTGACAATCAAATAGGCTATTTATTTTCTAGTTTAAATTACCAGTATTTAAAGTTGCTTGAGCGTAATGCTCTCCTTTCCGTACGCTACACTGCGAACTCAGCATTTTTGCTGCCATTCCAGCGCAAAGCTCGGTTCGATTAAAAGCCCATAACTGCACAATTGCATAACTGCAGGGTGAATAAAAAACGTCACATATAATGGTGGTAACTAGTTAGATCCACAATTAAAAAACTCTTTTTATACCATAGTGAGTTAAATCCTGCTTAAGACCATGTTCACATGTATCGGATAGATATCATTTCGGAACAATTTCCATACCGGATAGACGTTTCGTTCACATTGTTCCGAAGCTATCCGTTATTAAAATTGAAATGATTCCGTTCCGCTGCAAAAAGTGAAATGATTTCGTTCCGATGCCGGAACAAAAGCTATCCGATACGTGTGAACATAGTCTAAAGGAAAGCCTACCTTATTGCTAGCCTATACCCAGCCTGACACGCATGATTCGCGGTAGGCTGATCGAAACTATTCAAAGTGTAGCGGCTGCTGTTCATTCGAAAATAAAATGGCGAAAGGACACGATGAATAGTTAAATGAGGGATGCACTATTAAGTACAAAACAATATGAAATGCGGGTGACTTTTCCTTTCTCAAAATAGGTGGGAGTAAATTTCTTAATGCGGGTGACACCCGCTCAATGCGGGTGACTTGAGAGGTCTGCTTAAGGCTTAGAAGAATCCCAGATAAAAACAAAAGCATTCCTTTTTTCACACTGTTTTTACTGTACAAAACATCGAGAACTTGGTTTTAGAAATGAATGAACACAGTAGAATCATTGTAAGATAACTATAAATTTCTACCTTTTACTTTCGGTTTTGGAAGTGTAAATCCATCTATGGTAAATCTGAGGTTTCTTCGCTGTGTTATATACCACACTGTTTAAGTCACAGTTTCAGTTCTATGAATATTTCCAAATATAGTTCTATTGTTACCATATATGGTACAGTCGCTATCCATAATGGCATCACAGAAGCGGATGGTTTTGAGCGGCAGAGTAAGAAGAGAATCCAATTTTAGAAAATCCTCTTCACCTCTCTGAAGAATGGGCAATTAAGAAATATCAGCACTATTTTCACTGCCGCTTTTTCATTTGTGACTTAGTAGGGAGCCTCTGCTGGTTGGGTAAGGGGAGTATTTGTTTTTTCAGCTTACTTTTTAAGTTGAGCCCTCACTAATGTTTGTCTTTTAAGACCAAGTAAAGGCTATTAAGAATTAGTACACGTTCAGAACAACGTATATATATTTCCAACAACGGCTAGAAATACAAAAAACTATGTTTTAATCTAATTGAATGAAAAATTATATAGGCTAGAATAGACGCTAAAAAAAGTTATTAGGCTTATAGAAGAATCGTTTATCGAATCGAGAGGTTTATAGAACAGCTTATCGTTTATTACCCTCTACTCTTGCCAACTGACAACCTCCGCCTTGTTTGTGTCTTATTCACCCACCTCTTTACTCTCTCTCTCTCTCTGTGGTTGGTGGTTGCGTATGTGCCGATATTACAGTTTATATAGTTACTCAAACAAATCCAGATAATCGCTAAGATCAAATTCAGCATTGATTTTTGTATTCGTACAAAAGTGAGCTCTCAGAACATTGGATTAACCCTACTTTTCTTGGGTTATCTGAAGAAAGTTTAGGCTTGAGGTTTAGTGTGTCGTTTAAATCAGTTCTCCTGTTTTGAATTCTCTGTTACAAACTAATAGCCCCATTATTTATTACTCATGGTAAAAAGAAATAATGTAATGGTGGATACACACTTTATACTGGCAGGAAAGTGTGAGGGCAGGAAAAATTGACTGGAATGTGTTATTATTAAGGCACACAGTGACTAATCTGTATAGTACCTTATTGGTATAAAATTTGGCGCATACTAATTTTGCACCCTACACCCTACTACAGGGCGTGGACATACCATTGCACGTAGTAATGTTATAAAATTTGGCGCATTTTTAGAATTTTGCACGAAAAAGCGCTAAAATTTATATGCGACAAATTTTATACCAATAAAAGGTATGTATAATTATTAAGAGTTAGTTTAGACATTTACTTGTCTATTTTGCTTGTTGTTTTTAATGTTCAGTACAGAATATTATGACCATTAAATATTTGATGTCATCCCTAAGTATATATAATTAATTATTAAAGGCTTGATAACAATTCATAAATCTACACTGGGCAGTATGAAAACAACAACAAATTTGGCAAAATAATGGATATTTTGTGGTGAACAAAATCTAATTATAATAGGACAGTATCCTACTTATGTTTAAATTTTTGCCAGATCATCAAGAATTATATAATAAAACAGATAAAAAAACTTGCTAAAACAACTGCACCTTACAGTCAAAATGTTTTGTGAAAACAAATGATAATATTTATAGCAAGGGAATGAAAATATTTTAGAACTGATATGCCATCAGTATCAACAATATAATAAGAAACACCTACAAGGAAAGCGAAAGTAAATAAACAAATGCAAAAGTGAATAAGGAGAGCAACTGAAAAGAGTAAGAACTGAAAAGTACTGAACTTATTGTGAATTTGCACTACTTAATTCCACATAAACTAAAACAATTGTCTATGCACACTTATAAATGTCACACAATGTAAAAAAGACCAAACATTCAAGAGAGATGTGTGTGTGTGTGTGTGTGTGTGGGGGGGGGGGGGGAGGAAGTGACTAAAATACTGAAATCACACTGACAGCTTCCACATTTCCTAGTCATAAACATTTATAGATAATATCCTAATCCAGTAAATCAAATCATATTCTACATCAGGAAAATCAGGTGGATTTAAAAATCGATATATAATTGTAATCAACCAACCATTTTTCATTTTCTGTCTGTTACGAAGCAAAATGAATCGTATAATAAATCATATGATAAATAACTTTAATGACGAAGTTGAAATCTTGTTCACTGTAAAATAGAAATCTCAGTGGAAAGGAAACTATTTTTAAGATTTCGAGATTATCCTTATTATTGTAATTTCTTTTTATTATAGATTTACCAACTTCAAAATTTTCCAGATTTTGCTATGAAGAATCAAAACGATAATTCTAAATCCTAATTACATTGGTAAAATTATTGTGTGGTTTTCCAAGCAATGTTGATTCTTTTTTGACTGTTCAATGCAACTTTTATATTCCATTGATGAATGAAGAATTGGAGATAAAAAGAGAAGTGAGTTTGTTTCATCAACTTAGCAGAAGCCTTAATACGTTGGAGAAAGCTATTGAATTGTTCACATATGCTGGTATTGACTCCATGCATGCCATCCAAACGATTGCTTTTAAAGGTTGGTGAACACTTATGACTGAACCCATGAAAAATGTCGTGGAAGAACCTTGTTTTGGCAGAGTATCCTGACTCTCGATTTTTAGCATACTTAGACTGCAAGCAAAATCGTAGAAAATGTTCGCTGGATGGTTGTCCAAGTGAGTATACAAGGATGCAAGAGCATCTTTTCTGCCTTCACTACCAGTTATTACGTGATAACCCAAGCAATGGCCGCTGTGCGGGCAGAACCATAAGAACAAGTAGGTAGTTCCCTTCTTTGATACTTCTGGATAGTATTTGTTGCACAGTTGATCTGGATGGTATGTTTCATTGCAATTTTTTTCATCTTTGTCAATAGTGAACTTACGCATTATGCGGATCTGCTCTCCATGGTCTGTGAAATAGTATGCTCGGCCGTATTTTGCTGGATTATACGAGCCGTTTATGCGGTTTGGTTCCTCTGGTTGGATATCCAATGCATGTATTTCGACTATCTTGTCACAAAGGTATGCCAAATAATTAGATAGATCTTTTGGTACACGGTCGTTCAAAGCTCGCCGGAACTCGGAATTTAATTATGCACATGCGCAGTTGACCGCAGTTGACCGCCTCTCGTGTAATGTTCCTAGCGACATAATTTAGCGCTGGCCAAATAGACCCTAGTCTCACAAAACCCTAGATATTCAAGTTCACATGCCTTCACAAAACTTGATTTTAATTGTTGAAAAAATGACCAAGGCCAAACAAACAAAAAGTTTTTTTGATCTTTTTTGATCTGACATCTCAAAACAAGCGAATATCGTCCAGGAAAAAAATCTGTAAAATTCCTTCATTTCAAGACCCTGAAAACACATAAAATTTAATTTTCACAGCAAAATCAACACAAACCCTCGGTTCCTCATCGTCTTAACTTCAAGAAAATACAAAGCTTGGTTTCCAATCATTTTTTTTACCTTCAGTTCATATCACATTTCGGAGGCACCCAGAGCCTTCCCTCTTACCTGTCATGGCCGAACACCATTCAAAAAAACTACAAGCCTTGTGTAGAATATGTGGGGAAAACCTTCAAAAAGACTGCATACTTGTCTCCTCACTTATCGATAACATATAAAAGCAGGTTTTTTTTATGATGTATCTTCTGATGACTCAACCATCCATCCAGACAAAATTTGCCAAAAATGTTATCAGACTATCAGAAATGTGGAAATTAGATCTACCACGACATCATTAAAAATCAAAGTATGGCAAGCCCACAGTGAACCATGCACTGTTTGCAATAAAAAAGTGGGAAGAAAAACAAAAAAGAAAAGCCCAGGAAGACCAAAAACAAATCAAAATAAAATATGGACAAGACATAACATAAATTCATTAATAAATAGTTTACCGAAAGAACAACCAATTGACATAAATGACATAAAAATCTGTGAAAATTTCAACAGCCACTTAGATCTTTGCAGATGCTGTTCCTGCAACAAATTCATGATTCAACCGGTTGTCCTTACTTGTCGACATACATATTGTTTGTATTGCATTGTACCATCATTGGAGGGAGAATCAGTTGAAAACACAGTGTGCAAAATATGTTCCAAAGCTATTTACCCAGGAGATATTGAATATGCTCATCATGTTGTTGAAATGATCAACTGCATCACAATAGAATGTAGAAAAAAATGTGGAGAAGCATTTAAAATATCAGAAAAGGCAAAAAAGATCAATCACGAAAAAAATTGTAAAGGTCCGCAACCAAAAGAGATCTCCACCAACATCATAAACGAAATATTTTCTATTCAACAAACCGATTCTTTGACGCGAAACATGGAAGATGCAGCACTCCACATTTTGAAACACAAAATGGCAAATGCAACATCCAACATTATCACGTTTCCTTCTGGTGGTCCTAGGGTAAAACATAATATATTATATATATAATATAAACATATATAACCGTGACACATAATATGAATATATATATTTACAACTTTTAATTTATCTTAGCCGCATTGCTTCACATCCATCAAAAAGCCTGTTAAAGACAGCAGTACTGTATGCCAAAGAACATTAAAGAAACGTGCAAGGCATATGTTGGACACCATTTCTGTTACATCTGGAGAATCCGCTTCTTCAAAAGAAATACAAACTGCGGAATTGGTAAAGCTATTTGATGACGAACAGAGAAGAGATATCTCAAAATCCAATGTCGGGATTGCAGAAATAAGTGCTGAAGATCTCGTTGCTCTCAAAGCAGAAATGGGTGTCCCATGGGAAAAAATGAAAACAATGGCACGGTACACACATATACATAGTAAAATGCAAAGTCGGTAATTAATGTGTTGGATGTTCTATTATTTAAAAATATTGATCGCTATTTCGATTTATTAAAAATTTATTAAAAATCTTTGTCAAGTGTGTAAAGGTTAGTGCAACACATGTATTACTGACTTTTTACATATATAAACAAAGTGTTAACCAAGAACCCTTTATTTTACAGGTGGTTGAAAACGTTCCACATTAAAACTGCCTCAAATGCAAAACAACGTAAAACCGCAAGTGATTGGGCAGGCGATGATGTTATTGTTGAGAATTCACCATTTACTTTTGAAGTGAAAGATCACAAGGGACACTTCGAAGTAAAATAAGCACCTTGGGGTTATATCAAAAATCTAAATAGTCACATTATGAAAACGCTGAACTGTTTGCATGAGTAGATTGATAATACAAATTTTGAAAACACCTAATAAATATATATGTCTACTTATTCAGCAAGTGGCACTCGAATCTAGATAAAGTTAGAATTAATCTTGATTACATATTTTTCAGGAATGATTTTCTTACCGAAGGAAAAACATTAGGTAATGAAGTCCACGTCAAGGTTGGAGGTGACCATGGTGGCGGAACATTCAAAATGGCTTATCAAATTGCAAATGTTCAGAAACCAAACAGCAAAGGAAATACAGTCATATTCAGCATTTTTGAAGCAAAAGATTATGTAACAAATTTGAAAACAGGCTTAAGTCCTTTTTCTGAACACATTGATATCCTGCAAAGTATGCAGTGGCAGTAAGTTCAACAAATCTTTTTCTTAAAGATAAAATGAAAATAATTAATAACTGTATATATTACTTACGTAGAAACAGGAAGATACGCTTATTCTTGTATGGTGACTATGCATTTTTGTGTGCAATGTATGGAATAAGTGGAGCAAGTGGTATGTAAACATGCTTAAAATTCATCCAAACAATATCCTTTTAACAGTGTCATTTAATAATTTTGTTGCATCATTAGGACGACATCCTTGTTTATTTTGTCACATCACTAAAGCAGACATGCAAATTCCTCACGAGAAGGCTACTCCACGATCCCTAAAAAGTTTGAAAGATGATCATGAATCATTTATAACTAATGGTGGTGACATCAAAAAAGCAAAAGATTACAACAACGTCATCGATGAACAAATTTTTAATATTCCGCTTGATCAGGTAAATTTCTTGTCCATCATTATATTTGACCATATTTCTAGTGTATGCAAGTATCTTTTTTTATTTTTTAGGTCGCATTACCTGTTTTGCATATCTCGCTGGGTATCTATCTGAAAATTTTTAATTTACTAGAAAAGACATGTCACTTCCTTGACATCAAAATTGCTGGTCAATTGGCAATAAATGATGAGCAAATAAATCAGCAGCAATTTGATAAGTACATTGCAATGCAATCGCAAACAAGATGCCCTTACGGGCAGAAAGATTTCTGCAAAATCTTTTGAAGCATGAAAAATGAATTATGTTAAGGCTGGTTCTCACTTATCGTCGTAAGGCTTACGTTACGACGATCGTAAGCCTTACGACAGTTTTAAGCCAATATCAAAAAAATTATAATCGTAAGCGTTATGCAAAATAAGTGTGAACACTTTTTTGACTCAAAATTCGTCGGCGATGACCGTCGTAAGCCTTACGCAGAATATCAAAAAGTTTTGATATTTTATCGTAAGGCTTACGACGACATAAGGAGTTTGAATGGACAAAACGTTCGAATATAAAAAAAACATTCGATTACGAAATTCGATTTTGTCAAAGCGCTCAAAGCGCTCGAATTTTATGGTCCAACCAATGAAAGTAAATGTTCCAAGCGTTGTGGTGACATACGAATAAATCTAAAGAAATATTCTGTATCGAACAGACGCAGTTCTTGCGTTAAAATGTGGTAGTCCCCATATTTTTTTCTGTCTTGGAACATCTTGCGGGTCCAAAACCTTCGTGACTTAGACGTATGCTCTTTATCTTCTTCTTCTAACAGCAATGTCAGTATAATCATTGCACAAGCTTTCTTTTTTCTAAGAGATAAAGTCGCCATTTTTAACTTCAACTTCACCTCTTTGATTTGAGCTTGCAATGTGTTGGCATCTTTGTTTTTTTTTTTATATATTTTTTGATATTCGTCGTAAGCCTTAAAACACAGTCTTAAGGCTTACGACAGAAATTCCCGTTTTAGTAGTTCTCACTAGCGTAAGGCTTAAAACTGTCGTAAGGCTTACGATCGTCGTAACGTAAGCCTTACGACGATAAGTGAGAACCAGCCTTAATGAAATTTATAAAATTCGACAGAAAATATTGAACGACCTAGGTGGGCTCGAACCACCGACCTTTCAGGTATCAGATAAGTCCACTAGCCAACTACGCCACGGAAGCACATTATTATTTATTATTATTATTATTATTATTATTATTATTTACGAAATTTATACAGGGTATACCAATCAAAAATTATAAAATAAAGATATTTACATAATTTCTGTTATCAAATGGGCCCTGTGTTAAAACCATGCGAATAAACAAACTTAAAAATGAAAAAATAAAAAATTACTATACAAAACTTGGTAAAATCTGAAGGAATCAATGTAATGTATTTCATTATTGTATTATAAAGCTTTTTTGACTCTATTGTTTACAAAACGTTGAGAATTTCTTTTTAGTAAGAAACGATGATCACAGTCCAAGATAGTTATTAGTTTCTTCTACAAATTTTCTTTTTTAACTTAAAATATGTTTTATGTCTCAAAATACATTTAATATTGATCAAAGAAACTTTTGTAAATACATCGCTGACATGCCATGCACGGTGCTTTGGTTTCATGTAAGTGCACGCATGAAATTTCAAAAAACCGCTAGGTTTGGACAGTAAGAAAAACAAGATGCCCTTACAGGCGTAAGGATTTCTGCAAAATCAGCTGAATTATGAAAAAAGAAAGACTATGACGTTCTTGAAATTTAGGAAAGGTTGAATCATTTCCACAATATATATTAAATTTCTTGTCAATCTTCCTAACAGAATTACTAAATCACAAACACAAAAAGTAAATCATAGATTTTGATCATGCAAAATACATCCATACATAACTGAAAACAAAAATTTGTGCTTTGTAAATTAACAATATGGCAATGACATATTGTTAATCAAACGATTAACAATATGTCATTGCCATATTGTTAATTTACAAACATGCAGTACCTGAACTAAATTTCATTAAAAGATTATAAAATTTTATACAGAAACCTAAAAAAGTTAAATTTTTAATTAGGCATACACCCCAGAGCATTATGAAAGTATAACTGACACAATACGAAACGTACGTAACTGCATATAAACTTAATGAACAAAATAACATTAAATTAAATACATGCTTTCAGATATCATCACAGTGATTACGTAAGTATTTCAATATATGCGGTCAATCTTCTTAATTACGAAAAGACCTCCCAAACACAAAAAGTAAACAAAGATTTGGATTATGAAAAAATATGACCCAAACTTACCAAAACTAGCAAACATAACTGAAAGCAGAAATTCGCTGTGGATATTCGTCCGCACTTTTATAAAGTGTGGACAAATAATTTTGAAGTTATTCGTCCGCACCTTTAGTGAGTGCCATAAAATCCGTTAGAAGATAATTTAAATATATTTAAAGTGCTTAAGGTGGTATAGCTTGTGAATAAGATTGCACTATGGTGAAAGAGATTGCGACCGGGGTTCATTTTTTTACAATTGCAGAATTAGAAGAATCCGTTAAAAGTTACGAAAGAACGTCTAACACATTGTATGCCGTAAATTAGTGCGGACGAATAACTTCAAAATTATTCGTCCGCACTTTTATTATATATATAATAATAAAAGTGCGGACGAATATCCACTTCGGCAGAAATTTGTATTAAAAAAAGATGTCCGCCATTTATTAAAATTTACTGACAGTAAAGATAAATTTCAGTTTGCTATCATAAATAGGAAGTCCCCATTCCTAATTCAAGACATTAATAATACAGCCAAGAACTACACAAGTAAATAAGCTAAAAAAGCAGCTAGAGAAACATCAAACATAAAATGATGCACACCACAGGCAGCAGGGTAGACTAGACATTCTTGTTGAGCTGAAGAGGAAACTGAGCTGAGCTGTACGTACCCAGAGCTTAAAAAGCATTACAGCCCACACATGAAACAAACAGTCTTTTGTATTTAGAAAGGCTTATAAGAATCCCAAACATTTTCCAAGAAACGAAAGCATTCCTTTTTCACACACTGTTTTTACAAATCATTGTAAACTTGTTTTTAGAAAAGAATGAACACAGTAGAATCATTGTAAGATAAATTATAAATTTTCTACCCTTTACTTTCGGTTTTGGAAGTGTACATCTTCTTTTAAATATATTCCACATTGTTCAATAAACTTTTGGTTTGGAAATCTAAGTGAGTTTCTTCGGTACCGCTGATAGTATACCATTATGCGAACAGCGAGCAAATGTGAAGTCGAAAAATACCCGGATGATCACATGGCATGGCGAAAATCGAGCCAATAAACTAGCGCTATTAAAGTTAATTAGCACCCTTTCGTAATAGTGGCGCTTCACGCACCAATGAACTTTGAGACGGCGGCTGTATGAACCAATGAACTTCGAGATAAAAAAAAATCGCTAGGTTTGGACAGTAAGATGAAAAAAAACTAAGAAAAACGACGATCGTAAAGGCTTTCTTGCTTACGCAGAAATCCAAAAAGAAGAAAACGAAAGCCGGTTGTAATAGCTTTCTTGCTTTCGCAGAAATCTAATTATTGTTTCACAAAACCAGCTGGCAGATATTGAAGAAAAGATTGACCTGGTTCACAATGCCATAAAAACAAATATTTTAAAGAAACCAGAACACACAAAGGAAATTCAAAAAATCTATGAACCTAGATTAAAACATCTACGAAACAAAAAAGGAGAGAAGGTTTGGATTTCATATCAATTAAATCTAAGTCTTTCACAGGGCATATCATACGTAAAATCACTTTTGTATAATTTCAGGAGAATGAAATTGCTACGTTGCAAGAGGCATGTGATTTAAAACAGGCTGATGGTCCTTGTGTTAGAAAATTGGATGACATGTTGAAATCACTGAATGTTGAAAGACAAGCCTATCATGGTCGATTTTTTGTTGGAAACCATGTCCATAAAATGTTGAAGGTATAATCATAAACAATTCATATTTTGAGAGATGCAAGCAACATAAGGATATCACATGATTTCGTACATTTATATTTTCATAGGTCACAAATATCATTAAATTGTGCAATTCTATCCCCATTTTGGTTGTACAGCTAGGTCTGTGCAATACAGCTGTGCATCAAGAGGCCATCAAAATATGTCAAAATTTTAAAATGCTGTTTAACAAATACAGTTTATGTCATGTCATGTTAAACACAACAGATAATTTTGATGCTGAAAAAATTGAAATGTTTCGTAAGTATATTTTTATATATACATCAATATACAGACTATTATACAGACTATATAATATACAAAATATGCATTTTAGGAACTTACATCCATGATTTCATGGAGTTCTTCAGAAGAGAGTGGCCAAATGAATCAATCACACCAAAAATGCACCTTTTAGAGGACCATACCATAGATTTTGTCCTGAAATGGAATTTGGGACTTGGTGTTTACAGTGAGCGGGGTGGTGAAAGCATTCATTCTGAGGTTAATAACTTAGGAAGAATGTATTGCCACATGCATGGAGCACTGAAGTTAAAAAGCATGTTGAAAGAACATCACATACGTGTGAGTCCTATGGCAAAAAAACGACAACCAGAGGTTAAAAGAAGAAAATTTGACAGCCACAGTTAACTGTCGTTATTAATTTGTTACATTTGAGAAAATTGTTTCCTTGTTACCAGCATTGGACTGAGAAAAGATATTTCACTGAGCGCGAATGACTTGTTCGTAGCAAAAGATTCCAAAACTTTCTCTAAAAAAAATGATTGGACATTCAAACCGCTTTGGGAACTTTATTGGGGTATTGAACAACAAATAAAACCATATTTACCTTCTCAAAAAATTCATTAAAGTTCCAAATTCGAAGATATGGCATAGCCAGTAATAATGTATTCGAAATCTCAGTACTAAGCAAGAACAGCTTTCATATGCAGCGACATGGAAGTCATCTTACACTAGTGACGCCTAAAATTCTTTTTCAACTATTTATCCACACGTGGCGTATAATTTATGCAATCGTAATTTCAATGTAAGGCATAATTATTAGTATCAAAACAATACGTTTAAAAATAACAACTTAGGTGTCAGGCCTGAAAACATAGCGCCATTTTTAAAATTCATTATCAAAAACGGTAACGGCTGCGCATGCTCGCAATTAAAAATACGCGCAAAACGACCGTGGGTACTTCACCATGCTCCATGTATGAAGTGAAAAGTAACTTTGCTATTTCAGGACAATAGCGTTTCATTTCCTCTACAAACGAAGTTAGATCTTGTGTATCGTGATGATCTTTTTCTAAAAAATGTTGTATTTTGCAGGTGATGATAAAAGGGCAGATGTCATCAATCGAACAATCTATAAACAGCAATGAAAGGAATTTTGCAGCGGCAATCCTTTCCCTGTTGGAAGTTGGAATTGTTGACTGCAAAGACAATATGCGTTTTGCGAATGGAAGGCAACATTCATTAAAACAGACTTCATACTGGTCGAAACTCCGTGCTATCCTACCCGTTGTTTGATTACTAATGATATCATCACAACTGCTTTTCAACTCAGCTCTCATAGCTTTATACTTGCCAGCACTATCTTTGTTTGGTGTCACAATGAAGCATCTATACATTCGTCTCAAACGTGTTTGGATCTTTTCTGTACTTGTCGAGTGTTCGATTGGCTCAACAAAGGCTTGTTTGAAATTAAGACCAATTTTTGTTCCATCACATGCTAAAGATTCACAACGGTTTTTGCATTGAGAACACTTGATCCTAAAATCAATCTCCATGTGTGAAGCCCATGCAAACCACCATGAAATGAATGTCTTTTTGGACATAAATGTTTTTTCAAGTGGACGGTATCTTTTGTATTTTTGATCCATGCAGTGGACAAACCCTGAGAATGTTTGTTTTCCGCTATTTACTGCTTCAACAAATTCCCAGCCAATCTCGTATCCCGCACAAGTATGTTCGGACAATCTGAATATATATTCGTCTTCTCCAGTCCACTCTCTCGTACAAATCTCGACTAAACAGTACCTTCGATAAGTGTTAGCTTGAAGTGGAAAAGTAAACATATTATATAGTTACTCGAACATTTGTTATTACGTTTCAAGGAATGCTCTCGTCTTGTGATCCTATGTTGGCTGCATTTCATTATGCAGAATTTCCATATGAATATTTCAATGTAACGTTACGCGGTTTACCTCTATCTGTGTACAATGTAGTTTTGCCAATTTGTTTTACAACACCTACGTCATTTGAAGAAGACCATCCGGCCTAAAAGAAGAACACAATGTGTTTACTTTCTTTCCCTTGAAAACTATTTTTTTTAACTCAAATATAACCTTTGCCCTCTTTCATTTACCTCACAGTTACAAGTTCCGTTAGTGCTAGGTATGAAATTCGGATAAGTTCCTTCATCGAAGATGTTAATTTTGAGACGTTCCTTCAAGGCAGCCGTTAATTTTTGTGAAAATGGATCAGCATCTACTGTCTGCTGAGAGGGACAGTTCTTTCCGAAGGTCCATTGGCCTCTTTTGGCGTCAAACACGTCTTCCCACTGTAATTGATACAGAATCGGTTATGTATTATTTTCTTTTGATTTGTTCAGAATATAGAACAACGCATATCTTGCGTTGGTATATCCTCCGTGGTCACACCAGAAATCAAAGACTGCAAAGTCGTAAACACTCTGCACTCACATGAAATAATAAGTGCGTTTACGCTTCGAGTGTGGCCACAACATGGACGTATTCGTATCTCTAAACGATGAAATTTTTTGCTTTTTATCTAGATATGTCAACTGATTTCGATCAAATTATTTAAGCTATATCTACAACAAGTATTTTGCATGCGATGAGTCCTATCTACGGAAGCGTATTAGTGCCATCAATATTTTCGTAACTTCTATATTTCTAAGTCAAGAAAATAGACAAATGTGATATTATCGTGACTTCTATATTTCTAAGTCAAGAAAATAAAAAAATGTGATATTATCGTGACTTCTATATTTCTAAGTCAAGAAAATGGAATTTCATTTTATTTTTACTTGTAAATGTTTAAGTCAGGAAAAGCAACTTTTATTTTTCGTACAGTTTTAAGGGTCAAGAAGTGCTGTGCAATTAACGCATAGAAACCTCGTGTCAACAAAGATGTCGGAACGTGAGTGGTCTGTTTGTTTTTATTCGTTTTCTTGACTCTGTTGTTCGTGAAATATTTTTGTTTTGTAGGTAATAGCAAGATCATTGAGTATTTTCATAAAGGGTACTGCTATGAAGATATAATATCACTGTTAAGTAGAAATCACTCCATTAAATTGAGGTAGTTAGCTTTCTACCACCTCGTATAGAATCTCCTTTCCCACAAAAAACTAACTTGATGTACTTTTGATTAGTATTATTTAAGTATTCAAATCAAGAACAAGAATCCAAACTCTTCAATTTATGTTCACAATGCTGGATTACATTATCAGTCTTGGCTTTCTTTTTCGTGCAGGAAATTAAAAGTCAGTATCATATTCCTTTTTTCTTAGTTTACGACAACTGAAAAGAATATTAGCGTCATACAGATTATACAGACGAAAGTCCACACATTCTTTCAGCGAGATATGTAATATAGTGCAGGTGAATTTGCAATTCATATATATAAAATGTAAGAGATATATAGCATCATGAAAACATTATGGAAGGATTTTATTTTAGGAAGAGATCAACAAAAGTAGCGGTTGCTTAGGATATCGTATGATGCATAAAAAATTAAACGTGGTACATCATGTCCGGACCAGTCAGTCAGTATAGAAGATATGTTATTGTATCAGGATATAATATTTTGCATATTTACGGTTCATTGATATGGAAATGTGCAATAATTTGATTGTATTTAGGGAGGTGGTAAGAAATATCCAAAAATTATTAGACCCAGAAGGTGTTGCTCAAAGAAAAAAGAATCGACTAATAAGGAGAAAATATGTCGCCAAGGTAAGTAGTACTTAGAAACGTAAATCATCTTTTAAGTAAAATTTTGCTTACACTGTCTAACTTCCATAAATAACTTTAAGGGTCCCAACTATATATGGCATATAGATGGATATGATAAGTTAAAACCGTACGGATTTTGTATCCATGGTTGCATTGATGGGTAAGATATCAAGTATAATAGATTTTTAAGCCGATTGTTATCTATTAAAACGAATCGGGGTCTATTCTGAAATAAACATAAGTTTTTGATTTTAGATATTCACGTAAAATGTTATGGCTTGAGACGTCAATGACTAATAATTGTCCCAAGGCAATTGCAGGGTATTTTCTCACATGCGCTAAAAAACTTAAAGGTAATGTGCTAAGGCAGGGAATGTATGAGTACCATCTAATGTGAAGAACAAAATAAACGGTTTTTTGTCTTATTATCTTTTTTGTCATCAGTTCTGAAACTTCAAAAAATTAAAGGCATATTTGACTTACTCGTTGCTTAATTGACACGGAATTATCTCGTCCATCCATAGGTACGGCAAGAACAATACGGGGAGATGCTGGAAATGAGAATCTCAATGTCAGTAAAAATATCAGTCTAGTGTCTTTAGTGTTATGTAATATTGTCCATTTCCTTCTTTTCGTCATATTGTACGTGTCGCTATATTCGTTCCAGGTCATGTATTAAACGTTAAAAATCTAAACTTAAAGAAAAGGCAATGATAAATAAGTGATAAAGATGTGTAGCCTACACTGTAGGTTAGGTAATAAAGGTTTTGACATACCATAAAGTCGCCACACTAATGATTATACCCGCTCATTACAACAACTTGTTTGTTTTCATTTCGTTGGCGCAAAAAAAGACGTTCATGCCGAAAAAGTTCCTCTGTGAAATACTTAAAAAGATTTTTCGGATGCGTTGTCAAACTTTCAAATGTCTCAATCCCTTGTCCAGGCGTGGCTCGCTTTCGCTTTACGCTTATCGATGTTGGAAATGATCTTTTGGACGTTCCTTTTAAATAAAGGTAAATATGTCAATTTGTTGTTGCTTTAAAGGCTCGTTTCCATTTAACTGCATTTTCTGCTGTAGCGTAAAAAGCTCAAGAGCATTTTTCTCTTTATAAGAATTTATTTCTTCATAAGCTAAATGTGTCTGCTTTGTTTATCTTACGTTTACGTCGCAGACAAAAATACAAAACTACGAAAACGAAGAAACTATGGATGAGAAAATTATTTCAAGAAAGACGTTCAAAGGGACTGTTCACAATTTTGGTTAAAGATCTTATGTTGTTTGATCAAGAATATTTTTTAAGGCCTTCAGGATGTCAACAGTAAGACTTGAGGAATTACTTTCTTGGGTGGCTCCCTCAATTTCAAAATCATCATCAAAAAATCTTCTCAATGTTCTTTTCCGAGAAAATTACGTAATGTTTACAAAATACTGAAAAATGATTGGCTATCAGTCATGAGAGAAAAAAACGCCGCGAAAAGTAGAATGAATTCAACGTTGCCGCAAACTCAAGAGCAATCTTGAAGAGCATAAATTCTCTCAGTCAGCGGTATTTTTTGCAAGTTGCCCGTGCGCCATGAAAATAAAGATTTTTACATTTTTACATTTTGACTTATTTTACCTTTCACATTCTTTCATGAGTATGGTATCTCACATTTATAGCCAAGAATGTTTTTAACACATGCGTTGATAATATTCTGTGACTCTTTACGGTAACACCAAGCCTGAATTATCCGATTTCTTGGAGAACCAGGATAATATTTAAAACTAGTTGAAAATCGTTGTTCATAGCGAAATTGAGTGTTGTATTCATCCCAAATCCAACGATGATGATTTGATAAACTCGATAGCATTTTAAATTGCTCCGCTAATGATAGAACTTCGGGCATGTTTTGTAGCAACAGGTTTTGAATACCATCTCGACTCGCACCTTTTGTTCCTCGAAAATTCGACAAAATTGATTCCAATTCAGATCCATATGCTTCATCACTGCAAATGACATGGCTAAATGAGTATAACAATTTTTGGTAAACTCGCTTCAAGAAATGCATTGGTAAGACGATTAAATTTCTATCTCCTAATGGATCCGCTAAATTTTTATATCGTCATTACAAACCTATTTTCGGTACTACGGCTTCCGGTGCTAAACTTTTGATGGTTATGTAAGCAGATTCCAAATACAAACAAGCATTCAACATCTGGTGCATCATTCATAGATGATTTAATCTTACTCATGGTATTGTAGAAGCTCGTTCTGTTGTGTAGGATATTTCTTGAATAAACGTTTTTCCTTTTGCTCGAGTCTTTGTCTGTAAGTGTAAAGGGGCTAATTAGATTTACCGAATATATTTTGTATAATAAACACATGAAATACGGATCTAAAGTTTTGATTAAGTGAATGCTTCCAACATTCATGACGGGAAGGTTTTTCTTATACAGTCAGGGCTCTCCAAGGCGAACATGTTGTATTACCAGCACCTCGTTATAGATTTTTTCAACCTTTTTGAAGATCTGAGCACACTCTATTTGTTCGAAGGAATTACGTAAATGAACGAGAATCGCAAAGTGTAGAGAAAATCGGTTTTAACTTATTTACCGAAGGGGGGCTATTGACAATTTATCTGCTGGTTTTATGGTTAAAAATTTGCATTTTCATTATCAAACTTCTTAATTTTCCAGCTAAAAGTGTCCAACCCTCTACTTACTGGGATTTCTCATAGATTTATATCTTTGCTGCGAAATTGTTTTTTCGGTTTCTACATCAGCACCAGTGTATACGTAATAGGGAAGAATTTCTGGAAGGTTAAGATGGATTTGTAGAGCTTCTTTACCATCACCACTGAAAAAACCTTGGAAGGCACCTGATTCGAATAGGCGACAAATAGTGATCTGCGTTGTCTCGAGTGATATTTTTAACACACAGCAGTAAAAGACATCATCGTAGATACCAGACGAAGCCATTGTAAGACAAGTATCTTCGGCATTCGTAGTTGCATTGCTCTGCTTAAAACACGTTCTCTGCAGTACTTCACTTACTTTGACCTCCAAGTCTAAAGCTGGCAAGCATTTGTTTAAATTACTTAACACAATGTCTCTTTTGTATTCAATGGAATACGGATCAGCTAAAGAGAGAGAAAGACATCTTTTGTTCACTAAAGGTATTGCATTACAAAGGATACAATTAGAAAATGGTCACCGAGTGTAATTTAAATTTTATAAGAAAAACAAAGACAAAAAACGCGATTTTGTTCATGCTAAACGTTTCGGTGTTTATTACACCATGATCACTAGCTCAATATACAATTTATCAAGTTCATACAAATATAACGATATTTCAACATTCTTAATGTGTTTCAATTACGTTAGAACATCTCCAGGGGATATGAAACAACAGTGTTATTAAGATCTGGATGTAACTTTTTACACATTAGAGACTCTTTTATCAATAGTTCTAAATCACTCTTACCAGTTGCAAGTATCTTAACTGTCTCTAAGGATGTTTCATGACTGTTGCGTACTAAATGTTCTGTCACGGCAGTTGGCTTTCTGATGTCATTATGTTCCCGATATCGTGTTACTAAATGTCGTTTCGTTTTACCCACGTAAAATGACGGACAGTTTGTACAGTATACTCCGTATACTACCATAGATTTTAACCTTTTAGGTATGGTGTCTTTTAATTTAAACAAGTCCGAAATACGACAGGTGGTGCGAAAGATAATTTTTATGTCGACTTGATTGTATGTGTCGGAAACCAACTTTTTTACTCCTTTGTGTAACTTTTGGGATAAGTCACCATGAAAAGGAAGTACCATTAATACTTGTTTTTTTGGAACATCGTATGTTTGCTCAACTATTTCACTATTATTGACTGAATTTACAAAGTTCTTCATAACAGCTTCAATCAATTTAGGTGGATATTGGTTTTTCACCAGATTTTCTCTTATAACATTTGCATCAGCATCGTAGGATGATCGGTCAGAACGGATTTTCCAAGCTCTTGATAAAAGCGATTTAATCAGGTTTATCTTATATTTTCTTGGCGTAAAACTATACCAGTTGGTGTATAAACCAGTGTGAGTTGGCTTGTAGTAAGTGCTGGTTTTAAATGTTGAACCATGCTTTACGATCTTTACATCAAGAAATGGAAAATACTGGTTATTATCAGACTCTTCCTCTTTTGTGAATTTGATGTTTTTGTGGAAGGAGTTTAAAAAATCGAAAAAGGGTAGCACATCACATTTATGATTGAAAATTATAAAACTATCATCAACATAGCGGCGATAGTATAACGGAAGATTGCCATTGAAGTTGGTAAATACACGTTCTTCAAAGTTTCTCATGAAAATGTTGGCCAAAACAGGTGCTAATGGTGACCCCATTGATACGCCGTCGATTTGATCATATGATTTTCCATTGAATAGAAAATTAGTTTCCTTTGAAGCAATCAATAACAATGTTTTAAAGTGATTTCTTGACATACCCTGTATTTTATCCGTCCCTTCAAAAAGATAATTCAGTGCTACTTCAATAGTCTCATCTAAAGGTATACAAGTAAATAAGCTAGATACATCAAAACTTGCTATGTAGGATGAGTTAAACTGAAGTTTGTTAATTTCATCATACTGTCGACAGTAGGAATAAGCATATTCTGCAAGTTTATTCTTGAAACGTTCTTTCGTATAAACATGTTCATTAATTGGTAGATCTTGAAAAGATTTGAAAAACATTTCAAACGAAGCAAAAATTTCAGTTTCATTAACTTTTAATGGCGGTATACCATATCTTAATCCCTTGATTAATGCTGACTTCTGAGCAGACGAGAGAACTTTATCAGTGTAGTTGTAAATGATTTTGTTTACATCGAAAGCTTCATGCACTTCTCTTGTTTTACACAGTGCGTTGAATTTTTTCTCGTGTCTCCTTTTGGTTTCAGCAACATTTTTATCACAGAGTTCTTTTAGTTTAGAAGATATCATTATGTAATCATACCAAGTTGTTTCACTTCTGATCTCCGTAAGTAACTTTTCCTGCTGTGGTATCAGTTCACGTAATGTCTTCTTGTGATGATTAATTTCTTCTTTTAAAAGTTTAAGTTGAATATCACGGTAAACCTTGCTATTTCTTAAACGATGGTTAGCCAACTTAAAATACAAAAACTTTGGAACAACATTGAACCGAGAACATTTTTCCAAAAATTCAATATCTGATTGTAACTTATTGATCTTTTTTCGTAACTTCTCCAAGCTTCTGAACTTGATTAAAAATGCGTGCCCATGTCTTTTTGATAAGATACCTATAAATGATCGAGAACTGGGCCATATCAATTTTATAAGAAAAACAAAGACAAAAAAACGCGATTTTGTTCATGCTAAACGTTTCGGTGTTTATTACACCATGATCACTAGCTCAATATACAATTTATCAAGTTCATACAAATATAACGATATTTCAACATTCTTAATGTGTTTCAATTACGTTAGAACATCTCCAGGGGATATGAAACAACAGTGTTATTAAGATCTGGATGTAACTTTTTACACATTAGAGACTCTTTTATCAATAGTTCTAAATCACTCTTACCAGTTGCAAGTATCTTAACTGTCTCTAAGGATGTTTCATGACTGTTGCGTACTAAATGTTCTGTCACGGCAGTTGGCTTTCTGATGTCATTATGTTCCCGATATCGTGTTACTAAATGTCGTTTCGTTTTACCCACGTAAAATGACGGACAGTTTGTACAGTATACTCCGTATACTACCATAGATTTTAACCTTTTAGGTATGGTGTCTTTTAATTTAAACAAGTCCGAAATACGACAGGTGGTGCGAAAGATAATTTTTATGTCGACTTGATTGTATGTGTCGGAAACCAACTTTTTTACTCCTTTGTGTAACTTTTGGGATAAGTCACCATGAAAAGGAAGTACCATTAATACTTGTTTTTTTGGAACATCGTATGTTTGCTCAACTATTTCACTATTATTGACTGAATTTACAAAGTTCTTCATAACAGCTTCAATCAATTTAGGTGGATATTGGTTTTTCACCAGATTTTCTCTTATAACATTTGCATCAGCATCGTAGGATGATCGGTCAGAACAGATTTTCCAAGCTCTTGATAAAAGCGATTTAATCAGGTTTATCTTATATTTTCTTGGCGTAAAACTATACCAGTTGGTGTATAAACCAGTGTGAGTTGGCTTGTAGTAAGTGCTGGTTTTAAATGTTGAACCATGCTTTACGATCTTTACATCAAGAAATGGAAAATACTGGTTATTATCAGACTCTTCCTCTTTTGTGAATTTGATGTTTTTGTGGAAGGAGTTTAAAAAATCGAAAAAGGGTAGCACATCACATTTATGATTGAAAATTATAAAACTATCATCAACATAGCGGCGATAGTATAACGGAAGATTGCCATTGAAGTTGGTAAATACACGTTCTTCAAAGTTTCTCATGAAAATGTTGGCCAAAACAGGTGCTAATGGTGACCCCATTGATACGCCGTCGATTTGATCATATGATTTTCCATTGAATAGAAAATTAGTTTCCTTTGAAGCAATCAATAACAATGTTTTAAAGTGATTTCTTGACATACCCTGTATTTTATCCGTCCCTTCAAAAAGATAATTCAGTGCTACTTCAATAGTCTCATCTAAAGGTATACAAGTAAATAAGCTAGATACATCAAAACTTGCTATGTAGGATGAGTTAAACTGAAGTTTTTGAACTGGACGCGACAAAAGATATATGATATGATCGTTATCAACCCTCGAAAGGTTTTTTGTCTTTTCCATATTTATAATCGATTCATGGAACCACTGCGATGAAAGGTTTGCTTTCAGTAGAATAGACCTTTCTCGAATTTCTGTTTAAGCGATGCATTGTGGCCGATGCATTGTGTCTAACCTCGCTTTTAATATTCAAATTGTTTCTAATTGTTGGAATGGGAATTGGAAATAATAGAGACTATCATTAAGTAACGAAGTAATGAAATCAGTGGAACAATGAATCACATAAAAACGAGGTTAGATATGAAGCTCGGTCAATGTTCAGTGTTTAAACTGAAATTCGGGAAAAGTCAATTGCATTCCTTGGTCCCAGTTTTAGTTTAGCAGTTATACTAGGGAGCTTACGGCAACGATGACGACGATGCGTTTAGAACAAAAGCTTTGTTTTCTATGTGGAGTTTGTTTTGAAAGGGAGCCTTCTAGCTACTTACGAGACCATTGGGAAAATTTTATAAGATAATTGCATCATTAACGTATTTGCACGTTCTATGCACAACTTGAAAAGTCATGATTTGAAGTCGTACTGACGACGGAGACGCGATTATAGAGAATGTCTTTTTCTCTTATGTAGATTTTATTGAAGCTCGATAACTTTCTAGTCGTTATAATTTTATTATTTTGTTCTTTTTGCTCACGTCGTCGTCCACGTTGCCGTTGTAGTTGCTTAAGTTCACTACTAATGAAATTGAAACGGCTATGAAAATTACCTACGTAAATTAGCATTATCATGAGATAAGGCAAAGGAATCGATGTTATCAGCGTTACATTCTTGGACAACAAGGTTGCCGGCGATGTCGATGTCATCGAGATAAACGTCAGCCTCCACATCCGGAATAGATTCAATTGGACTAGCAGACGCGCTTAAAAATGTAATATCACCTGTCACAGGCTCAGAAAATATCTCGATTTCATCACTCATAGGTATAATATTGGCTGAGATATTTTCAGACACTTTCTAATTCATAGTTACGACGCTCATTTCTAAAAAAAAGAGACCCTACTGAGGAAACTGTTGACAAGTGAAAAGATTTTGTCAAAAGAAAATTTAGTAAAGAAAATAATTAGTAAAGAAAAAAGAATAAAACGCCATTTTTTAAAGTAAAATCATAAGCATAGACGGTAACTAATGACTAACGACGGTAACGCTGACTAATGAAAAAGCGGGCCGTAAGCGAAAAAAATTTGTGATCGAGCGCAGAAACATAAAAATAAATAATGGTGGCGAAGCTTGCAAAAAAAGTTAAGAAAATGCATTTTTTAAAGGGAAATAGGTTTGTTGTGAGAGAATTTGGCTTCGGCAATTATTTTGCCGAAGTGAAGGTGTAGAAAGAGGCTTTTGCTTCGGCAAATGCTTCGGCAATTGCCGACTGCCGAAGTGAATTACGAGGGCTGTTACATATTTTTATAGTTATGACAATATCATTATTTTTGATGTTTTTCTTTTCGAAGGTAATAAGAGAACTACTACAATAACATAAAAAGTTAGTCTAGTAAATCTAGCTCCTCTTCTTCTCCTTCGCTGCCAGAGTCCAAAAGCATGAACCCAGGCGTAGCTTCTGTAATATCGTTTTCATCGATGGAATCGCTTGTAAACGGATTATTGTCGGGTTCCGATAAAATGGCAAGTTGGGATTTCAGCAATTCGCGTCCAGCGCCACACGGTTGCTCTGGCTTGAAACAGTGAATTTCTTCATCGTATGAGTTGTCATTCGGTAATGACAAAGCGCAAACTCTGAACGACTTTATGATGAGCTCTTTTGGCAACGATTGCCAAGCTGTTAAGATCCATTGCACAACACACGTTCTCGGAGGTGGTTTCAAATTACCAGCTGGGGTTTCTCTTTCTAGCCCTTCTGTGGCCAACCACTCATCATATAGATCGGTTACCTTTTGTTTGAATGGTTTGTTCCAACTCACGTCAGGTGCCTGGATATATTTTGTACATCCACCTGGGATGATCGCGGTATCTATTTTCATGCATTTTAGCGAGGTCTTGACGCTTTCCTCGATGTGGCACTCGTAAGAATCCCATACAAGGAGGCGGCGTTTGAATGCGAATGACCCTAGTACAGAGTTTATGTAAACTTTTGTTAAAGGGGTATCCATCCATCCGTTTACCGATGATGCTATTACACACCGGTTTTTAAATTCTTTGTTTAAAGCCTCGGACTTACGTTTCGCACCTTTAAATACAATCATTGGTGGTAATTTTGTTCCATCAGCCTTTGCACTGAGACATACCGAGACTCTGCTCTTTTCGTGACCAGTCGTTTTCATACTGACGGTATTTGTTCCTCTGACATCAACAGTTGTTTCAGACACCATGTCAGTCCAAACGGGTGTTTCGTCCATAGCAATTATATCGGATAGCCCATACTGATATTTTATTTTTAATCTCCGTACTGTGATTATGAACGATACCAACTTATCGATCAATCGTTCTGGATCTTTTTGAGCCACTGAAGTTTTGCGACGTAAAGAAAAGCCTGTGCGCTGGAGAAATCGACGCAACCATCCTGTGCTAGCTTTAAAATCTGGTCCGAGATCTTTATCATCGGAACCTTTTTGTAAATCTTCGTAAATTATTGTCGCCTTTTTCATGATCAAATTTCGGGAAACTCGAAGTCCCTTGGGCCTAAGATAAAACGGTTTGATTTCTAAAATAAGCTCTGAAATTGGTCTCGCAAACATCTTCATGTAGTTAAAAATCTTTTGTCAAGATAGACGTGAACTTATTTTGGAAAATATAAAAACAAATTTACCTTCGCTCGTGAATCCATTCCTGGATAATTTCTTCCATCCTTTCATTCAATGGCTTTCTACCTCCACCGTTTAATCTCATTCGTTTAGCACCTTTTGGTTTTTCTTTCAAAGATGACAATGAATCTTTTGTTGACACCCACTCTCTGATTCGTTTACGATCGATATTGAATTTATTAGCAGCAGCCTTTATGGTATTGATTTCAGCATACTCAACTGCTTTTAATTTGAAATCTAGAGTGTAACTTCTAACTTTTTGCCCCTTATGGGACATAGAATCTTTATGGCTCACTTCATCATCCATGTTTCACACTTTGTTATCGGCAGAAAGAATTGAATTTGTTTTGTTTGCTATTGAACACGTTTTTTAAGTTCCAATGTAACGTTCGATGTAACGTTCGATCGTTCGATCGAAAAACACTCTTAAACATTGGTTACTGCTAATAAATCAATGTCGACACAAAATGTCTCGTTTACTCCCCGTCAACTTTAACATGGTATACCACATCGATTTTGAATGTGCGATACGGGGACATCATGTCTACAAAAGTTGTTGGGCACCTTCTGTTGGAGAAAAACTCAAATGTAAAAAAGAGGATAGGACACGTTCATTCAGCATCGGAAATTTAGTTTGCGCATGCGTCGCCTAAACGGGAATTTTTAACGAAATACATAAGGGCGGCTTGGAGGGGTGTTTTTTCTTAATTTGTTTACTGACAAAAACAGGCGCAAAGAAGAAGGAAATGGGAACGAAGATGGTTTTAATTTTTTGATTTATGAAGTTCATGCATCTTTCGATCACACTGTACAAGTTTCATAACAGAAATATTGCTGTAATGTTGATTACCACGAGCTGAAAAAAAGCATGTTTACTACATGCGTAAAAATAGCACTTAGGAAAATTGAATTTAAAGAAAAACTAGCATTGGAATCTCGCTGAAACTTGGTTTATTTTACTGTGGAACCATTTCGGAATGTTTTCCTGAAAACCTCATGGAGCTGTCAGTTTTTGTTCGTCTTCAAACGTACCGTAAGATGGGGTAACTTCGGACGATTTTTCAACTTTTCTTATAATAACTTAACAAGTAGGAGTCTAATAATAATAAAACTTACTGAGTAAAGCACTTGTATTGCTGCCTTTTAGATACCCAAAGTTCAAAATGATCAATGAAGAAACGATAAAGATATCATCACATAAACATCGAAATTTGAAAATTAAGAGATGGGGAAACTTCGGAACGTCTACCATTTACTTTTAAGCAGTGCCGATTCAATAACAAAAACAACTATATAAAGAGCCGACTAAATCAAAATTATTGTTAAAAATTTTTTATGACAGCCGATTTAATAGTGTGAAAAGCAATTAATTCTTTTATGCACTGTCATTTGTAGTACGATTGTGATGTATGTCCTAGTAGTACGCATGGGAGTCATTATTAATTATCGACAATTGCAGCTGGACATACCGTTATCAGCTGATTCACTTCGGTTTACGGCTAATTGTAAGAAGCTATCCTGAACGGCGAAAATTAAGAGCTAATTGAAAACCAAATAACTGGAGGAAGAAAAGCTTATTTCACATAAAACAAAAAAATAAGATACATTCAATTATTCTACTTAAATGTTATAAAAAATAATTACAATGTCATCACTTTAAATATTGTGAAAAACGGCTTCAAGTGACGTATACTGAAAAACGTCTGTTTTTCTTCATTTTCTTCTTCATTAAAAGAAGATTCTACATCTTTCTTGTGGTAAACCAGAGAAGACATCACGACGGAGCTAAAAACGAAAAAAGTATGGAAAAACATTAATTTTTCGTGAAGTTACAGCCGTTTTTTTGTTCGTTTCCGAAGTTACCCCGCGTTCCGAAGTTACCCCATCTTACGGTATTCCAAAGATGAGAGTTTTGACAACTGTATATTGCATATCCTTCATGGTTTCTTCGCTATGATAATAAACTAATTATCCCCTAAAGAGGGTTTTAATCGTTGCCAAACTTCAACAGGACGTAAACAAGGAAAGGAAGATTTGTTCTTCTAGTCTGGTCCTCTTGATTCGAGGTTTTAAACATTGGGCTTGTGGATTCACTGCTGTTAGATGTACATCCATACTGGCCTCTAATCGTCTGGTATTTGCTTTTGTGTGGCAATATGTTCCATATACCCTGTTAAATGTTTGATGTATTTCTGTCAGCACCTCTACTACATAAAAGTTGTGTATGTTTTATTTGCTGATAACAGTGTTATCTTCAAGTTGAAGTGAAATGTGAAAGTTCATCATTATTAAAAGGAAGGCTGAAGACTCACTTTTACATTTTACATTTTGATAATGTAGCCCAACTGAAAACATATGATTTATACAGTCACGAAGGAAGTCATGGGAAGCCCTTTCTATGTGGTGAAACAGCAAGTTATATACATAACGAAAACTGCAGAAAGTAATTGATTTCGTATACGAAAAAAAGTTCAGAAACCCAATGATGTATATATGTAACTTTTTAATACACATGATACACCTGGATAACTTGAGTGAATATGTTGTGCTTTCTGGGTAGTAGTTTAATCGGACAACAGAAGCATATGTCACATAGTGTTTTAATACAGTATATATATTTCATTTCTTAAAATTAATTTCCTACTGTCAATTTTCCTTATGAACAAGGAAATTAAATCAAAACATAACAGTCTGTAGTGATTTGGTTATCGATGTATACACGTTTTGTTTTTACAAGCATAACGCCTATAACCATATCAAGGCTCAGAATCGGCAAAAATTTAAGCATACCAAAAGCATACGCCGAGGCTCATTTATCATTAACCTGAAATTTTTTTACAAGGGTAAATTTTAAAATCGGGGCAAAATATAAAAGTCAGACACAATTATAACGAAATTGTAAGCTTTTTTCAAGTACGAGGAGCAAAAGAATTTCCTAAGAAAATTTCTTTTGTCAATTTCTCATTCTTTAATGACGCATTTGTTAATTTGGTTAGAAAAATACCTGTTCTCTTGGGACTTATGTTATTTATATAAGTGTTATTTTTAAACTAGGGAAGCACCAATAAGAGAAGTGTGAATAAGCATATCGTAAGCATATTTCAGCCTCAATTTTAACCTTTTACTAAGCATATTGAGTCTGAACTCAAAATCCCATATGCTTATAAAAGAAGAAACGTGTATTTTCACACCAAAATCTGTTTGTTTGTTTTTCATTTGAGATTTAGGAAGGTTATTCATCACACTGACAGTGTGCTCTGAAGAAATATGTGTGTATGAACATTTTTTGAATCAGAGATGTTTATTTTAAATATATACTTGAATTTAATTTTATAAATTGTCCTGTCTTAGCCCCTACCCTTTTTTGATAACAACTCATTTTTCCTTATATTTGAAATGCTGTGATTGGTTTTTGATTAGATAGTTATTTACTTTATTGCTTACTATTCAGCTGTTAGATAAGAAACATTTACGACATATATTTTTTAGCTACACCCATAGTAACTTCTAAGTCACTTTATTTTACTCCTCAGCAAGAATTGTTAAGTGAAGCCTTATCATTTGACCAAGAACATCTTCATCCATGATAAGTTCAAAATAACTTCTTTTATTTTATTAAATTCAATTACACTCTGCCCTAAGTACATTTTTATTTAAGTATCAGGGTGATAGCTGTTAAACCAGTTTTTTTTGTGGTTATCAATGTACACAATTACTGATAAAATCGAAACTTTAGGGAGATATACAGTTTTATTTCTTGTTTGAACACGTGACACATTAATGCTAAAGTCGCTAAAAAGTGACTCGAATGAAAACGCCCATAACTTTCTTAAAAAAGCTGACAGCTCAACAAAATAACTTGTGACTGAAAGCTAAATGATATAGCTAGGCAATAAAAGTAATTTTAAAGGATTTCTAATGTTCAATTTTTTGGAATAATGGGATGAAAAAGTAAGATTTTTGCAGTTTAATAGTTGACAGTTTGGCACGACGTAAAATTTCTTTACATAAACTCCTGGTTACAAATTTTTGATTTGGGCGATCCTTGGTTATACCTCTTACCAAAGAAATTAAAGTCTACATCATACAAACATTTTGAAATGAGTTTCAGAACATTTTACTGCGTTAGGTCATGATTAATGACTCATCGAAAACGAGAAAATTTGTTGTCAACATCGAAAAAAATCCAATGCGCAATGCAATGGCTTCTTTTCTTCTACCGCACCTGATCTGAACGAACGTGAGGAAAGAAGCGCTGGATTATGACTCTCATGCTCTTGGGGTATACAAAGGAAATTTATTAATCGGGCATGTGCCAATCGAGATATCAGCCCTGACAGACTATTTTTTGAAGGAGTCTGAAGAAAACTATGTTGATGCAACAGTCACCGGAAAAAGAAAACGTGAAGTTGGTTTGGTTGTCCCAGCGCGTTATACTGCCGTTAAAACAGATAAACGAACAGCTAATATTTTGTTTGAACAGTTGAAGAAAAAACATGAAAAGTACTCTCATTTTGAGTTGAAGATTGTGACTGAAAGCATTGTTAAACGTCCCCTGTATCTTTGAAATACATGTAAACTAACTGTAAAAAATAGAGGTTTTCCTTGAATAGCAATTATGGTAAATTCTTCGAATAAGCGCCCACTTTTAGGATTTGGAGTGGGCGCTTATTCGGACTTGGGCGCTTATTAAATATTTTTGCTCCAAGCATGGGCGCTTAATCGAACTGGGCGCTTATTTGGGTAATGGGCGCTTAATCGGTCATTTACGGTATGTAACAGTTTTTTTGCCGTTTTCGGAAAGTCCGTTCGGATTTCGGATTGTTTGTTTATTCAGAATAGTTAATGAAAGACCCAAAACTCTATGCAAAATGTAATACAAAAAGGCCACTTTCAATATTAATTCATAAAAATGTTAACTTTTTTTATACTTTTAGAAGTTATTTTAGCCGTTTTATGTTGAAAACTTCCCAATTCAATTATCCTTTAAAACTTTTTAAAAAGTCAGTAAAATATGCACACCGAGCACGTGAAACGTTCTCGAACCGATTTGGTTTATGTTTTGAGGAAGTTGTACAGATTGTTTAGAAGAAACTTTGAAGAAGAATTTTAAGACTTCATCTACTATTGCAATCGAAATATAATCATGAGAACATTCCTTATGGAGGAAATATTGATATTTAGCTGACTCTGGAAAAAAATTCTTGAAAAAGAAGGTGAATGTTTGATAGTATAAACGAAACTTTGCTGTGAAAAAACTTTAAATATCACAGCAGAAATGTATGCAGTATCAAAATTACTGGTGAATACGTCCTATCAATAAATGCATGAAATATGTTCGTTTCATTTAATAAATATTACACCGAAAGTTGAAGAAATTGAAAAACAAAAACAAAAAACAAATGACATTGTCATAGCAGCACAAATCACTTATGTTGTGTGAATGAATTGATCCAAACATACATACTGCAACTATAAATATGTGCAAGATATTGGTGAATGATATGTCTTATAAAACTGTTTTTCTGGCTCTGAAACATCATAGTGAATTGAAAAGCAGTAATAAATTAAAGAAGGGAGTACCTAGCTAATTTGGGGAATTCCAGACTGTTATCAAATTATTCATCACTGTACAATGATGGTCAGTCAAGTTATCCCTTTGTTGGACTGATTAGCTTTAAATTCACATTTAAAAGATTTTAAGATTACATTGTTCAAAATAATCCTGCAAACCGCTCAATGGAAGCACAATGAATTAGTTTGGATATATGTCAAGAAAACAAACTTTGGATGATGATTCGAATCCAACCAATTATATACATGCAATGAAATCACTAAAGCCTTGTGAAAATTTGGAGTGTAATATGTTCTAGGACACAATACCTTATTAAGGTGGATTCCCCCTGACTAAACAGGCTATTTCAGTGAAAAAATCAAAAAAACCTTTTTTTTCAAACCAGCCTCAACACATATCTATCTTATGCAGAATTTATCGTAGAATCAGAATATCGCATTGATTTGGACTGTAGTTCAGGTCATTTTAAGGAAAATTCATTTTTCTGAGGCATGGTAGATCAAAACTTACAAAAAAAAAATTTTTTTTTGTCATTAGCTGCTTATACTCCCTAGGAAAAAGTAGATCACCGAGTGGTTCTGTACGCCCAAGCGCCCATATTTACGCCACTGATGTCTCCTTTGATTGGAGAATCAATTTCGTGATATCTCACACGTGAATGTTTTCAAAAATTGCTCTTTGGAAGCTCACCAGTCAGACCAAGCTGTATCTTGTAACTGAAGAAATCTGACTGGAAATTATTGAATAATCTTTGAAACATGGCAAAAAAAAACTCCAATAAACGTGAAAGAGATCCAGGTAACGCAGGTCGTTGTTCCAAAGCAAGAAGCAAGGCTCGTTATGCACCCAAGAAACGAGAATACAACTTCAAAAAGTACAAAAAAACGGTTGCAGCTGCTGACAACAATACTGTGGTGGACTCAGTCACTGCTGAAACATCAACCAATACAAAAAACAATCCAGTACAAACTGCATCCAGCTCAAAGTTAGGTGATAAAGTTATACCTGAAAGTTCTACCACAGCATCAACGTTTTCTCAACAAGTTCACGGATATCCTTTTATCGACATGTCAATATTAGCGTCAGTCTTCAACGCTCTCAGTTGCCCTGAATGTCACGGTGTACGATGCCTCAGTCTCATTGACTCACAAGAGAAAAAGAAGGGACTAGCAAGTTATCTTGAACTCCAATGTTCTGTGTGCTTACACAAACATTCTTTTTACACATCAAAGCAATGTCAATATCCAAACGAAGGTCGAGGAGGAGCGAAGTTTTTTGATGTAAACGCCAGGGCGATCTACGCATCACGTCAAAATGGAAATGGTCATGAACATTTGAAAAGGTTTTGCACCTACATGAACATGCCTTCTCCAATGCTGAAAGGTAGTTTTAGTAAAATGTCTAATAAGTTAAAATTTGCTGCAAAACACGTTGCCGAACCTAGTATGTCTTCCGCTGCTGACCGACTGCGTGGTGGTGCTGAAACAGCTGATGTTGGTGTTTCAGTAGATGGTACTTGGCAAAGGAAGGGATTTACTTCAATGAATGGGATAGTAACAGCAATTTCAGTTGAGAATGGAAATGCCTTTAGCATTTTTAAGCAAATGAACATGGAACCCGGTACATATACAGTGAAAGGACTGAATCTTCAGAACGTTATCCGCAAGCGCCGCTCTGCATACCGCATGTCGTCACCGCAAAAAAAACGAAGGAAAATAATTAGACATTTAAGAAAAACTAAACAGGACAAGACCATTCAGAAGGAAGGAGTAACTTATGAGTATGGAGGTTGTTAAATCCATCTGAAGACTGATATTTTTATATTTTATCTTAATTTTTATATACCAAATTTTTAACTTTTTTCAGTATTTTACGCTTTTACTCTACACGGGTCGGCTTATATTTTTTGAACCACTTAACCGATCAGGCTCATTTTTTGAGGAAGTGTTCATGAGGTAGCAAATGATGTTTTGGTAGGAAAATTTAGTTTAAATTCATGCTCTAAACACCTGAATGGCTAGTTGATTTTGATATTATTTTCTATTTTTTCGACAACCAAAAAATTTTAGCGGTGAGACTTAAGAGGTATAATTTTTCAATAATGTTTTACAGCCAAAACAAAGGTCTATAATATAGCTAATGTTTCCTGAAAGTTTTGTTGGAAAATCTTTTATATTTCTCAAGATATTAACCGACCCGTATTTCATCATAATTTTACCCTTTTTGGGCCACAGCTCCGGCCCCCATTATGGATTTTTGCAAACTTTTGTTTTTTTCACCTATTTTTCAGTAGTTTATCACAAAAAAATCATTATAAGACATTTAAAGTAATTTTTTCATCTTTTTGGTCTGGTCAGGGGGAATCCACCTTAAGGGGAGTTTTTTTGCGTGGATTAAGTTTTGCGACATTTAAAAATATTTAAAAATAAATTGTCGCAAAACGTCAAGAAATGAACGATTCGTGAAAATAAATCCACGCAAAATTTCATGATTTTATTTCCTCATTTTTTGGCTCTGTGTACCTTTCGTATATTAACTATTTCCTTGTACTTATCAAGCACCCATTGGTTTTGCAATGTGGCAGGCATGGAAATGGTTCGCTGCAAATACTCTCTACCTCTGTAGTCATTAATTTGCAATTTTGACAAAGGCACCACTCTGTATACTCAGTACGATTGCTTTCAGCAGTACGACCGCTTTCAGTACGATTGGTTTCAGAATTATCGTTGTCTTCATCTTCTGATGAAGATACCGTTGGCTCAAAGCTATAAACTAACTTGTTGTTCGTATATAAAAATTCGTAATTAAAACTTTCATCACTGCTACTTTCAGGCATGTTCCTTTTTCTTGTATAACATACGCTACATTTATTTTGAACTTTTCTACGTCATTATAAATTCTCGGCTCCAGATGTCAAACTTTTCAGCGATCTTGAAAAAAACCGGCTTTATGCAGAAATATAAAGAGCTCGTTCATATAGAATAAAAGTTCTTTTGCTTATAAAATTATGATTTTTTAAGTTATATTAACAGACAGGTTAAGTAGAAAAAGATTTTTGAGAAATTAAATTTTCAAGTTTAGTTCCCCTTTTAGCTATATTATAAAGTACACGCATTGCACTTTGTGCCCATTCGCAAATATAAATCCAAACATTTTCCTTTAGAAGCTCCGACTCAAAAAATTATTCCACGCTCTCAAACCTTGGCTCGCAAAAGTTAGTCCACGCAAAAAAATCCCTTTAAGGTATATCATGTTTGAAAAGAACATTTTCATACAGATCCTAACAAAGTTTCATTGTGTCATTTGTCTTTTCGTGCACATTGGTGTTATTTATAAACTGTATGGAAGTGGTAATATGGAGACTGGTGGATCTAGAGTGTAGTTGCAACTTGTGGAGAAGCGCATTGACATAATTTGTGACTTCAGTTCATATTATCAATGGGATTATTTGAACCTGTTATGTTTGAATTGCTAACACTCTCCTACACAAGTTGCGGCTTACCTCTGGATCCGCCACTGGTAGGTTTAGTAGAAATAGATTTTCATATTGTATGTTATGTTGATTTAAGTTATGTATATATAAGCAATATAATTTTTATCTTCTTGTAATCCTGTTAAATGTCATGGATTAAAATCTTTGAAATGCCCAAGTTTCTCCTGCTCCTATTAATGCAAGCTATGAACAATTTCATGTAATGTTTACTTAAATATATCACCAAATTCACATTTCTGGCAAAATTTGGAAGGTGTGCACGAAGAACAATTGTAAGGCCCTGATATCAAAGTCGGCAGTTACTTGCAGATTTGGTCATAAATAGCCGAGGTCTTCAGTTTTTAAACGAGTTTACTTGTATAACTTTAATAGTTTAATAGTGTTGTGAAAGTCTTCAATCCCATACAGCCTTTTTTTCAAATGATTTTGGTTCACTTCTATCGAATATCATTTTATTTTCCATGTGAACCGTAACTCGTATTTTGGGAATTGTGATAGACCTGTTCTCACATAAGCAGCAAGAAAAGAATGGATAGTCATTCAGATATCTTGAAAGCCTAAGGCAATTTCCTCTAGGCCTGATGCGGAAATTGTTCAAGCCATGAGGCTTCTAGTTTCAGTTTTATCTATCTGTACAATACGTTATGGGAACTTATGACCTTTTCTCGTAACATGTTGTCAAGGTGTTTCAAGTATCCAAACGGAATGCACCACTATGGTGGCCGAGAACTGCCACAGGGAAAAATAAAAAATGAATAAAAATTCAAATGAAAACAATATTTAAATCAAACAAAAATTAAACTTGAGAACAAAAACTAAATTTAAATTGACGTTATTGGACTTCAATTCAAATCAAAATCAGATAAAAAGTTGAATCGATTTTGCTTTTAAATCAACTTTGGTTTCTCAATTCGAAATGAAATTAAGTTGATTTTTTTGGTCATTGGTTCAAACTACTATACTTTGAAATTACCTAGCTACCACATGGACAAGAACTTTCAAAATCAAACAAGATGTCTGATAGTAAGAAAGATAAGCAGAAGTGGGCAAAGTATGCTGCTGGCGTTCGAAACAAAAAACAAATGAAAAGAAAAGAAAAGGACGTTGTGGCTGGATCACATATTTTGGTAGAGAATGAAATGATTGTCCAACGATTAGAAAGCGTCCCAACAGGGAAGGCAATGAAATATGAGAGAATGGGTACCCAAGAATTTGTTGCTTATCCTTATGAAGAAATAACACTAGATCTTATAAAGACAGCTTGCTACGAACATTATAAGAGCAATCTTGTTGATGCTGGTAACATGGTGTGTGATGTTTTAGCCTCACAAAATGGGCCTTCCTGCTCCAAGCTCTCTCATATAAAAAACTTCAAATTGCTTTTTGTACGATTCATCTCTGGAAAGCCTGTTTTGACAGACTCTGCAGCAATGTCTGTAGTCCGTACACTTGCATCATCTTGCAATATTTTACTGTCATGCAATTGGGTTAAAACCTTTTCAGCCAAAAGTCATAATATAACATTTTTTATAAGCATAATAGATATATGCATATAGACTGAAAGTTGTCAAAAAATTGAGCATTAGTTAAGCCTATCTCGAGCCTGGGGATTATTGCTAAGTATAAAGTATATAGAAAAGAAAATTGGCATTCGAAAATTCATTTTCAGAGAAACCACTCCATTGCAATTGATTGTGGCATGTGTTCTTGCAATGTGCAGACGAAAATTAAAATAAAGCATGTTATAAGCATGAACTTTGATTTCTAAAAAATTTTAAGCATAACCGAGGCTGAGCCAAATTTACCTCATGCTTATAAAAAAGGCATAGTTAAGATTGATAGCAGCTCAATTTTTTTGGGCATTTCATTTTTTTGTTTTTATTTTTCCACTTTGGCTTTTGTTAAGATTCTTGTTGTAATAAAGTGTAAAGTTTTGCTTTGTGCACATATTATGCATTTTTTTATATTATGTTTCCATTTTTGTGGTATAAATGTACAACTATATTCTATAAAATATACAGCCTTCTATTTACATTTTATATTTAAGATCCAAAAAAGACTGCACATAGTTCATTTCTGTTACTTCATCAACAAGGGTTAGCTCACACAACTCTTTAAAGTTTGAATCCATGAAACAATTACTTTGTTCATTCACACCTGACTCTCTTTTGATTGTTTCGAGTTCTTCCTTGGAGACAACAAAGCCTATGATCATAGAAAATATTGACTTTTAGCACAAAGATCAAATATATGTATAAGTTTTAGAAATAGACTCTTACCACATTGTTCTAGGCCATATTTTTCAGGAAAATCGTAAATATGGTTTGGGATTCCATCAGCCATTAATGTGTTTTTTTGATACCTGATTCTGTGAGGGTTCCATATAACGTCTTTAAATTCATCTAATTTGTTTTGTATTAGTGGTATCATCACAAAGCAAGTTTCATTCTTAAATAGACAAAAAAATAAATATTGAATTAATAAACTTAATAACATTTTGCTCCGATTGAAGAATCGAATTGTTCATATGTACTTCATCACATCATAACAGTATTTTGATTTACAAATTTCTTTCAACAAAAACCAACGGAAATAATGAACATTTTTACCTGTCATTCACGGAATCTCGATCATAATGTTTTTCTTCAAGAAGCCAAGAAAGTCCAACTTTGTAAAACTTTTCTAATCTTTCGTGGAGTTCTCTCCACCATCTTTCAATCTAGAAAAGTTATATAAATATTTATTTATATTATACGACAATAAGTGTTTTAACCTTTTCATATTTTCTCTTACCTGATTTGATGTTGATGGGCCGAATATCACTGCATCCAAGGCATCATCCAGGTCTCCATGATTATCTCTCAAAAAACAGTGCATTGTTGGCCATTATCGAGGTTTCTGTTCCTTTGTCCATTCTGATATAGTTTGGAATTACTTGGAATTCAGTGAGGTATTCCAAATACCATCTACCAATTACTTCAGGCAAGGAATTGGTGTGCCAGACCTTGAGAAATAAGATTTTACGGCTAGCTGTATCCACGCACCCATATATTGCCAGTGGAAATGTTGAATTTTGATAGCCCATGAGCTTATCGTGACCATCAAGAGAATAAACCCAGTCAGGCCCTTTAGTAACAAAATTCGTCTTCTTTTTTTTCTTCTTAAAACCCGGTCGCTTTTCTTCTAAAACACTCTTGTATTCTTCTGTTAAAATGTTATATACAAGATCTCTAGGAACACAAAGTTCATATTTTTGCCTTATTTTAAGATGTAGGGCTCGGTATCCGAGTAATTTTCCTGCACCCTCCATTTCTTTACGAACAGCAACTCTTACATCACCTTCAGTAGCATATTTGTCTTGATAGTAGATCTCAAAATGTCTAAGTCTTCTATCTAATGTCCTAAGACTCCAATTATAATTTGGATAGTCTCTTTTAACGTAATCAAGTATTTCGTTTCTTTGCATTGACTGTGTAACATATTGCCTCAAATCTTCTTCAAGACTAGTGTCATTTTCCCATTCCGACGACATTGTTTAACAAAACAAGATCAACAAAAATTTTGTAATAATAAGGGAAATTCCCGCCGTAGTTTTGATGTATAATAGGGGTTTGGACCAATGACACAAAATTAAAATCGATTTTAATTTGAAACTCATTCGAAAACAAAATACAAATGGATTTGATTTGATATGAATTTGATTAACATTTGAATTTAAATTTAGTTTTCAAATCAATTTAGATGTCGTTTTTGTTTTTTAATCTAATTTTCCCTGTGGCAGTTCTCGGCCACCATACACCACCACATGAAACAACTTTCACTGGTTGTTTACCATTCAGAATACCGATCATCAAGGTTACCCTACAATATAAAAGCAACAAACAGAATGAAGATTTGGGTTATGCATAGCATTATAAATTGACATATCTGAGAAAAATTGCTTATAAATTTCCATGCTTATAAAAAATATAATTGAATTGCTAGTTCAGTGACTTACACAGCAGATAGAGTAATGCAAAGGTTAAACTTAACAACACGAAACTGAGTGGAAAATAAAAAACTATTTATTGGTCAGCGCCGCAAGGTAGCTGATCTTTCATTTCCCCGTGTCTGTCAGTCCGTGTGTGTGTAATGTTGCAGTTCTTCACGCCCCAGTTATACGCCCGTAGTTACTAATTTAAAATTTTTCAGTTCAAAATCAGAAAGTTAAAGCAAAACTTTGATTTTTGGAAAATATATCACTTGTGTGTGACGAAGTAAATATATTACAATACAAAAAATGCTCTTTTCATTCGAATGAATAAGTAAATTATTTGTTTTAATGCGCCTTCCCTCCACCCTTTATTTTAACGTAGTGCATTTTGGGAGCGAAACGCTGCTAGGTTTTAAGCCGGTTTTCCACTAGGCGGAATATTCCGCTTGAGTCTAGCGGCTTTTGTTTTTTTAAGAAATTCCGCCGAAAGCGTCCGCGGAAAAGTCGGATCAAGTTCAACTTTTCCGCCGCGGAATATTCCGCCAGCCAATCAAATGGTTCAAATAGTGATCACGTGGAGAAAAACAATAACCGCACCACGCTGAATATTCCGTCTAGTGGAAAACCGGCTTTACAGATGCAAATATAAACAACAGTATATATAAACTTATATTGAAGTGTATTGAATCAAGACAACCACGTATCCTAATTGGATGGCATAAAAATTGGAGGAAGAAAAAGTCAGGCAAGTTGCATAGATTATTATATATTTCCCCGTAGGGCGAAATATATGTTAAAATCGGCTTTTTCCTTCTTCTTCTTCTTCTCCTGAGTACACTTTTATAGCCGCAGTTTAAGGATCCATTATTCCGCATTGGAACTTGATCGACCCGATACAGGCTAGTCATAGCGTGATAGCGAGGAAAGCTCTCAACCTTCTGTCGTTGTTGCAGCAGGCGTGCAAAAGTGAATCTGATAGAAATCCTACGTTATCAGAAGTTTTTGTTAGTCTTTGGAGAAAGACTAACTATTATTATTATAACTTATAGTTATTATTTCGTGTTTTGGTGTGTAGTTTAAGACACTTGCCACAGTTGGTGTGCATGAACAGTGCTTTGCTATTCACCTTCACACACTTCACTTGTCGCCATTTGTGTACTGGTGTGTAAAAAAGACACTTGCCTCTAGTTAAGTCGGTGAGCATAACTGTGTCTAACAACCGAAGGTGCCTGGCAAATTGATTACTACTCGCTGCAAAGAGCAGTTGATTTATTTTACCACGAAAAGTGGGTGATATATACTTGCTTATTGAAAGCAAAAACTCCACACACAAAAAAATGGCAGAAACAAACATTTCGAAAATAGTTTTTGGCAATTCCCACCAAGGTGATCCAAAATTTGGTGTTTCTTCTGGCAAGCAATGTTCATGCATGTCACTCATGTCTATATCTTGGACTAGTGTAGGAAAAGTGTCGATCTGGAAAACTGCAGACTTAGATTTTGTTTTAAATAAAGGTAATAGGCTGTATGAAAAAACTAAAATTTTTAGAACCTTGTATGTTGATGAGTTGCCTACCGTTATTAAAATTGATAGTGTTACATTATGTGCAAACTTTGTTTGTATTACTGACGGATATGCTAATGCAATTACCGATGGAAATACTAGTGATGCATTTACATTTTTGAATGAGGATCTTTTTTACAGTAATGATGTGTCAGGTGCCATACTTTTTATTGAAGGTTATTGTATTGGGATGTTAAAAGACAACAATAGAAATATATAAAAAATATATTTATTTATAATAACAATTTTAAAAAACTAACAAAGCTTTTCGGACGAATCCATCATCAGGTTATATACAAGTGAATGATGTTAAAAAATTTATCTTAAAATTGTAAAAATGCGTAAATGGCTAAAAACATTTGTAACAAAAGGAAGGTGCTAAAAAGTGACGCAGAAGGACAATAAACAGTATGACGCTGTATGGTAATAAACTATATGACGTAAGGACGTGCATGGCACGTGCAAAGGCTAAAAACATGATAGAGAAAAATAGTGAATATAAACCTGGCGAAAAGACTACTAAATAAGGACACTATGTATTGGGATATCTAAGTGACTCCGTTTCTAAATAATGTAAGTGTTTTAGAATCAATTTGATTGTTCAGTGACGGTTTCAAAATAGCTATAAAGATTGCCTCTAAATTCTTCCTTGATTTGTTACGTTTAGGTGCCATGCTCAATATTTTCCAAGTGAATTCATGACTTGGGAATTCTATTAAATGTTTTGCAGGTTCCGAATCACCTTTGCCAGTTTCATGTTCCTTCCATCTGATTATGGCATTTCTAACAGTTTCACCTACATAGTTTTCACCGCAGTTACAGTCCGCTTTATAAATTACACAGGCTGGGTAGGGATTTTTATCTTTCAGCTGAAATAAAGTTTTAACTTTTCTTGTGATCCATCTTATCTGAAAATTGAATTTGTTTTTGGTATATTCATGTAATTTCTTTAAGAAATTCTTGGAGACTTTTTCATTCAGGAAGCAGAATGGTAACTCGACTATCAATGTTGCTTTGATTTCGTCAAATAAACTAGGAGGTATCAACATTTCTTCTTCTTCTAATTTGGATTTTTCTTTTTCATGGAAACTATCTATCACATGTTTTACAAAATTGAATGGGTATCCAGCACTTAAGTATTTACTTTTGATTTTTGATATCTCACTTTCAAAGTCAGAGGCAATTTGTTTAGCTCTATACAAATTACCATTAATTGCATTTCTCTTATATCGTTTTGGGGTTTTTGATGTCCAATGTGGTGGAATCTTTGTTTCTTTATGGACCACTTCTGTTTTGTAAGAATTGTTGGCAGTTTTAGTCAGCTTGGTATCCAGGAACTTGGTTGGATTTTGTTCAATGGTGTACTTGATCTTTGGATGGTAATTATTTATCGCTTCGAATAGTTGATCTGGTGCATTTTTCTTCCTTATGTTGAAAGAATCATCTACAAATCGTTTGTAGAAAAGTGGATTTAAAGGTACAACTACATCTTCTTCTAGCTTAGTCATGAAAATGTCCGAGAAAATAACAGACAAGGGACCACCCATGGTACAACCATCAACTTGTTTGTAATATTGATTTTGAAACAAGAAAGTACTTTTGGTAGTAAGTGTTAGTAGTAATCGCTTGAAGATAAGTTTTGAGCAGATCTGGGGTAATTTTTCCTCTTCATAAATCTTTGTCAAAATATAGTTGATTGTTTCCTGGATAGGGATATTGGTAAACAGTGATACAACATCATATGAGACATATTCCAGATCTTCTGTTAATGGTGGTTGTTCTTTTAACATGGCTGGAAAATCTTGGGTGTTTCTGATAATAAAATTATTTTGTTTGGTTAATGGCTTTAAATATTCACCTATGATTTGAGCAGCATTGTATGTATAGGTCCCATTTTGTGCTATGATTGGCCTGAGTTTAAGTTCATCTAGGGTGATGTTGTTAGGATTGTCGAACTTGTGGGTTTTAGCTGTGCCGTAAATTCGCGCAGGTTGGTTTGATGTTGGTCTCATTTGGTCATAATTTTTATACTTTCGGAAATTTCTGTATAAAAAGTTTTGGAATTTTTGTAGATCTTCAAGTGTGTTGTCAGTTGTTTTCTCATAAATATGGTCTTCAATTCCTTGGTCGATCATATTTTGGATCTTCTCTATATAGTCACTTTTATTCATTATGACTACGCATGAATCTTTGTCCCCTGTTAATACCACTGTGTCTGAATCTTTAGATAAACGTTTGAGATTGTAATATGTGTAATCACGTGCCTTATAAATGTTATTTGAGAATATATCTGTATATTTCCGGAGAAACTGGTGAAAATTTTCTTTTTCTGGATCATCTATGATTGGTGTAATGGTATCAGCAATCGATTCCAAGTTAGTTGCTAGGTTGCGTTTTACATTTTTGTTTTTGTCTACGAAACAGTGATCAAGGCCATATTGGAGTTGGTTTAGCTCACGATCTTTAAGAACTGTATTTGAAAGATTAACGACGGGCACCTTGTAGGAGGATGGATTTCTTGGTATAAGGCTTTCGAGTTTACTATTTTTGGTTCGGAATGACTGGATACGGTTTTTATACGGTTTTCAATAGAAATATTTATATATTTGATTCTCATAGCAGAAATAGTAGAGGACATCCAGAATCTGAGGGGAAATCTATATTAATGATGTTTTTATCTGTAGGGTGTGCTAGACAATATGTTTTTTCTACTTATGGTTATTCTATTTATTTTCAAATTGTTTATGTAAAAATTAATCCCTTAGATGCTACAGGTAAAAAATCACTTGAGAAATGCTTTAGTAAGTTTAAAAGATCTGAGTCTTATATCAAAAATATTGACAAAAAAAGGAAGGTTCAGTAAGAATACTACCAAACAAATTTTAAAGTGATTAAGAAAAAAAAACAAGATCAATATAAAAGAAATTCCGAAAAAATTAAAAATGCCAGGAAATGTTATTATGACAATAATTGTGAAAAAATTAAAGATGCCAGGAAATGTTATTATGACAATAATTGTGAAAAAATAAAAGATGCCAGGAAAAGTCATTATGACAATAATTGCAATAAACTAAAAGAAACCAGGAAAAGGTATTATGAAAATAATTCAGAAAAAGTAAAAAGAAAAAGAAAACAACACTACCAGAGTTATTCAGAGAGTATTAAAAAAGTCAAGAAAGAATGTCGAACAAATATTAGTCATCAAGATATAGATCCTTATTCAAGAGTCAGGAAATTTAAAGAGGCCATTCTTGAGGGGCCGTACTGTGTATGTGTGTCATGTAATCGGTGCCTTTATAAAAGATCAGTTAAAATCTATTGTGAAGAGGAGTAAACAAAAAAAGGTTTTGACCCAAATTGTCATCCAATAACAACTTTTGATGACTCTCTTTATATATGCAAAACATGTGATAAGAAATTGTGTAAAAAAGAAATATCTTGCCAGAGTGTTAGCAACAAACTAGAATTGTTCCATTTGCCAACACATTTTCAAAATGCGAATAAACTTGAACGTATAATAATTTCCCAACGTATATTATTTGCAAAGGTTCGAATTATGCCTAAAGGTCAATTTCCAAAAGTAAAAGGTACTGTTTGTAATATCCCTATAGAAACTGATGATGTTTGCAATACTTTGCCTAGGAAAATTAATGATAGTGGTGTTATTTTTATGAAGTTGAAAAGGAAATTATGTTACAATTCTCCTGTAATTGCAGAATCAGTAAGGCCTGAATTGGTGCTCTCCCTTTTACAATATTTAAAGGCTGCTAATCATCTATACAAAGATGTTGATATATAGAATGTCCTTTCAGTCCCAGACAATTTTTTGCTGTAAAATATATCAATGATGATGAAAATGATGACATAGATTTTGATATTATTGGAAATAAGTCTGAGAATTATCCTGCCATCAATTTTATTGATGATAAAGATGTTCTATTCATTAGATGTAGATACGAAATTGATGATTTTGAAGGAGATGATCCCTGAATGAACATCGATTAAACTGTGTAGAAACTACACTGATACCTAAATGCCCTCATGTTGTAGCTGATGATGAAAATATCATAATTGCACCAGGCCAAGGAAAAGCACCCATGAATATTTTGAAAGATGAATTCGTTGAGGAACTTGCTTTTCCAGATTTATTTCCAACAGGCAAATTTGGTTACTCAGCTACACGAGAGATTAAATTATCTCACACAAAGTATTTCAATCAAAGGCTATTGAATTATATACAAAGATTTGCCTCAGATGCTGATTATTTATTTTTTGCAAATTTTGTGTCTCAACAAATTAATTTACGAAACCAAATGACGGTTGCAATGCGCAAGGTTTCAGGTCAGAATGTTACTGCGGGCATGTTTACTGAAAGTTTTAAGGATACTGTCAAGTCTTTTGTTGTAAATTATGAAGCATACAGTTTTATGAACTCTGTTAAGGGCTCTCCAGCATATTGGAAAAATATGCTTTCTGATGTTTTAGCCATGGTCAAACAACTTGGTTTGCCTTCATTCTTTTTGACTTTATCATGCGCTGACTTGCGTTGGGATGAGTTGCTTGTAATCATTTCCAAATTAAATGGTTCTGAATTATCCACTAGTAGAATTGCAGAAATGTCGTACTTTGAAAGATGTGAATTGCTAAATAGTAATCCTGTGTTGCTAGCTAGACACTTCCAATTCCGTGTTGAAAATTTTTTTAAAGAGATTGTTATCAAAGGGCCAATTGGAAAGGTTATGTATTATGCCATCAGGGTTGAATTTCAGACCAGGGGCTCTCCCCATGTACATTGCTTACTGTGGTGTGAAAATATGCCATCCTTATCTGATGATACGATAGAACAATACACTGAATTTGTTGATTCAGTTGTTTCAGCAAATATACCAAGTGAAACATCAAAGCTTAGAGATCTTGTATCTAGATATCAAGTGCACCATCACTCTAAAACCTGTAAGAAGTATAATCATAAGGAATGCCGATTCGGATATGGCCATTTTTTTACAAGAAAGACAATAATTGCTAAACCACTTCCAGAAGATTTGCCACCTTCTGAGAAAAGTGAAATTCTTATGAAGCAACAAGTTATTTTTCAAAAGGTTAAACAGTATATTGACAATGAATTAAATCCAAAGAAAAAGAACTTCTTATACCCTGATAAGCCGAATTTCAATAACGTTCTGTCAATTAGTGAGACTCTTGCTTTCTTAGGTATTTCATTAGAAGAATATGAAAGTGCCTTGTCTATATCAACTGATCAAAGTGACTTTCAAATACATTTGAAGCGAAACACTGATTCATGCTTTGTGAATAATTATTTTGAAGAAGGATTGCTTGCATGGGAAGCCATTGATTTACAGCCAGTCTTTAATCACTATAAAGCTATTTATTATATGTGCGCATATTTTTCAAAAAGTGAAAATTCTTGTTCAAATGCAATGAAAGAAGCACTGAATCAATGCAAAGAAATGGAATCCCCAAAGTATGAAGCTATGTGTAAGTTAGCAAAAGCTTATAGCGATAATAGAGAATGTTCTGTCCAAGAGGCTGTTTATCAACTAATGCCTGAACTGTGGTTACGGAAAACCTACCCTCAAGTATCATTTGTAAATACTAATTTGCTGAATGAGCGTTTTCGGATATTCAAAAGTGAAGAAGAACTTAATGAACTGCCTGAAGATAGTGCAGATGTGTTTAAAAGAAATATGCTTGACAGATATATAGATAGACCCAATAAAACTTTCTTAGGAGGAAAATTTCAAATAATTGACTCTTTATGCTTTGTCCAATTTTCTGCATGTTACCGGCTTGATAATGGTAAAGAGTATACAGAAATGCAAAATGACAGCCAACCAATAGTTTTGAGTGATGCAGTTGTTGAGGATAATCATGGCCAGATTGCCCTTCCTAAAAAGATACCTTTAATGTCATCCAAGGAATGTTTGAAATGTAGAAAGATTAGGAAAGTGTTGAAAAATATGCACACCATATTTTGATGTTATTCTTTCCATTTAGGGATGAAGAAAGTGACCTTAAATCTAATCACACTTATGTTGATAAATTAGCAGAACCAGATGTATTGGAGATTGTTAATAGAAATAAAGAGTTGTTTAAACAAACTCTGAAATTGTAGATGTTGCATTAAGAACATATAGGGATGATATGATTCTAAACCAAGATTCTCATGCACAACAGGAAAATGATGAAGTTGTAGAGCTTGTTAACAACATGTTAGATATTAATGAAGAAGAAACAAACAATGACCAGGAATTTCCAAATGATTTGCCACCAGTGTCAAACGAAACAAGAATTGTCTCAGATGATGAATTAAACACTAGCATTGAATCCTTGAATAAAAAGCAACGTGAAATTTTTGATGTTGTCTACACTTGGGCAAAAAAGTTTGTTCAAAACAAAAGATCTGAACAACCTGAAATTTTGCAGCCCTTGCAAATCTTTTTAACAGCCTCTGGTGGTTGTGGCAAGAGTTACCTTGTTAGATGCTTGTATAATGTCTTAAACAAATTATTATCTAGAAACGGTGACATTTCTAAAGCGAAAATCATGCTTTTAGCTCCCACAGGTGTTGCAGCAATTAACATTGATGGAACCACTATTCATACTGGACTAGGTATTCCATGCAATAATTTCATACCATTAAGTGATAGACAGAGAACCAGCTTAAGATTAAAGCTTGAGGAAATCAGTGTCATTTTTATTGATGAAATATCAATGGTGAGTTCCAAGTTACTGCTTCAGGTACATCAGCGTCTCTGCGAAATTTTTGGTATGTCTGATTGTATACCATTTTCCAATAAAACATTAATCGTTAGTGGTGATCTTTATCAGTTACCACCGGTATTAGCTAAACCAGTGTTTTCAACAGATGGATTTATAATTGGCCTTTTGAAATTATGGCATAATTTTAAACTTGCAGAACTTGATGAAGTAATGAGACAGAAAGGTGATAACCAATTTATAGATTTGCTGAATAATATTCGCGTTGGCTCGTTGACTTTTGAAGATGAAATGCTTATCAAATCAAGATTTATTTCAGTAAATGATGCAGACTATCCCTGGGATGCGTTACACATATTTGCAGAAAACTATCTAGTTAATTTGCATAATCAGCAAATGCTTGCTTCCATAAGTAACCCAGCAATTAGTATTTTTGCAATGCATGCTTATCCTGAAGGACTCTCTCAATTTGCTATTGAAAACATCAGAGGGAAAAATGCCAATGAAACAGGAGGTTTGCGTACAACCTCTCCTTAAAAATTGGAGCTCGAGTCATGCTAACTGCTAATGTTGATATTGATGACAGACTTATCAATGGTCAAATTGGTACTGTTAAACATTTTTCTTTTGTATATGGAAAATGTGACACTATATTTGTACTTTTTGATGACAACACTGCAGGAAGGAAAAGAAAAAATACCTTTGCTCAAGGAAGCAATTATATGGCTATTGAAAGAACTGAATCTAAGTTTAGTTTGTCCAAACGGAAAGCATCAGTAACTGTAACAAGAACACAGTTTCCCTTAGTGTTATCATATGCTTGTACTGTGCACAAAGTTCAGGGTTTATCCCTTAATAAGATTGTTGTAAGTTTTCAATTGCACAAACAAAGGAACTTTCATCCTGGTCAAATGTATGTGGCATTCAGTCGTGCAACGTCACTCAATGGATTGTTTTTAACAGGAAATTACTCACCTACTGCTATTCAAGCTAATGAAAAGTCTCATGTAGAGTACCAACGATTAAGAAAAAGAGAAAATTTATTAAAACCTAATGAATCATTAGGAAACACAGAGTTTTATTTGCAGATAGCTTTACTAAACATAAGATCACTGAGAAAACATGCTTCTTCAATAAAGCACTACCAAGAACTTGCAAATGCAGACCTTTTGCTTTTGACAGAAACTCAACTAACAAATGCTTCAGATATGACTGATATTCAGGAAAACATGAGTTCTTTCTCTCTGGTTTTAAATAATAATGTAGACAAGTACAAAAGTTTGCTTGTAGCACACAGTGAAAGTGTAAGTGTGATGAATGTTAAACATTGGCCTGCTTTTACTATATTTCAAGCAAGGAAGTCAACTTTTCATGACAGATGGTTTACTGTTTTGTTGATATACCGGAGTCATCAAGCAAGTGTGAATATTTTCATGAATAAACTAACAACAATATTATCACAGAATGATCAAATTGACATTTCAAGAACTTGTAGCATCTCTCGATCTACCTGTTCTCATTTCACCTCGTGAATTGATGGATGTAACACCATGACGAGCAAAAGTGTGTATATAAATGTGTCTTCGTTTATGATGTTTGTCGTTAATAGATTTGCATTTACAGATATGGATTAGTTCCATATGTTAACTCGGACGTTTTATTGTTTCAGCTGAAGAACACGAAGCACCTACTAACCAACAGCAGGATAATGATGATGAGGGAAATCAAGGTTTGTTCTTTGTACCTTAGGGAAACTTAACACAAAAAATCATAAATGATTGTTCTGTTTCATTTGAAAGAATTCAAAAAATGATGAAAGTCAGTTTTTAAATTTTTAAAATTTTTTAAAAATCGTTTTTTCTCGAGATATTGTTATTTAAAGTTTTTTTTCAAAATTTAATCTCCATGGCAACGTGACGTCACAATGTTCAAGAAGAAACTGCTGACATACTACGTAAATAACTCAGGCAGTTTTGGGGGTATATATACTGCTAGAATTTTGTATACATATTGTAACGAACTTCTGTAGTTGTCAAATCAGTAAACAAATTTATTGTCATTGTTATTCTGACTTGGTTCCAGGCTTCTACTATAATTTGCTGACAGCGCTATAAATGATGAACTGAAATTTTTGAAAATGGAAAAGCTGTTATTGGACGTCATTTGGAGCAAAAATGTACTTTAGCAACAGTTCTGGATGTTGATTTATAGCTTTGTCAGCAAAAAATAATAGGGGTCTGGAAACGAGCTAAATTGACAATGGCAAAAAACCTCTTTGTTGATTTTGCTAGTGTGGATCCTGGCCACCCTACATACAAGATTCTAACAATATATAATCAAAACTGGCTGAGTTATTTACATTTTGTATGTCAGCAATTTCTTCTTGAACGTTGTGATGTCATGTTGCCATGGAGATTATTTTTTGGAAAAAACTTTTTTTCAAAAATTCAAAAACTGTTTTTCATAATTTTTAAAGCTGTTTTAAATGGTCAAAAAACAAAACTTGTGATATTTTTAGTTAAGTTCCCCTTTTCGGGAACATTAATTTTCGAGAACAATGAAAATTATTCGAAAAACAAAAAAAATAGAGAATTTTTCGTGAAACTCAAAACAAAAGAAGTACCGTCGCGCTGCTTATTTCTTGTTGGCCTTCCTAATTCTGTTTATGAAAATATACATCCATACCGTGAGAGTTGTGCGTATATATACTTTCATGACCAGAGTTTTTAGTGTCTAGAATTTGGCAGCGCCACGGTAATGATCACTACTTTTTCATTTTTTTTAAAAAAAATCTACCTAATTGTAAGAAATTTTCACTGACTAAGTTTCCGCATTTGAAGGGTCCCAAAATCAGGATTCAGATTTACTTCACCAATTATGGTTCTATTCAGAGGTATGGTCCGCATAATGTCCAGTACTAAAAATGTGGACACATACATGTTTGGAAACTTGCATATTTGGAGCAATACTTTGCAAGAAAGAAAAATTTCAAAACATTCTCGAAAATTTTGAGGAATTTATTTTCGCAATTGGGCAATTTTCCATCAATTTTGTAATTAGGGGGCAAAATCGCAAAATTTCTTACCTCGAAAATTTCTTACAAATGGATACACCCTACATATGAAAAATGCTGAGATTTGAGACATGTTGTAAGAAAGAAGCTATAAAATAAACAGAACTGAATTGAGTAAGGTATATAACTAGCATGTAGCTTTAGCTAAAAATGCCCCCGCGCTCAAGCCTTTCAATTTGTACACACAGCAAGCTATACATTGCAAGCCTATACAACGGAAACAAAAACAAACAAAACTTTGTTACTTTTTGTGATCTTTTATGCCTATGTCACACTGATGCTAATATGCCTTTCAAAAAGTGTAAATAAGGCTTAACAAGTAATATCAGAAAGTATTTGCTACAAACAAAAGAAATGTGTGAACTGAAACATGAATACCTATTTTATAATCAAAGTAAGAAAGATTTGTTAAAGAAATTATGTAAGAGCCAAAAGAAAAAAAAAACGTTTTCAAAAAAAAAATTAAAGCGAAAAATCCATTAGAAATTTGCGTTTCAAACTTTAATTCAAAACAAAAAATAGCCAACGTTTACATAAAATAGCAAGAAAAAAAATATAAAAAGGTTTTTTATTGATCATGATCACTAGTGGAGGACAGTTAAAGAAGAAAAACAAGAATTTGTAATATGGCTTTCTTGCATAAAATCCAATTAAAATGGCAAGATCCACCAAAAATCAGTGCATTGAATAAAATTTATTAAATGAAAGATTTAGAGCTAAAACATATACAAACATAAAATGTATGGTTGGCAAAATTTCAGATTTCAAGCTGTGCTTCAAAATCCTTGTTGTTCACTTCACTAAAAAAACGCAAAAGTAATATAAAAAATGTTTAATTAATTTTAGCTTACGAACTTTTTAAATAACATAATATAATATAATATAATATAATAGTAAATTAGAAAAGAGATACGAAAAAAATTCTGTCTCCCACTTACAGTACCATACTTTTAAACGGGAAAAAAGCAAAGTCAGCTAATAATTGTATACCACCGTGTAACGTCAACACGAAAGTTGGAAGATGATGATGAACAAAATCGGAAACTGACTTTCGCCTATCTCGTGAAACTACTATGCCTCCTCGCTCGCTTACGCTCGCTGCGGGGGCAATCAATTTATTTTTAGAATCTACTACAAGTAGATCCTCTGCCAACAAAAGACCTCATGGGGATGGATTTAACAGTGAGTTTTTTTTATTTTCAATGCATTCTCCAAAAAAAGTCATATCATGCCTCAATTATGTTTATGCTGTTATTGACACCATTGACATCAATTTTTTCATTTCAGTTTCTGTTACTGGGTACTTACATGATGTTTCCCCAGTGAAAAAGGTGAGAAATTCCAATGTTGAGTATTTCCATGCTACACTGCAAGATTGCGACAAATCATATCAACGCGTAGTATTTTTTTTTTTTTTTCTTTATAAGTATATTACACAAAAACAAAAATATATACAAGCATACAAGCAACCCCTATCCTCGCAAGGCACAAAGTGATATCGCCAAGGATAGGGACCGAGAAACAAAAAACAAATAGATAAATAAATAATAAACGTAAATAAATAGAGATCTATAACAGTGGTCCGCTGAAACGATTCGAGTCACAAATAAACTTGATAACTATATCTAAAATTTTCCGATTTGTTTTTGTATCAAGTCTAAGATCACCAAATAGAAGAATCCTACAAAGGAAAACAGGATTAAGCGGAAATAAATGTATACTGAGATTCCGAAGACCGTCTAGCATTGCGAGCCTATCATTTGAGTAATTTGAGCAATGCAACAGGAAATGTTCTGTAGTTTCAATTGAATTTGTCCTACAATTACAAAAGGGATCAACTGTGTCATAAAAATTGTGACGAAATTTATGCTCTCTCAGGTGACTGAACCCAACCCTGAGGCGAGTCAGCAAGATCACTCCTCGGGTGTTTGTTGCCTTGAAGGTGGATTCTCCTTTAGGTCGTACGAATTTGAGAATAGCACATTTGAATCTGGAAATTGAGGGGAGATCACGTATTCGACTATCCAGTTTATTCCACTCAGATACACAAAACGGAAAGAAGGAAGCGCGATATCGATCAGTCCTTGAATACAACGAGTAAAAGGGAGGTCTTGCTCTAAGGTTTGCTGAAGCTCTGTTCAGAGGTGGAAGGTATTCAGATAAATACTGTGGTGCCATCCCCTTCACAATTTTGTAGAAAAAAGTAAGTCTTCTAGTATAACGTCTATCACATAAACTCTCGAGACCTAGTTCAGAGTATAGCTTCTCTCTAGAAGTTCCACGAAAGCAGCCTGTTATTGCAAGACATGCGTTATATTGAATAGCTTCAATCCTTTGAGAAAAAGTAAAGTTTCCTGGATAGTCGTATACGATATCCCCGTAGTCTAAATGAGGTCTTACGAAGGCTTTGTATATCGCTAGAAGTGAATCCCTTGGAAGGAACTTGCGAAGTCTATTTATAAGACCAATAACTTTGTTGGCCTTTAAAATCTTCTCATTGAGATGACGATCGAAGGCTAGCTTGCTATCCAGAATGAGACCTAAATGTTTTTGAGAATTATGGACGGGAATGGCAGTGTTATTGAAGCTGACAACAGGGGGGGTTTGAGGATCTAATTTCCTAGAAAAATACACCTCTACCGCTTGTTTGGAAGGGTCAGGATTAAAAGACAATTTCCATTGGTGAGCCCACTCACTAATCTTAATTAGGTCACTGTTCAACTCATTCGACGAACGTAATGGATCTAGCACTAAAGAAAATAATGAAGTGTCATCAGCAAAAACTTTAGAGGTAGATACCAGAGTATGAGGTAGGTCGTTTATGAAAATAAGAAAGAACAATGGACCCAGAATGGAACCCTGCGGGACTCCAGCCAAAATCTTCTTCCATTCCGAGACTTGACCATTTAGAACAACTCTTTGGAATCTTCCCCTCAGAAAATCTTCCAGCAAAAGTAGTAGTGAACCAGAAATACCATGAGATTTGAGTTTAAATATTAGACCCTCATGCCAAACTCTGTCGAAGGCTTTAGATATGTCCAAGAATATGCCACGAGTATCTAAAGGTGGGTAAACATCAAAGCCCTTAAAGATGTCATGCGTTATAGATAACAGCTGAAATATACATGAATCACCCTTTCGAAAGCCAGACTGACAAGTTGAAAATAAACCGTTATCTTCCATATAGCTGTAAATAGCATCAAAAATACATTTTTCGTATATTTTTCCAAATATGGGCAAAAGAGAAACAGGTCTGTAATTTTTAACGACAGATTTATCTCCTTTGTTTTTGTAAACAGGGACTATGTTGCCTTTTTTCCAATTATCTGGAAACTTGTGAGAAGCGAGAGACAAGTTGAATATTTTCATTAGTGGTATTACCAAAGATTCATCACAGATTTTAATCATGCGGATAGAAATTTCGTCCCATCCATGAGCTTTGTTAACGTTCAATGCGCGAATAAGTGCTAAAACTTTAGATTCGTCGAGACAGATTGAATCCAACCTCAAATCAGTAACAAAACTTGGTGGAGGCAAAACACTATCAGTATTAATGGGAGAACATTGCGTGGCGAAAAAATTATTAAAAATATTCGCTTTTTTCGTTGTATCTGAGATTAGAACGTTACCAGAATTACGAACAGGGGGGATCTTTGGTATTTTCCTCCTATGAAGGAATTGATTAATTATAGACCAGTATTTTTTGGAACCTAATTTCGGATCATTTAAAGAATTAGCAAGTTTGGTAAAATATTCGTCTTTAGCATTTTTGATAGCTATTTTGCACTGGGAAGTAATTTCGCAAAGAGCTTGAAGATCTTCAGCCTTTCGACCATGCTTTACAAATCGCCTGTATCTCTTGGCTTTCTCGAGGATCATTTTCTTAATTTCAGCTGTCATCCACAACGCATCTTTATTCCTGACAGTTATGATTTTGTTTGGCACATGGTTTGAAAAAATGTTGATAATAGTTTCAGTTAAAACCGAAACTTGCCCGTTTAAATCTAGTCCCGCAAAGGCTCTATCCCAGTCAAACCTTTCCAATGCCTTCCTTATGGCAATCGGGTCAGCTCTTGAAAAGTCCCAGATTTTACGTTTATAAGCAGGTGGAAAAGAAGTCTTAAAACCAACTTTTGCAAAGGTTACTTGGTGGTGACACCGAGGGTATAATGAGGGTAGGACACCTGAATCAAGAACCAATTCCTTTGCTGAAGAAAAAATTAGATCGATGCATGTAGAAGAATTTGGCAGAATGTGAGTGGGCCCATCAATGACCTGACAAAGGTTATGTTGAGTTGCTAGATCCCCAATATCCCTGCCCTCAAGATCAGTAATGTCGCTCGACCACCATTCGGAATTTCTAGCATTGAAATCCCCAATAAAAATAGACAAAGTGGGGGCACAAAAATTTACATTTATCACAGTATCCTCCCATTTTTGCTTGAAAACCCCGAATTGATCAGCATTCTGGCTCGGGGAACGATAACAAAGACATATAAAAAAACGATTAACTCCAAATTTAAGTTCGCATACAAGACATTCATCTAGTGATGTTAACTCAGGCCTAACAACTAGTGACAAGTTATCTTTATAATAAATACATACTCCACCCCGCCTCGTATCAGAAGGATGGTCACAACGAAAAATCCCATACCCTTCAACTGCTAGCCTAGGATCATTATCCTCAATTTGAGAAGTTAAAAAAGTTTCGCCCAAACAAAAGATATCAAAGTCGTGGACGTTTAAAAATGCTGATATTTGGGCAATTTTGGAAAAATCATCCACCCATACACTGTTAGTATGTATGCTTTACTAGTATGCTTTACTCCATCAAAAAGAGACTTGTTCGCCTCTGCTGAGAGTTCAGGAAAAGCCGTTACATTGTCCAATGTCATAAGATCACCATCAAAATTTAAACGGTTTGGTGATGAAATTAAAGTAAATGAAAGATCTTTGATTCAAGATGCAGCAATGCTAGATTTTCAACCAGTTTGTCCCAAAACAGTTGATTCACCTGTTGTGCACATTAAAGATCTCAATCAACTACCAGCTAATTCTACCATCACTTTGAAAGCTTATATACAGATGAAGGATAGACCAGTTCTACCAGTGACATTGAGTTTTCTCAAGAATCCAATTGATCGAAAGGATGTCACTATTAATGATGAAACTGGTACCATTCTGTTGAGTTTGTGGGGAGACAAGATAGCAAATGTTCCTTGTGATGGAACTTACGACATTTTTCATGCAGTATTGAAAAAATCTCCAACATCACTGTCATTATCAACTAATTCTTCTACTGTCATCTCATCATCGAAAAAGGAAATACAATGTTCTGGTATTGTTCCAGACGAGCTAAACACTATTACTGCTAGTTTGCCCCCATCAAATGTACATAACATTACAATACAATGCTATTGCACACATTGTAAAAAATTTAATGACAACAAGTGCAAAAACCTAATTCTTTTTACATGTGCAGGCTGTGGTGCAAACACATTGACAATGAGGTCATCAAAAAAGGTGGAAGCAAAAATAGATTTGGAAATCAATGGAAGAATCAAAACAGTCACCATCCGTGGTCAACAAATGAAGCAATACTTCACATTAAAAAACATGCCTTTACCACAAGATGAAAATGATGTATCATTGGCCTTCCTACAAGATAATAACACTAAACTTGTTATGAATGGTAGATACAACTGTGTTGGTTTTCAGTAGAGTATATACTTGCTCTACCAACACTAATTTTTTGTTGGCAGCTCTAGTTCGATTTGTTATACTCGGATAGTGACATAAAGTCATATTTGAGAAAACGTTTTGTTAACATGTTTTTTCTACCTTTTGCGAATTCTAGCATACCTTTTAGTTAGTCAACTACTCTGATAAACAATACGGCGGCGCACTTACATGGCGCCCCTTGTGGGTTTGATTATATATCCAATAATTTCCAATTGTTAGGGTTTGCGTTACCTATTTTCTATATACCGAAACTACAAGGGCGGAAAACCTTTTTTGGAGGAGGGCGTATTTTTTATTACACTATCATATTTTCTGTTTTGTTAGAAGTTAGGATATTTTGAAGAGTTTTATTGGATAGTTCATTTCTGAGAGGAAATTTGTAAAACGAAAAAAGAAAATCTTGTTACATGTTTTATTGTAATACTTATTACGGTAGCAGCGATAGCGAATACCGTATTAAAACACCCGCGGACTCCTTCTCCTACTACTACTCCTCCTACTCCGGCCGAAATGGCAATTAGTCTACGATCCGAAGACATCAGTTTCGAGACTCGCGCTTTTTAATAGATTAATTTTGCTGACTGAAATCAGTATTTCAAAAAATGCTAAAAAGAATACGGTTTTAGAACTGTTTAGCAAAATGAAGTTATTATTAGAATAAGAATTCGTACAATATATACTTTACTACATTTTTATTATATATTTTTATTTTAATATATATAATATTTCCAAAACAACAAAAATAAAATGGTCTGTGTTTTATAACATCGCCTCATGTTTCGAAAAGACCCGTATGAAAGTTAGATCGAAGTTTCACCTTCGTGTTGTGTGGGTTGTTGCATGATAAGAAAATTTTAAATAAAATTATCCTGTATTTTTCAATTGTTATAATTCCATTCTTGCCGTTTCCTTTTCAGGTTCCGATTCTCTATTATACCATTGTGTCACTGATAGGGTCTGCGGCAGCAGTCGATGCACTACTTGGTCGATGTATCACAACTGAAAAAATTAAAAACTATACCACCAATCAATTGGTTATAATAACTCTGTCAATACTTTTATTTAAAAAAAATTACTTCGTTACTGATATGTCAGTTTTGAAAGCCATACAAGGGTCTTTTCATCAAGGACATCAAATGTTTGGTGAATCTGCTGGTCAACAGTGCACATGCTGTTCTCTAATGTCAGTTGAATTTACTCTTGTGAAAAGCCCGGGGCATTGGACATCATATGATTTGGATTTTATTATTAAAAAGGGGGATGAAATCTACATGTCCCTCAATAAAAATACCTATTTGATGATAGCTGAACTTCCAAAAACTTTATCTCTACTTGATTCGTCTATTGATACTTGTTACACTGATGAAAAAATTGGTTTCATAAATGGCACCAGCAAAACTGGTGTGCTATTTGAGCAAAATATCCCTTCTTATAGTAATGGAGTACTGATCTTATTGAAAGGTATATGCTTCAGTGTATTGTGGACTCAAAAATGCTACTTTATATTTGATTCCCATAGTAGAAATGCTCAAGGGAAGTCATGTTCAAATGGACTTTCAATTTTGATGAAATTTAAGACTAAGAATTCTCTAGAGATGTTTGTTATTGAAAACTACTTACAAAGAAGTGATGAAAATGTACAGTTTGAAATTCATTATCTCACAGTATCAAAAACTGACCCCTCAGTCAGTCTATATGCAAATTATCGAAAGTTAAGAAAGAATACTATTGAGAAAGAAAGTTGTCGAGAAAGAAAGTCTACCAATTTAGAAAAACAAAAGTGTAGAATGCGAAACTCTTCTGAGAGTGCAAAAGAAAAATGCCGTAAGCGTAAATCAACAGAAATTGAAAAGCAAAAATGCTGTTATCGCAAAGCAACTGACATTGAAAAAGAAAAGTGTCGACAAAGAAAAGCAACTGACATTGAAAAAGAAAAGTGTCGACAAAGAAATGCAACTGACATTGCAAAAGAAAAGTGTCGACAAAGAAATGCAACTGACATTGCAAAAGAAAAGTGTCGACAAAGAAATGCAACTGACATTGCAAAAGAAAAGTGTCGTAAACGCAAGGCAACTGATATTGTAAAAGAAAAAGGTCGACAAAGAAATGCAACTGACATTGCAAAAGAAAAGTGTCGTAAACGCAAGGCAACTCAAGATGCTAAAGACAAAAGCTGTAAAAGAAAGCGAATTGCCAAACACTTAATATCAGATCGTATTTTGGTCTTCAAAAGAGCAATACAAGAAGGGCCTTACTTTGTGTTGTTTGCAACCGCTGCTTATATAAAAGAACAGTGAAGAATTTTGATGAAACTTTATATGAATTTGAGTTCCATCAATTATTCACATTTGTTGAAAGTTTTGATGGCAGTCACTACATTTGTTTTACATGTGACAAATATCTTAAAAAGGAAAAAGTTCCATGTCAGGCTGTTAAAAATAGATTGGAGCTTGATGAAATTCCAAAAGAAATTTTGTGTCTCAATCACCTTGAGAAAATTTTAATTGCCAAACGTATGTTATTTAAGAAAATTGTAGTCATACATGGTAAAGGTGAACAACCAAAGATCAAAGGTGCTATTTGTAATGTCCCTGTATGTGCTGATACAGTCAGTGAGTGTCTTCCACTCCCAGATAGCATCAATGGCGTGATACCAGTGAAACTTAAGCGAAAACTTGCATTCAAAGGCCATATTCATTTTGAAGATGTTGACCCTGAGCGTGTGAAAAATGCACTACAGTATTTGAAGACCAACAATCCATTCTACTCAAATATTTTAATAAAGATTGATAACATAAACAAAGAATTGTTATCATTAACAGATATTGATGCAATTGTAGAGCAAGATGTATTTCTTATTGATATTGAAAATTCGGAAGAGGAAAATCCCCTGAATAATGATCGAATAAATAGTGATGAAATGGTTATTATTCCTAATATTTACAGTCAGAATGAAAACCTTTTGAATATTGCACCAGGAGAAAACAAAATACCGGAATCATTTTTTAATGATGATTTTTGTGAAGAGCAAGCGTTCCCTTATCTACTACCTAAAGGAAAATTTGGGTACAAAGTTCTTAGATCTGTTCAATTGTCTCCAGTGAAATATTTTAACCAGCGGCTGCTTAATTACTCACAAAGATTCTCCTCCAATGCAGATTTTATATTTTCGGACACTACGTTGTTCAACAGATAAATCTTTACAATCAAATGAATATCGCCACATCCAAAGTTAGTGGAACCTTAAATGCTGGACAGTTGCAAAATAACTATAAAGAGACAATTCGTTCTTTTATTTCAGAAGACAAAGGTTTCACATTCATGAAATCTGTATGCACCCCTGCATACTGGAAGAACTTCTTATATGTATTGTCACTTTATCATGTGCTGATTTGAAATGGGCTGAATTGATATCAATTATTGATAAACTTAATTGTTTTGTTACACACGGGGAATTGAACTACTTTGAAAAATGCAAAAGATTAAAGGGATCCCAAGGTCTAATAGATTATTCAAATTATTATTATTATTATTATTATTAAATCATATATTTGGGATCCATTAATTACAAAATGGTTCTTCTCCCTACAACTTAAAAATAAAAATAAAAATACTAAAATATATATCTTTATTAGTATGTAAATTAAAATATCGAGATTAAAACAAACTGAATAAAATGTAGGACACAACTTGAGAATGTCGTTGATTTGAGTACGACAATAAGAAACCTTATGAAATTAAATTGAAAGAATCTTAGCCTGGATGAACTGGGCAAATAGAGGAAATATAGCAATATGCAAGCTGGCCAAGACGCACCCTCTATAGGAGATTAACTATAAATAAACCATAAATAAATGTATAAAGAGATAAAAATTTAGATTACCACATTAAATATTTCGTATTAAAAGTTTAAAAAAATTTTATGGCAGAAATAAGATGACAAAAGTACTAGTATTCACCAAACACACTTGAAAAGGGAAGAGTAGCTTCAGCAAATCAGGAAGAATATACCAAAGTTCTATTGCAAACGCCATATAATATTATAGAGATAAAACTCTAGCAAGAGCTCTATCACTATAATATCGTTTAGCTTCCCTGTAAAATACTTTTTTATTATTAATTACTCTAATAGCTTTTGGTAAATTATTAAAAGTATTAAAAACTTGATCATTAAAGGTGTTTTTTTCACCATGTTCAACCATCATTTCAATATCTCTTCTAGTTGTTCTCTTAGATTCTTGTAGTTTGACAGGCAGGTATTTCGGCCAGTTTCGATCGTGTAAGGCTGAGAAGCAACAATTTGCAATAGAAAAGTTTATTAATTCACTAATAGGTAACCAACCTAATGTTCTAATCATATCAGGTTCTTTCACGTATCGACCTAATACATAGCTAGCAACCGTATTTTGTGTTTTTTGTAGCCGTTGAATTTGATACTTTGGTAGCTGACTGTATACTACTAAGCAATATCTAATTTTTGATATAATCAAAGTTTCAGCCAGAGATTTACGAACTTTATATGGTGTGAAGCGTTTAAATTGACGAAGACTTCTAAGTGTCGCATAAGAAGATTGAATTACATTATTTACGTGACATGACCAGGATAGGTTTTCATCAAAATGAATTCCCAGAATCTTTTTTGTAGTAACTCTTTCAATACGTTTGCCATTATGCATTACTTTAAGGTTTTCGTTGATTAGATTATGTCTCTTGCTTAGTTGAGTAGTTGAGAATAGCATAAATAATACTGTTTATCTTAAAAAATGAAGTAGTAACTCTTGTTTCAGTTTTTTCAAACGTTTTTTAGATCGTGAGATAATCACGTTATAAATATTTTTTCTGCATGCTTTAAAACTTTTTAAAAACCTTCTTCTTCGTAGTATTTTTAATCTCTAGCGTCCAGACCTTTTCCATTGTTTAAAATTTTGTGACGTATGATTTGAGTAGCATTGAAATATGTCTTGCTTTCACTAAGAAATTTTCACAATAAAAGTGAGCGATTTATAACTCGGTTTTTATATGCAAAATTCCAGAGTTTCACAATGTATAAAAAGTGAAAGATAATAAAAAAAGGTGATGCAACCTGTTATTAAAAAAGTAAATAAATATCCCATGTAATATATTGAATATTAGTCGTGAAGAAATCATAGTCGGAAATGCGCCTCACTGTGTTGCTCATAACTGTAATAATCAATCGAGTAATAATAGTAAAATATCTTTTCATGCTTTTCTTCGGCTTCAAAATACGTAGTAACCTGCCGAACGAAATAAATATATTCCTTTCAAACCATTTCGAAGAAATTTGTTTCGATAAAAGTCATGACATGCGGTTGAAATATTCCCCGTCAACAAAGCAACGAATAAATAAGTTAATCAATAACTTAATTAACATGTCAATATTTACATGTCAGAACATGGTGAATCCAAGAACGTCAGTAGATCGATCGTATAAAGCACAACAATCCGAAGTAAGTGTTTATACCCACTGTGTGGTTATCTCCCTCCTCCATGTTCAAATCTTCATTTTGTAATTTCACTATTTTTACTCTATCTTTCTTTCAATTAGGTTTTGAAACATTGATGTGGACTAAACAAAACAAGTGTTGTTGAAGCAGAGAACTGCGCCGTAGAAACAATAACGGAATATCATCCATGATACAGTACAAAACATCCTTGTTCAAGCATGTTGCCTGGAATGGACCATCATGTTCAGTTATAAACTTTTAAGTCTAAAGCTGAATCTCCACTACTTTAAGAGCAGAAATATTCGGGTTTTTCGCATTTTTGGCTCTCTTTGTGAAAATTTATGCGTTTAGAAATTTCAAGACAGCAAAACACGAAAGTTTTTTCGTGAAGATGGAGAAACCGACGACGAAACAGATTTTGAGTGGGAAGTTGAGGAAAATTAGTTATAGTTTATTATATATTTCCCCATAGGGCGAAATATATGTTAAAACCGGCATTTTCCTTCTCCTCCTTCTTCTTCTCCTTCTCCGTTCACTTTTATAGCCGCGGTTCGGTATTGAATTTTCGCCTAGCTGCCAAAGTAGATAAGAATAGAAGCTAGTCTACAGCACGCCATTTTTTTCAGTCAGTGCAGATGAGTGGAAGATTTTTTTTTTTTTTCTGCTAGCTCTTAAAATGATTCAATAGATGAAACGTTATATGATGGAAATGAATTGTTTTAGTTCAGTGTTGTCTTAAAAAGCTTTGTAAAAACTTTTGAATGAACGAGTAAAACCAGAATTGATGTATCAATGAATGCAATGATGTTTTGTTTTTGTTGATAACATTGTTATATGATGATTGGTAATTAGTATGCTTCGAACAGCAAACCATTGAAGCTGTGGTTTCAGTGCAAAGGTGAAAATTCATTATCAATAGCCAGGCTGAAGATTTATTTTTATTTTACATCCTGATATAATGTAGAGCTCAACTGAACTGAAAGCACGATGTACCAGCCATAAAGCAAAGGAAACCCTTTTCATGTGGGGAGAACGACCAGTTCAACCAGTTTCAAAAAGTACATACAAAAATAGCTAGTAAAAACATGATGTCGTATATGCAACAAGAAGTACAGAAAACCTATTACGTATAATATTTTAAAACGTATTATATAGTCATTTAATCCAACAACGGAAACATAGTTTACTATGGATGAATTCCATGATCACGTATACTGTTTTGATACTGTATATCATATTTTATTTTGCAAAATGTAATATATGTACTGTCAATTTTCCTGTACAAACAACGAACGTAATTCAAAACACAACACATGACAGTCTGTAATTTAAATCAAGACGGAGCACGAACTTCTACTTTCAGTAGTGATTTGGTTATGGATATACTGTAGTGATTTGGTTATGGATATACTACCAAAGTTTTTTTTTTCCATTAAGAAGTAGGTTTGAAATTTCGATACAGCTTGGAAAGGTGTGAAAGTTTTCACATTTCATTGTTTTATCATAAAATGTGTTAACAAGCATGTTAATGTTAATTAAATTTTGCTGACACATGAAATAAAAATATAGAATGTGCTAAATTTATTCCATCGTGCATAGAAAATATTTCATGTATTTGTATTTGTCTTCAACACGACGGGAGACCACACTCATAGATTTGCATCTAAACTAAGGAGGTGGCCCCCTATAAAAAGTTACAAAACACAATAAATATTTATTATCAGAGACGATTGTATAAATATTTCTAAGTTTTTTATAAAATTATCAGAAGAAGCAAAAAATAAAACAAAAATAAAAAATAAACATAAAAAAAAAATAAATAAATAATAAATAAAAAATAAATAAAAAAAAACAAACATAAAAAAAATAAATAAAAAATAAATGAATAAAAAAAATACAGTGGAGTCTCGCTATCTCGAACATGCGCTATCTCGAATATCGCGCTATCTCGAACAAAAACGTCGGTCCCTTCAGCATTTAAACCCTCGCTAGGCAAAATTTGTCTCGCTATCTCGAACATGCGCTATCTCGAATTTCCCGCTATCTCGAACTTTTTTTAGGTCCCTTGAAACAAATCGCCATCTTTATCTCGAACTTTTATAAAAGCCGCTGATAGAAACCAGTTTTGTTTTCATTAGGACATTCGATTTTCGAATTTTTGAACGTTCCATGAATGGAATTCTTTTCTTTGACTTTGTCTCTCAGTATTTTTGTACTTTTACACTGTGTATCTTTTACTTCGAGACAGTCAAGATGCCGAAAAGAAAGTATTAGGCATTTGCTTTTGTCAGAGTCTGAGATCCCAATTTATAAAATTTATAAAACCTCGCTATCTCGAATTTTTCAAGGTGTGACCCCGCTATCTCGAACTTCGCTATCTCGAATATCCCGCTATCTCGAACTTTTTGCTTGACCCGATGAAAGTTCGAGATAGCGGGATTCCACTGTAATAATAATATTAACAATCTAAGATCTAAGATTGATTATTGATAGCGACATGAGATGATAGAAAGTAGAACTTCGCAAGGTATTTGAGACGACCTAATGCCAGTGTTGATAGGTCGTTGATGGCAAGATAATTTTGTAATAAATTCCAGGATAAAACCAATTGGTAACTAAGAGAGTTATTACCGAACGTAACAGTTGACACATTTGGAAGTTTTAGTAACCCAGCCTTGGCACGACTAAGATAACCACGATTATGTTGGTTTAAACGGAGCAAATCAAAAGTAGTAATAAGAGGAGAAGGTAATTTACTGTTCATAAGCTTAAAGACAGATATGATATTTAAAAATTTAACAAAGTCAAAAAAGGAAAGTAATTCAAAGCGTAGGAAGAGTGGCGAGGAAGGAGCACGAAAATCAGAAAAAGACATAATTCTCAGGGCACGTTTTTGAAGAGTTAGAAGACGGCGAGTTTGAAGACTTTGACGTTGGCCCCAAATTTGAGCACCATATGAAAGATGAGAATGAAATAAAGAGTAGTAAAGAGCTAGAAGAGTTTTTTCAGGAACAATGTGACGAAGCTTACTCAAGGCCCCATTAGCTCTCTTAAGTTTGTTACAGACAAAGTTGATGTGATATTTCCAGCTTAGTTCGTCATCGATGAAGATACCGAGGTATTTCACAACTTTGCTTGGACGCAATCTTTGACCATTGATTTTAATTTTGACGTCAAAATTGATAGCCTTACGTTTTGGTTTAAGGATTAAAAGTTCGGTTTTGGTTCGATTTAAGGCTATCTTATTGGCATTAAGCCAATGAGTTAGAAGTTTCAAGTCAATGTTAGCTTTCTTGGTCAGGGATTTTAAAGAATAGTCGTTATGAAATAACATGGTATCATCTGCAAATAGGTTGACATCCGCATAAAGAATAGCATTGGCCAGGTCATTGACATAAAGTAGAAAGAGCAGAGGGCCAAGAACGGAGCCCTGTGGGACTCCGTGAAGAATGCGTCTAAGTTTAGATTTAAATCCAGATACAGAGACAGACTGTGAGCGATCAGAAAGAAAAGAACGAAACCAATCAAGTTGCAATCCTCGAATGCCATAGAACTCAAGCTTTGAAAGAAGAATATCATGCTCAACCGTGTCAAAGGCCTTTTGCAAGTCAATGAAGATGGAACAGCCGAACTTGCCATTGTCAACAGCTTTGTACATTTTTTCGATGCAATGAAGGAGAGCAGATTCGGTTGAGTGGTTAGAGCGAAAGCCAAATTGATAAGGATACAGAATTTTGGAATACTCGAGAAATTTAGACAGACGTTTATGCATGAGTTTCTGGAAGATCTTGTCAAGATTTGACAAGAGAGAAATAGGTCTAAAGTTTCCTACTTCAAGAGAAGAGCCTTTGTTCTTAAAGATGGGGATGACACTCGCCTCTTTCAGCTTAGAAGGAAAGACACCACTGGAGAAAGAAAGATTTATAATGTTGGAAAGAATGTTTGAAAGACTATTTAGAACAGATGAGATCAAAGGATATGGCAGGCTGTGTGGTCCAGAAGCTTTGTGACCGTTCAGAGATAGCAAAAGTTCAGAAACTTCCTGTGGAGAAGTAGGGGAAGTAAAGAAAGAATTAGGGTTCCTGTTTTTGAGCCATTGAGAAAAATGATGTCGAGTAGGAGGAATTTTAGAGCGAATTTTGTCAGCAACAGAAGAATAGAAGTCATTGAAAGCCTCAGAGACAAGTGAAGGTTCAGAAGTGATTGAGTTACCCAATTTCAAGGAGATGACAGAGGAGGAATTTGGAGATTTTAAGGAAATTATTTCCCTGACACCCATCCAAACTTTGCGCAAATTATGAGAGTTTGATTGAAAATATCGAGAATAATGAAGTTTTTTACTCAGACGAAGTAGAAAGACAATCCGATTGCGATAAAATTTGTATCTTGATTGAAGAAAAGATTTTATGTCAGGAGAAGTAGCAGAAAGAAAGTCACGAAAAAGATTATCTCTAACCTTCATAGAAGAAAGAAGACCCTTGGTAATCCATGGTTTATCAAAAAGTTTAGATTTACGCCGAGTGATTTTTACCAAGGGAACGTGTTTGTTCAATAAAGATGTAGTGGAAACCAAGAAAGAATCGAAAGTAGAATTCACGTCACCATCCTCAATTTTTAAAATTTCATCCCAATTCAAAAGTTCAAATTCAGCTTTAAATTTTTCTTGATTGAACTTTGACCAGTCACGACGGAATCCCAAAGTAGGTTTTTTGTTCTGCTGGGGTTTGGAGTCCAAAAAAAGGAATTGAGGAAGGTGATCTGATATAGCAACAGTGAGGTTACCGGATAAAATTTCAGAATCAGAAGGAGTAATGAAGATGTTATCGATAAGCGTGCTAGAAGCTGAAGTGAACCGAGTTGGAAGAGAGATTGAAGGTAACATCTGATAAGCACCAAGAAGATCAAGAAAATTAGCATGAGATGTTTCAGATTCACATTTCAAAAGATCAATATTGAAGTCTCCCAGCAAAGTTAGAGATTTGCCTTCTTTATCGACTGATTTCAAGAGAGGAGAAAGGTGAAGATTACTAAATAGATCGGCATCCATACTTGGATGCTTATAGATACAGCCAACAATGACGTTCTTCCGGTTTTTAAAAGTGATTTCGGCAAAAACAGATTCAAGGTACCCATCATTAGAACACACAAGTTTCGATAGATCATCACGAGGCTCAGAGGAGAAAGATTTAGAAATGTAAAGTGCAGCACCACCAACAGAAGAAACGGCAGGAGTATGAAGAAATTTATAACCTTCGAGAGAAATTTTGGAAGAAGGAGAAGATAGAATTCTGGTTTCACTGATACCAATGATATCGAAATTATGATTAAGTCTTGAAAAAAGGGATGTCATTTCACCAAAATGTAATTCGAGAGAAGCAATGTTGAGATGAAAAAAAGATAAAAATTTGGATTTAGCAGGAATAGAAACAAAGTCTTCAGGAGAATAATATTTACAGTTGATTTTTGAAATATTATCATCATAATCTTGGTGTTCGTCAGGCTCGGCTTCAAAATTAGAAATAAATGTGTCGGATATTGAATTTAAATATGTGAAATAGGATTTCAAGCAACTCAAATTCTTACCAATAGGTTTTTCATCTAAAGGTTCACCAAACGGCAAAATTTCGTTTCTGCAGAATTTACAGAGCCATGCATTGGATGCGAATTTATTAACCATATCATTACAATTGGCATGAGATCGTCTCTTACAGACCGAGCAGTAATGTGATTTGTTAATCTTAATTTTTTTGTCGCACACAAAACAAAATTCGCTTTCTGTATTCATTCGCTTTATTATGCTAAGCCTATAACGCGATATTAGAATAGGAAACAATTAAGTGCTAAAAAGAAAAACAAGACAAAGGAAACAATAGTAAATAAAGGAAACAATAGTAAATAAAGGCTGAAACACATGGTACATTCAACGGACCAATCCAAATTGCTTGAGATGAAAGAAAACGTGATACATATAGCGAATTAAATAGAAATATAGTCCCCGTTAACAAAGCCGTCAAAAATAGAACAATTCAAAACAATCTAAACTGATCCATTAAATGACGATGCATCTCAGCCTTAAAAATCAGAGATCATGACGCAAACTAAAAATCGACCTCACTAAAAATCGACCTCAGGGAAAAGATCGATTAGATCATTAATGTGTCTTATTTTGATTGGATCATCATTATCATTCAGTAAGACATTAATGATACCATTGTAACACCAGAATTTCACGAGTAGTTTCTTTTGTTTTAGTGATTTCGCTTTCCCCCAAAGGAACTTCGAATAATTCGATAAACTATTATTTATATAAATGGTTTCTTTCAAACCAGCTCTTTCTACAACTTCTTGATTTTTGAATTTTTTGCTGACACGTAGTAGCGATTCACATGTTTTTCTGTTCACAAATCTTGCAATTATTTTGCGAGGTCCTTGGTGATTTCTGCCTCTTCTAAGACGATGACAAGCCTGTATGTCCTTTGGTTTTATCTGGACACCCGCTGCTTCACCAATATTGATTAATGTGTTTTGAACATCGGTTACTTCCTCAGGTATACCACTTATTTCTACGTTATTTCTTCGGCTATACTGTTGGACGTCGATAACATCTCTTTCCAAGTTGACGAATTCCTCACGCGAGACCATGTTTGATAATTTGCTTTTAACAAACTCCATATCCTCTCTCAACGAGTTTATAATAATTACTTTCTCCTCTAAATCTTTTTTTAGGGAATTGATTTCATTACGGAGAGAGCGGTTTTCATTTTCGATTTGAATGTGAAAATCTTCTTTCATATGAATCATCTTCGTAAACAATTCTGATCTGTAAAGTCTTATTTGAGCGTAGAGTAACTCTAAAGTGACTGATTCTGGAAAATCTTCATCTAGGCTTTCTCTACTGTCATAGAAAATATCATACTTGTTAGCCGAATCAGCAGGATTATCTTGAGTGCGATCAACAACAGCACCAGGTTGAGTAGCAGAGTCAGCATCAACATCTTGAGAAGTCTCAGAAACAACATCAGCTTGAGGTGGAGAAACAATATCATCATCACCAGTAGCAGCAGCTACTCTTCTAGTTTTTACCATTTTCTTTGTTGTAAAGTTATATATTCATATAGTAATATAGTTAAAGAAAGGCTCAAGGCGAGAGTCAACGCCTACTTTTTTCCCGCTCAAAACACGTCTGAGCTACTCAACGCACAAAACGCGAATGAAAACTCTCTTCTACCCGTATTGAAATCTCAAACCGGTGTGAGTTCAGTATAGCTCTCGTGTAAAAACACACTCGTATAGAGAGCTAAAAACTAGTAAATCTATTGTTTCGATTTTTACTCGACAAAACTCTCCAAGACCGTATCGAAATTTCTCATGTAAACAGAATGGCGATTTCAAACAGCTAAAAATTTCAAACTGGTTTGAGGTCACTACGGCTCTCATGTAAACGCACTCTAAGGCCATTTTGTTTTAAAAATAACTATTCTGTCCTAATTTGAAATGTTACACATAATATTTGTTAGTAGAGATTTTGATTACTTTTGATAGTTATTTGCTTATATGTCTACCCCAAAGTAAACTGTGGTAACAAAATTTTCTTTTCTTCTTTTGTACAGAAAACCTGTATACAAATTTGATTGTATGATGTTGTAAGATAGTTTTATTTGAGTTACAAATAGGAAACTTGTCAAGCTTCTGCAACAATAAAGATCATACATCTTATATTAAGATGAAATTGTCTTACACATTGATGAGTTTGTTGATATGCAGTTGTTTAAGGGAAAATATTAGTCGCATTTAGGTCTTCTAATTTTTAGCTACGTGTCCATAGTAACTTCTCAGTCACTTTTTAACTCCTCAGCAAAAAATTTTAAGAGAAACCTTATCATTTGACCGTTTCATAATAACTTCAAAGTAAGTTTTTTTGTGGCATTAAATTCAACCTGAGTATCAGGTCGATGGTAGTTATACTGTAATTATTTAACGATACATTTTTCTCATGGTTATCAATGTACACACAATAATTGGTAAAATGTTTGCAACTTTGGGGAAATATATAGTCACATTTTTGTGAATCTTGTTATATATTTCCCCATAGGGCGAAATATATGTTAAAACGGGCATTTCCTTCTCCTTCTCCTCCGTTCACTTTTATAGCCGCGGTTCAGTATTGAATTTTGGCCTAGCCAAGATAGATAAGAATATAGGCTAGTCTTCAGTGAAGTAGTACGCCATTTTAGTCAGTCAGTGAAAAGACGGGTAGTGGAAGTTTTTTGCTTTCTGCTAGCTTTTAAAATGATTCAATAGATTAAACGTTGGATGATGGAAATAAATCGTTTTAGTTCAGTGTTGTCCTTAAAGGTTTTATAAAAACTTTTGAATGAACGTGTAAAAAACAGAGAAAAAGTGATACCAATGTCGTGCATACACGGAACGGATATGTTTTGTTTTTGTTTACAATAATATTATGATGACTGCTTATTAAATGCTTGGAACAGTAAAGCATTGAAGCAGTGGTTTCAGTGCAAAGGCGAAAATTCATTACTAAAAGCCAGGCTTATCACATTTATTTTTATTATACATCCTGATATAATGTAGCCAACTGAACTGTGATTGTGAAAGCACACATGATGGATGATGTACTGACAACAACAAGAAACCCTTTTTGTATGGAAAACAATTAGTTCAACCAGTTATGTACAAATGTGATGTAGTATATGCAATAAGAAGTTCAGAAAACCATTGCGTATAATATTTTTACGCAGGATTGAGACACATCATAACTTGAAAAAGAATCTGGTTTGCTTAGTGTGCTTCCCTGGATAGTCGTTTAATCTAATAACAGAAACATAATTTACCATTGATTAATTCCATGATATATCTTTTGGTATATATATATATATATATATATGATATTTTTATTATGTAAAAATATATACAATTTTTCTTACTATGAACAAAGAGCATAAATCAAAACACAATCCAACATAACAGTTTGTAAATTAAATCAATCCAGAACACAATTTTCTACTTTCAGCTATATTCGTAGTGATTTGGTTATGGTTGTGTATTTTCTCTATCAAAATCTGTTGTTTTCCATTCGGGATTTATAAATGTTGTTTTTATTACTACATATATAATAGATAATGGGTTGTGAACATATTTTTTTGAATCACAGATGTTTATTCTGAATACTTGAATTTGATTTCATATAATATCACTTAATAAACTCCATCTCATTTTTGAAAAACTCTTCTTTCCTAACATGAAATGCGACACATAGTATTTGTAAGTAGAGATTTTGATTGCTTTTGATAGTTATTTGCTTTATATGTCTATCCCAGTATTTTAAATACTATTGACAATTTTCTTTTCTTCTTTTGGACACCCGTATACCAATTTGATTGTATAATGTAAGTTTAGTCGAGTTACCGAAGGCAATTGTTCTGTTGTGATACATTGTTTCCAGTGATTTTATGGTATAAAACCATACGTTTATTATAATGAAATTGCCTTATAAATTTAATTTAGTCATTTATGAGAGAAACCTTAAACCATTTGACCATGAACATGTTCCTTTTATTGTAAGTTCAAAATAAGTTCTTTTGTGGTATTGTTCCACCCTGATTACTATGAACACCCTCTTCATCTGAGTATCAGGTTGATGTTAGTTATACCATTGTATAATTATTTAATGATACATTTTTCTTGTGGCTATCGATGTACACACAATAATTGATAAAATTTTCGCAACTTTGGGGAAATATATAGTCGCATTTTTGCGAATCTTGTTATTTTTAGAAAAGAAAAATTATAAAAATTTGGTTTCTTCTTTGCTCATTCGCGAAAGTTTTTTCACGCGAAAATAAACTTTTCCTTCGATTCGGGAAAGTTTTTTCCGCGAAATTTGTTCCCAAATCTGCGAAAAGCGAAATAGCGCGGTTTTTTTTGACACGCGAAAGTTTCTGCCCGTGAAAGTAGCCGGAAAATGCTGCGGCGGGTGGTTATTTCCGCCCCTTCGAATGATGTCGCGGGGGGAGATTGAACGGAAAGTACAAACCATGACTACAAAGACATTTTTGTCTAGTGGAGATTCGCGTTAAAATAATAATAATAATAATAATAACTAGCCGCCAAGGCGGCGTCGCTCGCCGCCCATGTGCACCTGCTCTGTGTGTCACCCCGGAGACCCCCATAAACCTCATATTTCCTGAAAAAACGGCTCGTACAACTTGTGTTCAGCCAGAGGCAGATTCGAAATCAAATATCAAATATCAGTTTAAACAATGGTTCCAAAAAACCCCAAATTTCATGATGTGTTACTTATTTATTTTTTAAAACAATTGCTGATCAGTACAACAATACACTCAAAACGTATTAACTTTTGTTTTAAAAAAGTTACGCGCTCTAACATGGGTGCTATCAAACGTAAGGGGGAAATGGTTTCTCTTCTTAAAAAGATCACACGGGAGGAGAGAAAAAAAGGCACGTGCTAAAAGAATAAAGTGAATAAAAAAAACGTTCGATCTGATATAAAATAAAAAGATTAAAAGAAATCGATTAAAACTAAGACAACTATTATGACAAAAGCAAAAAAAAAATATTTTGTTTTATGATACTCTTTTTTTACCTATAGGTTTTTAAAATTTTGATTGCTCGAAAAAAAGTTCACCCGTCTCAGACAGTCAGGCAAGGATACGTTTGGATACACTGGCAAACCGAACATGCTACCACGTTCTGCCACTGCTGCTTTTTGTCCAAAATGTTTTATCAATTAGTTTCTTTTGTATTTAGTTTTCAAAGCCAAGTCAACGTGGAATATAAAACTAACAAAATAATAAAAACGAAACGTTATTCCTATTAGTTCATCAGCCAAAAAAAGTCACGTTCGATTGGGGTTGCAATGTATTTGCTTCGAACTCACGTCGCACACAAAAAAAGAAATAATTTCGCTCACAACTAAATCTACCATTTTGCGTGACAGACAGACAAACAAACGGAGAATCGGCTATTAATATATAGACTAGCCGCCAAGGCGGCGTCGCTCGCCGCCCATGTTCAGCATGCGTTGACTTCACGAAAAATAAAATTAAGGAATTGGCAACCGAAAGTGTTACCATGTTGTAGAGCTCGAAAAACTGATCAAAAAAATGTATGGGATCGTTCCGCTACGATCAACCGTTACAGAGATATCATTCTTCAAAGATTTTGATGACGTCACAGACCCCTCCCAAAAAAATTAGACCCAAATTTTTCGTCACCCCATCGCCTGTATCGCAGACCACCAAAAACGTCAGTTATCCCTAGAGGCAGATTCGAAATCAAATATCAAATATCAGATTAAACAATGGTTCCAAAAAAATCCAAATTTCATGATGTGTTATTTATTTTTTAAAACAATCGTTGATCAGCACAACAATACACTCAAAACGTAGAGAGAAAAAAACTTTTTATTAGCTTTTGTTTTAAAAAAGTTACGCGCTCAAACATGGGTGCTATCAAACAGGGGAAAAATGGTTTCTCTTCTTAAAAAGTTCACACGGGAGGAGAGAAAAAAGGCACGTGCTAAATGAATAAAGAGAATAAAAAAAACGTTCGATGAGAAGCGCTTTATAAAAAGAAATTAAATTATTAAAAGAAAAGCAAAAAAATATTTTAATTCATGATACTCTTTTTTTACCTATCGGTTTTTAAACATTTTGATTGCTCGAAAAAAAAGTTCACCCGTCTCAAACAGTCAGGCAAGGATACGTTAGGATACACTGGCGAACCGAACATGCTACCACGTTCTGCCACGGCTGCTTTTTGTCCAAAATGTTTAATCAGTTAGTTCCTTTGTATTTATTTGATGTATTATTTTCAAAGCAAGTCAACGTGGAATATAAAACTAACACAATAGTAATAAAAACAAACCTTATTCCTATTAGTTCATCAGCCAAAAAAAGTCACGTTCGATCGGGTTTGCAATGTATTTGCTTCGAACTCACGTCGCACACAAAAAAAGAAATAATTTCGCTCACAACTCAATCTACCATTTTGCGTGACTTACAAACAAACAAACAAACAGACAGACAGAGAATCGGCTATTAATATATAGATAATCATTTATTTGGCTTCCATTAAATGTACAAATGGTTCTTCTGCCTAAACATAAAATAAAATAGTTAAAATCAATGATAAAATTAAAATATGAGAAACACTATTAATTAAAAACTATTAATATATGTACATGTACAAAATTTAATATTACACTGGGCATATCGCCCAAAATGACATAAGTTACATAAAAAGTTAAAAAAAAACAACAAAAAAACACATTACAAGCAAGATATTGTCGGAATGATTGGTAAATTCAGAATTCGAAGTATATTCTGGATGTAAAGACTATTAAACATTCAATTGAGAAAATGGGAAAGAGACAACTAGAAATGAAGTCGAAAAATAATTAAAAATAATTAAACCGTTGATTATATATGCGTATATATATTTACTGTTTATGTAAGATTCTAGCTACCGCTTTGTCAGTATAAAACATTTTGGTAGCGTTATAAAACTTTTTATATTCGGTGATTTTCTTTACGTTCAGAGGTAAAGCGTTGAACGTTCTAGCCGCTATATCCTGAAAGGTGTTATTTTCAGCTTCGCATAGGTCAAATAGCTTTTCTCCTGCCGATCTTGTTTGTCGATTTGCTGTATGATGATGAAGTTGGAGATATTCGGGCATGTCGGGGTCGTTCTTAAGTTTATGAACAAGTTTTACTGTAGCGAAATCAAACCGTTCTGTAATTGGTAACCATTTCAATTTACAGATAACATCTTCTTCTCTGCAGTAACGACCGATGACGAAGGAAGCTGCTGCATTTTGAAGCTTCTGCAATCGTTTTATCATGTATTGCGAAGCGTTTTTAAATGCTGTGCAACCATAATCGATTTTTGAGATTACCATGCACTCAGCTAGACTTTTTCTTACTCGAAATGGAGCAAATCGTTTCAATTTTCTCAGAGTTGACAGGGTGGCAAAACCTTGACTGATGATTTCGTTGATATGTGGCTTCCACGATAAAGATTCGCTAAAGTGTACGCCGAGTAACTTTATAGTTTCTTTTCTTTTAAGATATTTATCATTACATTTGACTTTGAATGCATCTTGGTCGTTTAAACTATGTTTTTTAAGCATTTGCGAAGTTCCAAATAGTATAGTAACAGTTTTAGCAGGGTTTAGAACCAGGTTTTTTTCTTGTGACCATGTTCTCATCTTGTCAAGATCACATTCGATATTTTCAGCAACAGACTTCAAGGATTTCACTTTTCCATGTGCGTAGAGTGTAGTGTCGTCTGCATACTGTAATGTGCGGCAGTCAAGGGCTGTTGAAATGTCAGAAACGTATATATTAAACAAAATAGGTCCCAAAGTGCTGCCTTGGGGAACTCGGAAATGAATCAGCTTATGTGTCGATTTTATGTCGTCAACCTGGACAAACTGTTTCCGTTCAGTAAGATAGCTGTGTATAATACGTATAAAGTGATTTGACAGACCAGCCGTTCTTAACATTTCCAAGAGTTTCCGGTAGTTGACGGTGTCGAAAGCTTTTGAAAAATCGGCTGCTACTGCCAAAGTAACCTCGCCCTTCTTCATGGCTTTGATGATATCATCTTTGAACTTCAACAATAAAGTACTTGCACGAATGTCCCTTCCAGAATCCGGATTGTGTCTTTGCGTATAATGCTTTGCTCTCGATAAATTCAGTCAACTGTGTTAACAAAATACGCTCATAAACTTTAGACAACGTAGGCAATATTGAAATGGGACGAAAGTCTGATGGTTTCAATGGATGATTTATCTTTGGAACAGGGTGAACTCTGGCGAGTTTCCATGCTCTTGGAAAGATGCTTTGTTCAATACATGTATTGATGATATCAGTTAGCGGAGGGGCAATGATGTCTGCACTCGCTTTGACAAATTTTGCGGGTATTTCATCTGGGCCGGTGGAGCAATCACTTCTCATTAATGTTTAACCACTTGTTGGTAGTTTGTGATTTTTGGCTTAAATCCCATATCGTCATCTTGTTCAAAATCGAGATCAAATGACTTGGTTGCCGAGACCAGTTATTTTTGAAGAAACAGTGATGTAGTGCTCATTTAAATGTTCAGGGTCCATTTTGATTCTTTTTTCGGATGACTTGAGTATGCGATGTATAATCTTCCACACTTTTTTTGAATTTTTTGAAGATAAAGCTTTTGAAAAAAACTCTTTCTTGACGGTTTTGATCGTCTGTTTTAGCTCATTTCTCTTGAAGATATACGGGTCACGGTTGTCCGCTTTCATCATATCAGCACGTGCTCTCCATAGTTCCTTTTGGCAATTCTCGATTCTGCCATCCTTCATCCACGGAGCTGGTGGACGTGTTAACTTGGTTCGTTTCAAAGGCGCATGATAATTAACACAGTCAAGAAAAAGTTTATTGAAAATATCTAATTTGTCATTTGCATCATCGAAGCAGTATACGATGTTGAAGGGAGTTTTACTTAATTCTTCGTAAAATTCTTTCAAATTAAGGTTTTTCTCATTTCGTAACCATTTATAACGCGTTTCGAACTGTTTTCGTTTTAGTTGCTTCAGTACTACTTAAGGTGCATCATGATCGGAAATAGAGTCACATGGGAGTACGCTATTATAAGTTACTTTATTGGTGTTGCTGATGATGTGATCGATCAAGGTTTTTGACTTTCGAAGTAGGTGAATAGATATGTTGTGATAAGCCGAACATTTGAAGGATGTCTTTATATTTCGTTGCAACATTATTGTTGGACTCGAGGAGATCTATATTAAAATCACCAGTGATGAAAACGAAGCCATCCCATTTATTTATAACTTCTAATAAAATATGTTCAAATTTATCAAGCCATACTATTCTATCAGCATCTGAGAAATTCGGTTGGTAGAATGTTCCCAAAAGATATGGAGGGTGTATGTGGTCAGATATTTGAACCCACAATGTCTCAATATCAGACTCGATTTTGTTTATATCTTTTCGAACTTTATAAGTTAAACCTTCTTTCAGATAGCAGCCTACTCCACCACCTCTTGTTTTTCTGTTTTTATACTCAAAATTATATCCTGGAATTTGAATATAACTCAACTGATGCTTACTGTTTTTAAGCCAGGTTTCAGAGATGGTAATTATATCAAACTGCATATTACTCAACATTATGTTAAATTCATCAAAGGTTGAAACGAGTGATTGAGTGTTAAGGTGAGCTAAGGTTAAGTTATGTTTTGTTTGGTCGATCATTTCTTTGTGTGAGTGGTAAACGTTGTTTTCTGTTACGTTTAAATGTAAACCAGGTCCCGGATTTATCTTTACATCACCAGATAAGACAATATTAAATGTTGCAACTGAATTGTTATAGTAAGCAATACGTCCTTTTGATTGTCTTAGATTTCGTCTCCCACAGGACAACGTCAATTGCTGTTGCTTTAGATTTCCATTGTAATTGTAATTGCTAGCGACGTTAGAATCAAAAGATAGTTGATGTACAGCATAAATCAGAAATGAAAATAGCAGAAGTTTCCAAGACATGGTTTTTACATGCACGAGTATAAGACGAGTGAGTAATGTAAACGATATTGATCAAAATCCAAATATATGCAAATATACCAAAAAAGAAACCTCTCTGTCTCCACTAAATACAACAACAAGCTCTACAACAACTCAATGCAGTAAATCATGGGAAGTCTAAATATTTCACCAATTTCACAATTTCAAAATTTCATTTCACTCTGTCCACAAACACGTCCGTCCGTTACGCCATCTTTGTTCATCTTTGTTACTCAAATGATACGTCACAACTACAAATTTGGCTAAGAGGACTGGCGCATAGAGTTAAAAATAGAGTTCAAGTTAAAAATAATGGCGGACGAAGAGCACGTAAAAAAACGTGTTTTGAATCAAGTAATACTGGACTTCTGATTAATTGCAAGAGCGAAAATTTTAATTAACGTTATTTTTGGCTATCATTCTTTAAAATAGTATTAATTTATGTTACGACCTTGGGATCCCTTTAAATGCCAACCCTGTTCTTACTGCCAGGCATTTTCAATTTCGAGTGGAAACCTTCTTCAAAGAAATTATTTTGCATAAAGACGGTCCATTAGGAAAAGTAGAATTTTACGTCATTAAAGTAGAATTTCAATTTCGAGGCTCCCCACACATGTTCATTCATTTGTTTGGGTGAAAGATCCACCTGTACTGACACTTGAGACTAAAGATACGTATTTAGAATTCATTGATTCTATTGTCAGGGCAGATTTGCCCGATGAGCTAAATGAACCTCATTTATATGAACTAGTTAGTCAATATCAAATTCACAAGCACTCAAAATCCTGCCGAAAGTATAAGAATGTTCCATGCAGATTTCATTATGGCCGATTTTTCACTGATAGAACAATTTGCGCTGAACCGTTAGAGGGATCATTACCTGACACTGATAAATTCGGAATCTTATCGGAGCGAGCAAAGATTTTGAAAAAAGTGAAAAATTACATTGATGAATATTTAGACCCTCACAAACATTCCTATGTAAGTGACTTATCCATTTCAGAAATTTTGAATTCCCTTGACATAAATGAAGAAGATTATTATCGCACGCTTTCCATTTCTTCTGGGGAAGATTTTGAAATTCACTTACGGCGACCACCAAACTCTTGCTTTGTTAATAATTATTTTGCGATGGGATTAGAGGCGTGGGAAGCTAATATGGATATCCAACCAGTTTTTAACTATTAAAAGGCTGTTTCGTATATGTGCTCCTATTTTTCAAAAGCTGAAACGGATTCATCTGTTGCAATGAAAAAGGCTGCAGAAGAAAGCGAAAACTTGAATTTTAGGGATAAAATGAAGAAATTAGCTATTGCATTTTTATCTCACAGACAATGTTCTTTGCAAGAGGCAGTTTACCAACTTATGCCGGAGTTATGGTTGAGAAAAACATTTCCTGTGGTTACCTTTGCAAATAGTAATTTGCCTGACAAAAGATATAGAATTTGCAAAAGTGAACAAGAGCTAAGTGAGCTACCAGAAGATAGCACAAACATATTCAAACGTAACAATTTAGACCGTTACATGGAAAGACCAGATAAGAACTTCAAAGGTGGTAAATACGGTGTTCTTGATACTATTTGCTATGCTGAATTTTTAGCTATTTATGTATTAGACACAAACCCCATGTTTGATGAAAATGATTCTCAACCAGAAGTACTTCATGATGATTCCGGTGAAGTACCATGCAATTACCCAAAATCGATACCGCTCATGTCATCCAAAGAGAAAATGAAATGTCGTGGTATTAGAAAAGTTATTAGGTATCATACTCCAAACCGTGTTACTCAGCCTGAAGCATATGCCCACCACTTATTACTTTTATTTTACCCTTTTCGTAATGAAAGTGAGCTTCTATGTTGTGAAACTAAGACCTACGCTGCTAAGCTAAATCAGACACACATTTTAGAGATTGTAAACCAAAACAAACTCCGGTATGAACCTTGGGGTGACCTAGTTGACGCAGTTTTAATGAATCACACTTTAAGACCAAGAACTGATGCCTTTGCTGAACAAGAAAATGATGATCTCTTAGTTGAAAATGCATCTGTTGAAGAAGAAGATGAAACTAATTCAGATGAAATCATAGATTTTCAGATCCAAAATGATAGCTATCCTTGTAATTTGAATTCATCTAACGCAGGGCTTGACACGACAACTGATGAAGAAATCAACCATTTAATTTCAACGCTTAATAATAAACAGCGAGAAGTTTTTAATATTGTTAATTCATGGGCCAGACGAATTGTAGTATGTAATTTCTGTAAAGATATCAATGAGGTAGAACCCTTGCAGTTGTTTATAACTGGTGGTGCTGGTACTGGTAAATCACATCTAATAAAAACTGTAGCTGCAATGCTTATGAAAACTTTGAACTACCGTTCACTGAATCCAGAAAAACCTAAAGTTTTGATGCTAGCACCAACAGGAGTTACTTCCGTTCAAATAGCTGGAAATACAATTCATTCTGCACTTGGAATACCTGTTGATTGTAGAGGCTTACAAGTTCCAAAACTTCCAGATAAAAAGAGATGTTCATTGCGGCTGAAATTAGAGGAGCTTAAGGTAATAATTATAGATGAAATATCTATGGTAGCCAATAAACTATTATTACATATTCATCAGAGGTTATTAGATATTTTTGGCTACTCTGGAAATTCCATGAAACCTTTCGCTGGCCTAACAATTATTGTTGTTGGAGATTTGTATCAGCTCCCGCCTGTGATGCAGCGTCCTGTGTTTGCTGATTATCACAATGAAATGTATAACATCTATCATCTGTGGAGGGTGTTCAAAATGTGTGAACTTACAGAAGTAATGCGCCAACGTGGGGATAACACTCTTATTGACCTTTTGAACAATGTTCGGATAAGAAGGATCACTTCCGACGATGAAGAAATCTTGCAATCAAGATTCATATCAAAGGAAAATGAGAACTACCCTAATGAAGCCCTTCATATATTTGCTGAAAATGAACCAGCCAGGCAACATAATCATGTAATGCTAGAGCAACTTGACTATACTCTATGAAGTTAATTCGGCGCCAAAATCTCGTTTGTCAAGTCGTCGAATCGTTTTAGAAGTTAACGCGGTGTTCACAATAAGTCGACATTCAAGTCGTCGAGTCGTTTTAGATGTTAACGCGGTTCACAATAAGTCGACATTCAAGTCATCGAGTCGTTTTAGATGAACACTCGCTTTTCAAATGAAGGCGTTTTAGAAGTTTGTTCGTTTCAGATGATGACGCGTTGTTCAAAATTTGTCGGTCCTTCATATCAAAAACTACTAAAATTTCATGATCTGTTTATTCAAAATGACACTATTCGTGAGTCCCTTACTTGAAATCAGGCGATATAGGGTGTTCCACACTAACTGAACATGACCATATTAATGTGAGGTTACATATTTCATTATATAAAGATAAAGAGAAGGGATCTTTCGGAATTCCAACAAACAATCAAATGAATCTGAAAGAAAAGGGAATTCTTCACAGTTTGGTCATTTTCTCATTCATAACCATGCAATGCCCATGTTTCATGCAACTACTAGAAAACATGACGGCCAGCATCACGACTTATATAAATACCCAGCGGGCACAAGACGTCTTTGAGACGTCTTATTTTAATCGTAAAATGGTCGTTTGCTTTCCAGATCATTTTGGGACGTCGTAGGGACGTCTGAAACGAGACGTCGCAATTGAGATCCTTTTACGACGTTTTTGGGACGTCTTTATACGGATTGAATAACGACCTTCGAAACAATTGTAATTTTAAGATCATTTTGCGACGTCGTTGGTACGTCTGAAACGGGACGTTACAATTGGGATCCTTTTACGACGTTTTTGGGACGTCTCTGTGCAGATTCAATAACGATCTTCGAAACAATTATAAACTTTCAAAAGCAATCAGTCTGTATAGAATGATTTATTGTAAATGTTTTTAAACGTCTTGACAACAAGCAGCGGTGGCATAACGGTTACGAGTTCGGCTGGCACACCAGAGATTCCAGGTTCGGGTCCGCCTGTGGCCTATTACAGTTTTTGAAAGAGTAAATTTCATAATCCTGCGACGTCGTTACGATGTCGTTGGGATGTCATCGAGACGTCTCAATGAAGATGTAATTGGGACGTCTTTTGAGATTCCCACTTCGCGACCATTTTGCGACGTCTTAGGGACGTCTTGAGAAGACGTCTTTACGACGTCTTTACGACGTCTTTGTGCCCGCTGGGTATGACACAAAAATCTGTTTTTGTGTAAAAGCCAACACTGACTTAGAGAAACTGGTAATCAGGTTGCACCGCCTCATTTTCTGAACCGACTGAACATCTAAAACGGCTAATCTTCCGAAGCGCCTCAATTACACAGCATCTAGCGACCCCAATTTCTAAAACGCCTGAAATTGAAAAACGAGTGTTCATCTAAGACGAATCGACGACTTGTATGTCGCCTTATTGTGAACCGCGTTCACTTCTAAAACGATTAATGACGTCACGAGTCAACATCTAAAACGACTTGACGACTTGATAAACGAGATTTTGGCGTCGATCTAACTTCATAATACTCTTTTTACTGTACAAGCTGTAGACCAAGTACCTAAGGGGGTTCCAAGTCACATATATGACCGAATATTGACTCTAAATCAAAGTCAAACGAATGGCCTAAGTTTCGAATTGAAAATTAAAGTTGGTGCAAGAGTTAACATCGAATTTAGATGTGTGTGATAAATTGATCAATGGCCAAATTGGTGCGATTAAGCACATCACGAGAGAAAACAATTCTGTAAAAACAATATACATAAAATTTGATGATTTAAAGGCTGGTCATTTAAAAAAGATTGCCGACGCCTTTGCTAGACAAATCGATGCAGTTCCTATTGAACGTATAACAACAAACATAAAAACCAGCCCTAAAAAAGAAGCATCACCAGCAGTAAAGAGGACACAATTCCCTCTAGCTTTAGCATGGGCATGCACAGTGCACAAGGTCCAAGGATTAAGTTTAAACCAAGTTGTAATCAGTTTTGATTTACTAAAACAAAAGGCATTTAACCATGGTCAAATTTACGTTGCTCTTAGTCGAGTTACTTCCTTAGAAGGGTTATTTTTAACTGGGGAATTTAAAAGATCAGCAATATCAGCTGACCCACGAACTAGTAGAGAATATGAGCATTTAAGGGAGAATCAAGACCTTGGAAGGGAACTTGGTAACACTGATGATGATTCATTATCGTTAATTATATGTAACGTAAGGTCACTCAGAAAACATCTAGGTGACATAAAGGCAGATGTACATTTTATGAAAAGTGATATAATGCTTTTAACTGAAACCCAGATGACAAATGATGATAAAGTCTTATTAGAAGGATATACAGGATTGCATAACAACAGCCCCCACAAATATTCAAGTCTGGCTTGTCTTTTTGGTTGTGACCTCGGAATAATTGAAGAGTTTCGTTGCGAAGGACTTTCTATTTATCGATTCTTTTTAGAAAATCAGAGTTTTAGAATATTGCTTCTGTACAGGAGAAATGACACGGCTATGTCAACTTTTCACGAACTTTTGGAATATGTGACTGCAGCTTATGAAATAGACATTCTAACTGGTGACTTCAATGTCAATCCAAATGACCATATATAAGATCTATATTAGAAGACTACGATCAACTCGTATTAGAACCAACACATATAGGTGGCGCTATACTTGATCATCTGTACATCAAAAAAGCTTTCGTCCTAAATTATAATATTGCCGTTTCTGTTCACCACGTTCATTTTTCTGACCATGCTTCCATCAAAGTTTCCCTGGAGAAAGTAATCAAATAATGACTCTCTGAAAGTCATTTGATGTCCTTCCATCGTAATGGAAGGATTTTTTTTTTTTTTTTTTTTTTTTTTGTGGAAGTGGGACTTGGAGGTTGTGCTTTGGTAGCTACGATTAATCTACATTATCTGTCCTTTTTACACAGGCTAACTGCATTAAAGGGCCAATAAAGGTATATATTTTATAAATATTTTGTTTACATTTATTTATTTATTTTTATATTGTAATGTAACTTTTTATATTCATTTTCATATGATAGGATATTGGAGACACTATTCTTCCGAACATTTACAATTAACAGTTGCCTTAATCCTTAAACGTGTGTTAGTTTTGATCGCCTAGTATTTTGTTAATGTTCACACCATAGCATAACCTCCTGCCAAAAAAATATTTCTGTTTGTGGATATTTTTACTTATTGTTGCTTCAATTTGAGCAAAACAGTTATTAACAGTGATACATTATAAATTTAGTTTATTAAAAATAATTATTGATGAATGAATTACCTTATCGGCCCTTTTTACGCCGGCCCTAATTTAACGCCGGCCCTTTTTACGCCGGCCCTTATTCCGCCACCCCAAGATTTTGCCTTAACGCCATTTAGGGCCGTTATTTACGCCTCAAAATTAAAAAAGAAAAAAAAATTTTTAAGCACTATTTTTCACTTTTTCTGTTCAAATTTTAACTTATACTACAAATGTCTTCTAATATATATCATCTAATACATCGTAAGACTTAATCTATTACAGTTATTTCATCCTCATTTTCATTAATGCTTTCATTATTTTCTCTAATTCCCTCATCGTCATCTGATTCTACCTCTATTTCTGCTTCAACTTCCCCTTCATCTGACTCTTCATTGTCTCCAAAGAGTTCTTTCACATCTAAAGTTTGTTTCATTTTTTCAAATCTAAATTTCAACTTTAAAAAATAACGCCGACTTTTTGAAAAATTTCCATTTTTTTGGCCGTTTCTACGCCGGCCCATTTTACGCCAGCCCTTTTAACGCCGCGCACCAAAATTAACGCCACATTAGGGCCGGCGTAAAAAGGGCCGATAAGGTATGCAATTTTATGATTTTTTACACTATGTTCCTTTTTGATGCTCTGCATTCCGATTACTTTCTTTGACAATGTCTAAGTCTAGCCTTTTTTCCTAATGTTTCCCAAAATAGCAGTTTTTAAAGAGAAGCCTCAAATTTTTAATACTTGAATGTTATTGTGTGGTAATAATTTCAATAATAATTGAATTAATTTAATAACTTGTATATACCAAAATGTATTTTTATTATATTCACGTTTTCCAAGCTGTATTTTTTTTTACAAACTGAAGAAAATATTAGTGTATTAAACGGACGACAAAAATGTTGAAAAAAACTTTATGCATTATGGACATGTACATATATCACATCAACGATCGACAGCTAATGACTTTGAAATTTGAATGCAGAGAAATCAAAAATCCATTTGGGACTGTTCACAAATGACGTCAACTGTTAGGGGGGGAGGGGGGGTTATACTAAAGTTGACGCTGGTTGACGGGGGAGGGGGGGAGGGGATGTGATACTAGTTGACGTCAACCCACACAATTTTGCAGAACCTTGATTTTTCTAATTAAGTAAAAGTTTCTTATGAAAATGTTGACACTGAATCTGATCTTGATGTGGTCCGTGATGCACGAACGTAAAACAATAAGCACAGATGGAGTTTGATCAGAGAAAAATTACACGAAGATCATTTCAAATATTTTCACGTCTTATTAAAAATGCGTAAGAAACTAATATACAAAAGGACAAGTGGGGTGGATAGAGGTTGGTTTGTTTTGGAGGGGGGGGGGGGGGGGGGGGGGGGGGGGGTCTTCTCAAACAATGACGTCAACTGAGGGGGAGGGGGCAACGCAAAGTTGACGCAGGTTGACAGAGGGGGGAGGGGGGGTCAAAAATCTTGAAAAAATGGTTGACGTCATTTGTGAACAATCCCTTTGTTGCATTTCATGATAGTTCACAGTCGTCGTTTTGGAAAACGAAATTGAAAGCATTCCAAATACCAAGATACTGCATTGAGCTGGAGTTTGAGCTGAAAATCATGTTGATCAATTAGTATAACCCCAATGAACACTTGTTCAGCTGATATACGTGACGAATCCATAACTCACTATTATTGCAGCAAATTAAAACTATGAAAACTTCTAGCATGTAAGTCCCTAATAATAATTGTCACTTTTGGATTGATGAAACTGGTCTGGTTTTGTCAAAAATGTAATATTGATGTCTTCTTCAGGCTGATCAATATGGTCGGTTTTCATATCGTTCGACGAATGGAATTCGTATGAAAATTGTTTTGATATCGCTGAAAGAAGATTTATAACTGTTACGTTACTTATGGCGTTATATAACATGAGAAAGAGTAAAAGCAGCTTGATATCGTTTCTTTAATCCCAAATGTGGACGACAAGTAAAGATAGATGAAGTGCAATACATATTATCAACATTACCTCCAATTATCTCAGTGACATTGCAGTCTTTTCGTTCTGGTGAAAACTGGTTTAATAAAACATTGAATGAGAAATATTTTGCTGTGTTAACAAGTTAAAGAAATAACACAAACTGTTTATTTGTAAAATGCTTTCCAGTTATTATTGCCGCTTTTTTCTATGATCTTCAACTACTATAAACACCTAATAGGGACCCTTCTAAGCAAATTATCCTAGCCGAAGAAGTTATAATCTTGTCGGAAACAATTTCATCATTTTCCTCCGTCGAAAATGTTGTCGCTCCTTCTGTGTTTGCACTGGTCAAACTGTTTTTGCGACAATGATCATACCGCTTTGCGCCATATTCTCAATGTTATTATGGTTGCAGCTAAAGCAAATATTAAAAACGTTCATTTGCTGCTACCGTTTTGCGCCATCTGGCTCTTGTAATATTTAACATAAGTATATACTATTTACATATCCTTTTGAATTCGTTACCCCAATTTGATGACATATCTAAGTCACAAATTTTTCTGGCGTTTTGAAACCTTTTCTCCTTTTCAGTACGCCCACATTAGGTTGAGGATCATTTTGATCATTAATGGCGTAAAATCAAGTGCTCCATTATTCCTGCTATGTGGTTCCTAATATGAGGGTCGGTAGGGGCAGGTGCGCGCTGTGCTGCAACTTCTTGAGCATTTTTCGAGTGTTTCGAACTTGTGTGTTCTTCTCATGTGATAATAAATGGCGCACAACAGGTGACTACTTAAGAATCAAATCTGGAAATGGTGAGCGGAAAGTATATCTGTTTTTTTATGCTCGATTTCCACTTGACAAATTTCGGCGGACAAACTTCGAGCGGAATTATTCCGCTGATTCTGATTGCTCCAAAACATCTCGTCTAAAAATGTGTTGGATCTTTTCTCTACGACCAACCGTGTTGCCAAGATAGATATTGCCAATCAAGGACTTTTGACACGTCACAGTACCGCCCGTCTCCCCAAATTATTTCGCCAACCCGTGATTGTACTTCGTGTCAAGCGATGCGTACTATACATTCCTTTGAACATTTTTTTGAGTTCTCCGCAAGATAAATTATTCTTTTCTTTCACCGTTCTGTGATTTTATTTTTCATCCATTTTTTATGTAAATTTCCCGTTGTTTTCCGTATTTCTAGAAAACCCTAAAATGCATTTTTGTTTGTCAACAGTTTTTATTCGATTATGAAACAAATTTTTGAAGAAAACAACATAAAAGAATAAACTTAAAACACAACCAGAAAACAAAGAAGATGCTGTTGATTGTTTCTTAGGTAAAAAGTTTATTAACAAAACTTTCCTAGTATACAGCAGAGAGTAAAAGCCGTAAAAAATTGTGATTATAGTTTTGCACCACTTTTACACAAGGTGTATTGTATCGCGGAATTTAACTGTAAAAAGTTTTTACACGGGTTGGAGTTAATACACGCACTAGCTACAACTAGCGTTAAATTTTCAAAACTTTGGGGAAATATATAGTCGCATTTATGCGATTCTTGTTTTTAATGACTCATGTGTTTTACAGTCACTTGACTTTGATATTGTTTTTGATAATGACCTTTGATAGCTGTTATTGAAAGATGTGTTAATTAACCATTAAGAAGATAATTGGATTTTTTCATGGTAAAATCCTTAATTGTTTCCAAACTAAAAGGTTTTGGAGAACATAATGTATATTTTTAAAATCTAGAATAAAATCCTATCGAATGGTGTAAAAATTGCTGAAATTTGATATATGTGTGAAAAGTTATGAGTTGTTAAAATCTACATAGGAGACTGAAGATGTAAATAGTTTTTACGAAAAGCTTCTCTCAAATTTTAATCTTTTGATTTTTTACCGTCTATGCTTATGATTTTAGATCTAAACTTAATTCGTCTGAAATTTGTGTGAAACTTTGTTATCTCCTAGACCTTCCTATTTACATTTAAGAAAGAGATTTCCAAAAAATAAGGCTTAACGGCGAAACACCAGAATCTACTTGTTACGCAAACACTGGTTTTTAGATTTGAAACAAAACAAAAAAAGGAAACATAAACTCTTCACACAACAAACGAGAAAAAGAACCAATAAAAAGTGAATTAGATCGCAAGATATAATCCTTTAAAGTCACTTAGGTAGCATGTTTTAACATATTCACTCTGTTATGATTTCATTACTTTTCCGGGGGTAAGCAATGATCTTTCCACTAAACGGCTCTATTCAACAGAATACAGTTGAACTCATGTAATTCGAACTCCTATAATTCGAAAACTCATTTAAATCGAACAAATGTTTCGGTCCGTTCCGAAATTACTGTTAAAACCTTATAAAGAAACTCCTTTAATTCGAACTCCTATAATTCGAATACTCATGTAATTCGAACAAATTCTTTGGTCCCCTGGTCATATTTTTATCATGTAATTCGAATTTCCGACATTCGAATTTCGTCTACACATGGATGTTTTTCAAAGCTTTTCGAATTCTGTAATTAGAGAATGCGTTTGAAATGTTAACTAAAAGGAAGCACAAAGAAGTTACTTTGAAAATAAAGTATGATGCCTTGAAGGAACTTGACAAAGGAAAATCGAATAAAGATGTGGCAAATCAGTTGCAAATTCCAGGCAGTACATTAGCTACCTGGAAAAAAAATAAACAAAAGATTTTTGATTCTTTTGAAAACTCATTCTCTTTGCAAGTTCTCTTTGCATTGTCTTCGAGACGAAGATAGTACACGTTCTATCAAGATGGAAGTCAGAGGTGTAGCCAGAGGTCAGTCAAAATTTGTGGAGGAGAGTTAAGTCATTTAGGGTAGAAAAGAAAAGCGTGCAAGTAACCTAATCGGCACTTATGACTAAAAAGAAATATCATCACGTTGAACTCCTCCAGGTTTTTTTGACTGACCCTAACTACGCCTCTGGAAGTAAAATAGAAATATGTAGACAAGTTATGAAATGCCTATGGTGATTCTGAGAGAGTTTAAGTGTGAATCGATGAAAAAAGGCTACCATGCCTATATGAAAGATTGAACACCGGTCCTGGGAGAAAATTTAAAAACACGACCAGAACCAGAAAATGAAATCGATAAGTATGCTGTTGCTGTCGTAAAAGACGGAAAGGTTGTTGGCCACTTAAAGAAGGGAAAAACCGGACGATACGCGAAAACTGTATTTTACTTCATGCGAGCTGATCCACTGAACAGTGCTACTATTACGGTCACTGGAAAGAGGGTGAATTTAGGAGATGGACCAGGCCTACAAATTCCCTGCACAATTTTGTTCAAGGGAGAAGAAAAGTACATTGAAATTTTAAAGAAGCAATTGAATTCAACCCCCCTCTAAATCTTTTTAAAATAAGATTTGAATTTCATATTGACGAGAGATATTTCAACCATAACCATAACATGATTAATTTGTATGTTATTTGTTTTTTCTTTAACTTTAACTTTCTCAGGTCCTTAAAGGCTAAATACAGACCAAAGTACCGAACTGCCCCGAACCTCAATCCTCGAAGCCATGATAGTGCTCAAGGCAGCTTGGGATGAAGTCACTGTAAAAACAATTCTCAATTGCTTCAGGAAGTCTGGAATATCAGAAGAATCTAGGAAAGGGGCAATGGATGATGACGACGATCCATTTAGGACACCATTTAGGGAGGTAGCCGATGACATTGAAAGTGCTAACGAATCAGAGGACAATGTTGTAGAAGAACTTGTGATGGACTTGGATCGTCTACGCGAAACAAGGCCTGACCTGGCCCCTGAAGACCTCAATGCTGACACACTCGTCGATTTCGACAGGTATTGACCTATCAACCCCAACCATTGTCTGTTGACGAAATCGTTGACGAATACATGAGACCAGTGGACAATGTTGAAACTGAAGACATTAGCAGCGACGAGGATGATATAGCCGACGATCCAATATCTCCACCAACACAAAATGAAGTTGACAAGGCAATTGAAATCCTACAGAAGTTGTCCTTGTTCACATCTGATTTGGAACTGGATCCTTTACTCTCAAAAGTCTCGTCAAAAGTTAACCTAGCGAGACTTGAGAGAATGAAACAAACTTCGATAACGGACTTTTTTAATAGCCCTATGTAAACATGTCTGTCATGTCATATGTCACGTTCCTAATAAACATACTTGAAAGCTATGCAGCTTTGTTTTGTACATTTATTTGGCTGCCACAAAGCCTTTACACCATTTAGTATCGTCTAGACACCCCTAAGTCAGTTTTTTTTCCAAAATTCTGCCTATTAAGCTTGAACTCCTATAATTCGAAAACTCATGTAATTCGAACAATTTTTTAGACCCCTTGTACAGTATAAGAGGGCCTCGGACTTCAAGTGGCTGTAGTCTTTGACCTAGTCAATGAATATGAAAAATTTTTAGATCAATATGAAGCTTAGGATATTCTCTTTCCAATGGATAAAAAATTTTTTATCAAATTTTAATACAACAGAAAATATTAGAGATTTTACCATGACACCATCGACTTTTGAGCTTAATCATCAATTAAACTGTTTTACAAAAGAAGCGTGCATAAATAATTGCAGTAAAAAATAATTGTCAAACCAGTTTATTCTTTAAAAAGCTCTGTTTACATTTTAGTGGAAGCTAGTTTTTATTAGAAAGAGAAAGAGAAGAGTGTCAGAGATTCTTTTTAAGAAATGAACAATTTTGAAAGCTCTTCCACGCAAAAATGAAAATGCCCGGAAAATGTCATGGTAAAAAGTTAATGTAAAACACAATAAAAATGAGTTTCAACGAGGAATGTTAAAATATTAAAATGATCAATCGCTACAAAGCCAAGGATAAAAATATCTTTGTTTCAACCAAAAGATATACATAATAAGCCAACATTTATTCAATTCAACTTTCGTCCTTCAATTTTGTTTTAATCTTAAAAATATTCAACATTCAATGTGGGATCCACCTTTTTGAATACACAAATCAACCTTTTCCTGCATAGCTCGAAAGACACTCCTAATTTCAGCAGGTTTCTGACGAAGCAAATTGAATTCATCCACAATTCTGCGCCTCAAATCAACAAGATCTCGTGGAGGTGTCCAATAAACCTTTTGCTTTAGACATCCCCAAAGATAAAAATCACAGGGTGTTAAATCAGGTGATCGGGGTGGCCATTCGGTGGCGGTACCAAAAGCAACAATGCGATTTTGAAATTTCTGTTGCAATAGATTCTTTGTGGCATTTGCCCTATGGGCGGGTGCACAATCTTGAAACCACTACAAACCATCAAAGACCGGACCATATTTTTGGTAGTTATGAGCACAACCAGGGAAAGCAAACCTTTGCAGCATATCCCTGTACGTAGCACCATTTACACGACGATTGAAAAAGTATGGACCGATGATGGTCCCATTTCCACATAAGGCTGCCCATACATGAAGGCTCTCACGACTATCACTCCTTTCGTAAGTGAAATCGTCAGGGCGTTGACCTTTGGGGGCGTAGCAGCGAACCCAATGATTTGACACTTGACCACTCATGTGAAAGATAGCCTCATCCCCAATGACAACGTTTGATAAAAAACGTATATTTCTAGACCTTGGTGAGAACCACCGGCAAAATCTTAATCGTCTGGCGCGATCCCCGTTTTTCAACTTCTGAACCATGGCTATTTTGTATGGATGCCATCTCAAATCTTTTCTTGTAATGTTGTTAAATGCCGTTTTCGTAATACGAAGAGGGGTTCTTCTGCAGGATACACCTGGTTGCTGATTTTGCATTAGTTGACTTACAGCATTTATATTTGCAGGAGTTCGAGCTGTTCTTCGTCTTCCACTGTTGCCCTTATTACGGTTATGACTGGTACTAAAATTCTCATATTTAAAAACATTTCTTTGGATCGTTGATTTCGACGGTGGTTGTCTGTTTGGGAAAGCCACTGCAAATGCATTCCTCACATTGACGTAACTTTTGGGTTCATACCACTTTTTAACCACGAACACTCGTTGGTCATTTGTTAACTGTACCATACTTGTCACTGCAATATTTTTTTCTCCCTCACAAAGCTAAATTCTCTTACAGAAAAATGATTTTTTTTGAAAAAAAATAAGGCTGTTAACACACTCTCAGAGAATTTTCGTGAAACTTTTTAAACATTTATGTCTTTGTTACACTAAATCTTTTGCACTTGTTGAATTGCAAAACAAAAGAGTAATTGGTCGTAAATTCCACATTTAATTGATGATTAAGAGTTCAGAAACCGTGACGAAAGTTTAAATCAATGATTTTAAGTCAAATTTTAATTTTAACTTAGTTAAATTAGTTTAACTTAATTTTAACTTAGGTAAAGTGTATATTTGCTATTTTTTGGTGTAAAAATTGCAAGGTTTAGTTGGATATTCCAAAAGTTTTACTTCTCTAAATGCGTAGGCCCTCTTATTTTAGGACATACTGTAGATTCGAATTACATGAGTTCAACTGTAATTACACAATGAAACTTCCCGTGCATAAGTCATAAATTTTTATATTTATCCCAAAGGGATGCTTTTACAGCAAACTGTATCGAGACAATGAATGCAATAACATACAAAGTTAAATGCTCACGTAGTCATTATATCTAACGTATTCCCAATTATACAGTGTGTTTCAAAATGATTGCAACAGAAATTTTAAAGTTGTTTTTCTCAGTAAGTATATCGAATTTTGAAATAATTTTTACATCAATCGAAAGCCCTTTTTGAGATCTTTCGCCAAGTATATTTTTGTGAGAAATGAAAAAGTGGTTTTCGAGAAAACAAGGAAAATGTCTTGGAAAAATGTCATTAAATTTTTAATGGTCGATTAAGACGTGAATGAAAAGAAACAAGTTATTCAAACAATGACGTTGATTTAGAAAGTAATTTAAGTTAAAGCTGTGTGTTCACGAGAAAATATTTATTTCATGGAAGAAAAATGATGCAAGCATTTGTCAGTGGTTAGAACATTCTTTTACTAAAAGCAATACAACATTTTCAAAAGTCATCAAAACGACGAAATTCAATAAAACTGACGTTAGTTTCCTTCAACGTGTCGACCTCCATTGGCGATACATTCTCTGGCGCGGGTTTCCATGGCCCTGACTGCATTGACTATTGATTGAGGAGTTAAACTTCTTGCCTCATTTACAATTCTTAATCTTAACGTTGCAAGATCTTGCGGAGGCGTAACAAAAATCTTTTGTTTAAGCCAGCCCCATAAAAAAAAGTCACACGGTGTGAGATCTGGTGATCTTGCTGGCCACTCAACATTGTGTCCCATCGCAATTACCCTAGGACCAAATACTTCCCTTAGGCGATTTCTTACTTGCCGAACTCTGTGCGCCGTTGCTCCATCTTGGATCCACCATAGCAAATTTTGCTGGTGTTGCAATGGAACGTTATAATTCCTTTGAAGTTGCGGAAAGACATTTGTATTCAGCATATTCAGGTAGGTTCTGCCGTTTACATTCCTGTCGAAGAAATAAGGACCCAATAAAGTTCCGTTTCCGCAAATTCCTGCCCACACATGCAATTTTGCCCGACTGAAATTTACATCGAAATTTGCGTCCCGAGGAGCTTGACCTTTAGGAGCATACACACGAACATTCTGGCTCGAAACTTTTCCGTCCATGCCAAAAGCCGCCTCGTCACCAACCACAAGGTTTGCCAGAAAGCGGTTATTCTGACAGGAATTTAAGAACCATTGTGCATATCTCAAACGTCGAGGATAATCTGTTTGTAAGAGAGTGTGACGTTTGTGCGTTTTGAATGGATGAAAACGTAGATCCAGGCGTGTGATACGATTGAAACCTGAAGCAGACAAAGCCAGATTATTTCGGCGACAAGTTGTTTGATTGTTGTTTTGGAGTTCCGCTCTTACTGCTTGGATATTTTGCGGTGTTCTCACTGATCTTCTCCTCCCACTTTTATCTTTGTGAAGATTTTTGGTAGTGCCATGTCTTAGAAACTTTTGCACATTTCTTGTAATTGTTGACTTTCTCGGTACATTTCGTCCTGGAAACTGACGAGCAAATTCAGCTAACACAACGTTGCAATTCTTTGTTTCAAGATAACGTTGCACTAAAAATGTGCGTTGCTCAACAGTTAGATGTGCCATGTTATGTTTATGTTACCAAATAATGTTCACGTTTCTTCATAGCTTTACTAAGAAACTACGCAATTTTCTCAAAAAATGTTATTTTTTAATATCAATTTGGGAGTCTCAGCGCAAAAATAAAATTTCTATGGATTTAGAGCTCTGAAACAATAAGCACGATGTAATTAAACGACGTGTTAATCGACCATTAAAAATTTAATGACATTTTTCCAAGACATTTTCCTTGTTTTCTCGAAAATCACTTTTTCATTTCTCACAAAAATATACTTGGCGAAAGATCTCAAAAAGGGCTTTCGATTGATGTAAAAATTATTTCAAAATTCGATATACTTACTGAGAAAAACAACTTTAAAATTTCCGTTGCAATCATTTTGAAACACACTGTATTAAGTGTTAATTACCTTCGTAGTTGCAAAATCTATCAATCTATTAAATAAATTGAACAAACAAACAAACAAACCATAGATACTAATGACACGGCTCCACACGTCAAGAAAACAGAAGTGCCGAATAAATACGCACGTACTTTAGAAATGTAAAATGGATGAAAGCGCATGGTTATGATGTCAATTCTATATGAGTATGTAAGAAGCCCCTCAATTTACACGATGTACTTACCTCATCGTGTTCCCTTTTCAATGTATATCGAAAGCATTGAATGAACATCGAAAAAGGGATTTGAGTAATTCAAAGCAAATGCAGGTGAGTGTCGCTATCAAACATAGACAACTATGTTTTATCATTGGACTCTGTTATAAAAAAGGTCTCGCTGACACAAAAAAATAAAATTGGTTTAAGTAGGTTTATGTTATATTTCTTCGGTTCTTCATACCTTATATTTTCAGAAAATCATTGCTTAATGCTGGTAACAAATTTATTTTGTCGGACGGAATTTTTTCTATTTAAGTTTATAGATCTTTTAAAGAGTTAAAAGTTCTGCTAAAGCATTGTTTTATGGCGATTCAAAGCTTAGAAACAACTTAAGTGGAAAATAAAGGCATAAAACCTTTACCGGAAAGAATTTTGTTTAAAAAAAATCGTTTTAAACAGTGCCCTCTATGTTTTTTCCGTCCGACAACAAAGTCGAATCGAAAAAGTTCTTCGTAGCAAAGTGAATGATAACTACCAATTGTTTATGTTTCTAAAGTATCGATGTATGTAAGAAAGATTATCATTTTCACTTGAAATACCTGATTTTGGTTTTCAATTGTCGGGAATAGCGATTTATTTTGAATGATTCCGTCCGATAAAAATAGATAAAAACTTTCTTCATCTTCAGCGACCTCCAGAACATCAATAAAGTTCGTATTACCTTCTATTAATCTCTTACCAACTTACTTAATTTAGAATTCAGTAGACTTCTAACGCCACTTGCATGTTTTCTCCAATAACAAATAATCATTCAATTTATTGTCGAAAAATAGTTTTCGTACCACTACCAAAGCTTCCACCCTTTAACTACTGGTCAAACGAACACAACATTTCATGCAACATTCGATGCAACATCTGCAAAATACGACGGCCCTGAAGGCTCACTGTAGCACGCACATAAAAACTTGTCACGCGCACAAATTTTTTTTCACGCAGCTTTTTTTTCATGCGCTCAACTTTTTTTTCATGCGCGCAACTTTTTATTCATGTGCGCAACTTTTTTTTATGCACGCAACTTTTTAAAACAATTTTCACACAGTTATTTTTGTTACGCGCGCAATTTTTTTTTTTTCACGTGCATTTTTTTTCTTACGCACGCACTTTTTTTATTATCTTAATCCCCATAAAAAGGAACACTCTTGCTGATGGTCTGGTATGGATTTTAGGCAATTTCGTGACTTGTTTTCACCACGCTTGCACTTGGCGGTAGTCGTAAGCAATATGGCGGACAGTCGCTTACCTTGTTTATCGGCTAGGCGAACAACTGAATGCACAAATGATACTGTACGAGGTGTCTAGCATTAAAAGCAAGTTTCCATTTGAGAAGAGAGGGGAACATATTGAATCAGCACAAGGGCAACAAACAACACAGCGACATAACAGTTTATTTCTCCAACGTTACTCGCTGTTCTTCCTGTGTAGTCGATATGTCCATCCTCTCTTCTTGTTTCCTTCGCTAAGACAAGATTCCTGTCAATCTCTTTGCCTTTCTATAAAAGTCAGTCATGAAAGTCAAAAAGGGAACTTCAGTGAGTTCAGTTGAGTGAGTCTCTCCTCGTGGGAAAGATTTGTGGTAGTTTGATGTTACTGATACACGAAATAGTACATAAAAACAGGACCAGATTTCTTTTAAAGCGTGCGCAGCATATCAGTTTTTCCGGTGCGTGCAGTAAAATTCTTGTGTGCGCGTAAAAAAAAAATTGTGCGTGCAAAAAAATGTTTGCGTGTAAAAAAAATTAAAAGTTGCGTGTAAAAAATAGGTAGCGTGAAAAAAAATTTGTGCGTGTGACAAGTTTTTTTGCGTTTTGCAGTGAGCCTTCAGGGCCATCGTACCAAAAACGTTGCAATCGTTTGAGAGGGTATTTATTTACTTGCAAAATTGTCTCTAAAATATTTCATTTTCGGAAACAAGTAAAGTCTTTTCAAAATAGATACCATCATCCTAAATATTCGATTTGACGTTCAATTTATCGTTCAAAATTCAAAAATTTTAAAGAAATGTTGCTTTGATATGCCAAATCAATACAACATCATAAAAAAAGTTGCAACATTACTACAGCACGTTATAACAAAATGAACATCTTCATTTTATTGTGTAGTCATGCAACACTGTTGTAAACATCAGACAACATTGGTGTCAAACAAATGACAAAATTGACGCAACAGAGTTTCATCGAATGTTGCATGAAATGCTCGTGTGAGTAAACAACATGTGTCTTTCCTAGTTTTTAGTCTTCGTTCTATTTGTTTTGATTTTGCATTTGCAATGAGGCGATTTTAAAACATTCGCGATTCGAATGTTTACATTTTTGTTATTTGTCGTCATGAATTATCATAATTATCTGACGAAAATCATTGTGCCTTGTGTCTGGAAGAATACAATATCAAAGATGAAAAATGGATGCAATGCCCTGGTTTATGTCAGGAATGGCTTCATGGCCATTCTTTCTTTGATTAGATTTCATCTTGAAGTATTTTTTCTGTTGTATTCGATGTTCCTTTGATTTATTCACTTTTTGTCAGACGGAAGTTTTGAATGATATAAGTCAGTTTATAGCTTTTCCTGGTTTCCTGTTGGTATAAAACTATAATATCTTTTGTATTTACGACTTGATGAAAATAGCTAATGACCTTTGCCTTTTCATCTTTCAAATTTCGGCTTATATCGCTACATGCTGATTATGTGCATGTTAAAAGGTTTGTTCATATCGTTTAGTATAATATTAAGTTGTTATTATTTTAGACATATCTCATATACAACTTCATATTATTTTCGATAGAATAGCTAAAAAACATTTAGTTTTGTTCAATATCAATTTCTATCGATTCCGTCCGACAATTTACTTTTCCTTGCCATAGTATAAAAGGAAAAACTTTTTCGATCTTACTTTTAATTGTTTGGGAAGAAATTAGGTCTATACCAGCTAATCAACACTTAAAAATAACACAGTTGTTCCTCTAAAGTTTTCTGTAAGCGTTTAAAGTATCGATTTTCCGTCCGACAATTAACTGAATAAAAAAACAAAGTCATTGGCAAAGATCTGAAAAGCTTATTCAACTATTTGTGGATGAACTGCAACGATATGCTGTTGATGGTCTATAATCCCCAACCAGAACATCATAATGTTGATGAACAGACGATGGATTAACCAAGTTGTTGTTTTTGGTTTTAATTACGGAATGCATAACTTGGACTTGATTCGGAGTTCTTACGAAATCTACCTAAGAAGAAGAAAACGACAAAAATCTTCCTGGCTCGCAAGGAGAACAACTTAATGCTTTTGACAACACCGAAGTTTAACTTTCTCAGTATCAACTTTTTAGAGCCTAGTTTAAGTTATAATGTTCTCTGAAGAAAGTTGTGTTAGCTTACAAATAGCCAACGAGTTATTGTAATATGTTGGATTGGCTGCGTGAATTCAATCTTTCTGGTGTGTCTCCATATGTATAGAAGCCGTACACAAGACAAGAGCTCAACACACCTTAACAAACTTGACATTGATAAGGATACTGTAAACATACCCGGTATCTCAGGACAATGCATTGAAGAATTTTGAATTTTGACCATTTCGCTCAAACTTTCATCTTTTTTCAGATCGGATTCATTTTTTCGACCCATATTTCTTCTTTTTTTCTTCTTTACCAACAGCTAACATACATTCAGTTGCACTCATCTCTTACACATTACACACAGTGAGATTTTCACAGCATAAAGAAACACGTGTAAAATATAATTAACATTAAAGATAGGAAGCATGCAAACAATAGGCTATATTCAATTAATTTAAAGGGACCTTCGGTATTTCAAAATTGCAAAATATATTGCAAAATGCTATTGCGTATTAATTTCCACCAAACTACTCACTGAACTCTCGCATACAAAATTACGAGATAAGCACATATCTCACTGGAGGAAAACAAGCTGTAGTTATTGGTAATTTCAGTGGCGCGGCGCTGCACAATTTTATTTGTGTTCTGTTGTTCAGATTACCAAATGGTATATCAGACGCAGACTTATCTCGATTGGTCCATTTGATACTGTAATATTAAAGCTCTCTAGCATTGAGTTCAATGGGATTGAGATAATACTTTAAACCTAGGAAGCATGCTTTACACTGACATGGGATACACGCATGAATACCTTGTGTTTTCTGATTCCCCTGATCATATTAATGTTGTCCATGCCACAATAATTTTTTAATTTTTTTTAAGTTTGATGTGCATAACTCTCTCACCTTACTCACTGTACTTTTCGTGTGCTCTACGAGTAGAATACTTAGCGTTGCCTTTTTTATAACAATTTCTTCCGTATGCATTTATGACTCGCACAACCATGATTTAACGGTATTGTAAACTTCTTGGGTGCATCCTTGCTATTAAAATTTGTCTCTATTCAAGACGCTGAAAAGTACCTCTAAAGCTTTAGATTAATTTAACACAGCCTGTTAAAATTACAGGATTCGATCGGTTAGATGGTAAAACTATCCCAGAAAATGTTTGAATATTTGAAGATCGAAATCAGTCTTAATGTTGGATACAGCCTAAAAACATACGCTCTAGATGACATCTGTCCTATTATTACGGTGTCCAGACAGTTTCCCCCAATCAATGTACGGTTTGGTTTAGGGCTACCAATATTGGGGGCAATTGTCCCCGGGCAATACTCCGGAGGGATTGTCCTAGAACCTATTATTATAAACAGGTGACTTTGCCAATGATAATAGAAACACAATGTTTTAATAGAAAATTTCATCATTCTTTATTCTTCACAACCACAATTCCGTGTGGGAGGACGTAAGAGCATTTATGTGATATTTTTAAGTAAAAAGAAATTTTTCAACTTCAAAGCATGCCAAAGTTTTGTCACCCTCAAATCACAAAAAATCTGCTCAAAAAATTCTCCCAAAATATTTTCGAACAAATTTCGAATCATTACACGTATTTTTTTTATAAGAAACCAGTTTATAAGAAGCTCTAGTCGCTCGAGCTCGGAAACCTAAGAAACTATGTAGTAAGCTCACTCTATTCTAAGAAACTGAGAAATTTTGAGAGGTAAATTTTTTCCCTCGCTTTTAAGAATGAAAGATTTGTCTTTTTAAAGCAAAAGAAAAGAAAAACGTTTAATGTAGTGTAAACCGATCGTGAATATGATCACATAATGTCAAACAGAAAAATACGAGCTCATTATGATAATGGATGGCACACGGGAACCATTCAATGGTATAACAGCAGATTAGACGAATACCGAATCTTGTTTCCTGATGGAACAGACGATTATGTCAAGTTAGACGATTTCGATGGCATTGAAATGATTCTTTTGTAAAGACATAAACACTCTTCAGTTTTTGTGCAAGCACTTCAATAAAAAAGATAAGCATAAAAGTTTGTTCTCTGTGGCATTCCTCTCAATAAGGCAAAAATTCTTAGTGTATGATAAGAAACCCTTAAGAAACTTTTCTAGTAAATTTAGGGTAAATCTGTAAGAAACTGGCTAGAGACCCAAAAGCTTAGTTTCTTATAAAAAAAAAACGTGTAAACAATAGCCCTCTTTATTTTGCCATCCTTTCAAATATACGCCCACCTAAATCTGAAAAAAAATAAGTGATGAAAGTAAATACTTTTAAGGGACTGGTATTTCAGCTTTTAAACTGCTGAGGCTCAAATCAACCAAATGATATAAACAAAGGAAGAACAAAATCTCAACCCAACAAGAACACAAAAATCAAACCTAAATTCTACAGTAAACAATATATACTTCTTAATTTAATATCAGGATTACAATAGGTCTTGCAAAAAATATGACATATACAAGAGAGAACTTCAAAATATTGATGTCGATATCGATCTTTCATCTTTGAATAGCTAGAACAAAATATGTGCAATTTATCGAGGAGATCGTGGAGATTGGCGTGATATCAAAACTAGTGCTAATCAAAGCACAAAAATAATCATTACATAATGTTAAAGTAAGTTTTCAGTGTCCAATAATAGCACGGTATGTTTCTATGCCTTTTTCCATTAAAAGGTGATTTTTCTTGGTCAATATTCATATAAAAATCTGATTCGCCTAAATTTGTTCATGAATACTGCAATTTTCGGAGATCTTTCGTTTTCGGTACTGAGCCAAACACGGGTTTTTCATCAATGTTACTGCAAGAAACCAACGGTTTTTCGCTAAGCGGTTTGGCAGTCTGGGACGGATGTCATTTAACGATGTGTCATTTTTACTTTTTCCGTAGGTGACAGTTTCCAGTAAAAGGTTGCAAAAACATCGCATGGTTGGATTCTTATACATTGCCTCGAGTATCACTGTAGCTTGGTAGGTTCGATGTCCAGTGTAAATTCTTGCGAAATATTTGGGATTCATTATCAAACGATCAAAACGGGGCAAGAAAAACACATTCACCAAAAAACCCACAATGCTGGTCCAGATAAAAGACATAAATCCGATTGACAAGTTCAAAAAGACTGTCAAGTACATGTTTAAATGATAGAAATTGAAATGGTTCACTGACATACGATCATTTTTGTCGACATTTGCTGTGAATACAAATCGTGCAATCAGATGTTGTGCTATCATAACAAGAAAGCCGCTGACCATAAAAGTATATATCCCTTTCCCAACAGTCTTTAGAGTTGTTTCAACAAGGGTTTGAGATTTTAAACCCAAATGAATTATTAGAAAAACAATGACACAAATAAGGAATATCATCAGAACTCCAAATATATTGAATACGATAAAATAACCAGGAAATAATGTGTATTTGATCAAAATTTCACTTTTTGTCATTCGATATGGATTGTTACATACCTGACCGTATTTCAGAACATTTTGAAAATCTTTCTTGAATGACTTCAGGAAGAAAAAAAGCTGGATGACGAGAATGACAACAGTAGAGACAGCAGCGATCGTTATTGGTACATTTAATGATAACTTTAGAGCGTCGATGAAAAGTTTATATCCAGATATCAACGAAACAATGACAGGAATCAACAGCACAACAGGAAAATGGAAACAAGGATCTCTGTTCCATATGTATCGCTCAAAAAAGTTTCCTGAATTTTGTAAATATTGTGACGGGTTCCACAAACGTCTAACATATTTTTTTTGGTTTGGCAATAAGATATGATGGAAGAAGCGGTTTTGATGACCACTGATCAGACGTTTCATGAAAATTGTAAACAACAGGACAATGCAAATGACATCAGGTATTACTTCTACATAAACTAACCAAGCATTTCCATTAGCAGCAAGACAACCTTGTTGAATCCTTTGCAATGCAAGGAGGAGTAAATATGCTATCAAATACCCAGCTCCAAGTAAACTTGATAACTTCACATGCTTGGAGTGAATGCAAATAAAAAGGGGATAGGCTGTCAATGCAATTAGTGAAGTAAGTAACATATAAAAAAATGGTTTTATTGACCAAGATACATCTATTCGATACACAATAAGAACACATTCGATAATAATTCCCGAGAAACTTCCAAATCCAAGTGTTATAGCCATCCTGTTCCTATCATTATTTTCTAGAATTTTGAATGGCAGCAGTACTTTAAAAACGCCATCTTTAATCCTCTGATTAAGTTGAAGGATACCAAAGATGCATAATCCAGGGATCAGGAGCAAATAACAGAGATATGTGGCAGGGTTGAACCAATTCAGACATGTGGACATCTAAATTAAAATTGACGTTTTGTTTCATTATAAAGGTTTTTACTCAAATCTAAACTATGAGCTATGACAGGAACCACTATTCTACGAGGATTTTTTTATTATGATGAATTATGTAATAATTATCAAAAATACTTTGCACTGATTCATACGAAATTTGAAGAACTTTCGAAAAAAGATCTATGATTTTCGTAATGAGTTCATGTAAAAATGCCACGAATTTAGCAGGACTAGTAAGAGAAGGATGAGTGGAGAAGCTTGGAAATTTTGAATACTTTACTCCATCAACGTTGTTCCTAAAATAATCGACTATATATAATTCTATAACTATGAGATTATTCTGCTACAAGAAATAATTTTCAGTTTCTGAAAACAAAGCAAAAGAAAACCGAGTAACTTACGTTTTCCAAAATATTTTTCAATTTCTTTTCAACTGTTTTATCGGTGTTGTCGTACAAACCATAGAAATACGAATTCGTATTTCTATGTACAAACTGTGTTCACACAATTCTAACCTTGGATCACTCTCTTACGTTATGCTTCTTAATATGTCAATACACCGAACAATACTTCTTCTAAGAACTTATTTAAAAGCAAAACAAACAGACTAATATTCTCTTTATTACTTTAAATAGAGATATTTAATTTTAATTTGTTTAAAAGCAAAATAAACAAACAGTTCAAACTCCATAAAGTAATCCCAACAAGTAATCCCATTGATAATATAAATTAAATTCACAAATTATGTTAATGCTCTCCTACACTCTAACACTCTCCTCTCCCAATGCTTCTCCTGTCCTCCTACTATACCTCTAGGCCTGCCACTGATTTATTGCAGTATTTTGCAGAAAAAAACTACACTGCAATTATTCGGGGACTTTAAAAAAAACCCAAAAAGAGCTCATGCTGAATGTCTTTTACTGACACACCTCTGCTACTTCCAGCAGAACAATTCCAGAGGTATGCGAGACCAAGAATCTGCTAAAGGCGAAGATATGAAGTAATCCCGTCAATTGCACGCGCGTATTATTGCTCGTTGCATTGTCGATTACATTGTGGACACAGTCGTGGCCAGAAGACAATACTGACGACACCAACAGATTTATTTGTCGCCATTATACTTGAATCTTGCCCTGATTTCAGTTAAAGGTAAATTGTCAAACACAGCCATATCTGGTCTTTGACGTAAAGCCATCGTGAATGGATTTGTTGCAGGCAAAAAGGACATTTTGTCCTTTTTATGATGTCCGGTCCATGTCAAAAATGGCCTATATCCGTAGCATAAAGAAATGAGGAAAAAGGCAGAAAAAAAGAATGAAATAAATGGAAAAAAAAGTGCATTGAAAAAGAGTGGACAGCTTGCAGATGCTTGATGCACGTGGTGTTTTTGGCAACGGAAGAAACTGGAAAAAAAGGATGGAGAGTGCTACAGAATCAAAAGTGATACAGTGATTCAACAATGTTTTTATAACAATCGTTCTTTTTATTAATTTTTTTAACAAAAATTGTATTAAAATATTCTTTTCATAAATTGGAATAAAATGTTTTTTTCAGGATTAGGGATGGGGTGCGGAAAGGAAATAGCGCCTTCCTTTTTTAATGGAAAGGAGTAAAATTTCAAAACGCCAGGGAAGCTCAGTAGATAAGATATGGTTAGAGATGGACATCAAATTTGAGGATAACGAATGTAAGCAAGAAGTATAATTATAAAACAAAATAAGGAACTTTTCTTTTTTATTTTACATAACTCAGTAATAACTTGAAACTATCGAAAAAACAATCTTCAAAAATATATCCAAGCATGTTAATTCTAGCAAATCAGAAATGCGGTAGTTAAAGCTGTATCATGATGGTAGAATGGATATTTACGAACTTGGAAAAAATAGAAACTAAATAGAAAGAAAATGTCAACGAAATGATACCTCGTAACAGACTTTAGGTCATCTCAAAATTAAACAAAACAAACTTTATGTGTACAGAAAAATACCAAGAAAACATTGCATAATTATGCTTTAACAAAAACAAGTACTCGTGTTTGTAGAAAGTAAACTAGTTTACTGCTGAAAACCAACACAGTTATACATGCCATTCATTACCAGTTTACAGCTGTTATCTTGGAGGAAGGCCAATGAAACATCATTTTTATTTTGGGGTATTGCCATATTTTCAGAGTAAAGTACTGTTGTATTTGTAGACCACGGATGGTGACTGTTCTGGTTCGACCATTAACTTCAACATCTAACTTTGCTTCAACTCTTTTTGAAGTTCTCATGGTCATTGTATTAGCATCACAGCCCGCACAAGTAAAATAAATTAGGTTTTTACAATTATATCACTAAAACTCTTGCAATGTGAGCAATAATATTATATTGATACTGTATGAACATTCAATGGGGGCAGACTAACGGTTATGGTATTAAGCTCGTCCAGGATGATACCAGAATACTGTATGTCTTGTGTAGAACGTTTAATGATAGTAGAGGAGTTTGTTGATAATGACAGCAATGTTGAAGAAGATTTTTTTTAAATTAGCATGAAGAATGTCGTAAGTTCCAACGTTTGCAATCTTGTCCCCCCCCCCCCCCCCCCCCCCCACACACCACACCACCCCCTTCCCCCCATACGCTCAATAGGATGGTACCAGTTTCATCATTAATAGTTACATCCTTTTGATCAAATGGATTCTTCAGATAACTCAGTGTTACTGGTAGAACTGGTCTACCCTGCATCTGAATATATGCCTTCAAAGTGATTGTCGAGTTACCTGGGAGTTGGTAGAGATCTTTTATTTTCATAACAGGTGCTTCGACTGTTTTGGGGCAAATTGGTTAAAAAGCTAGAGTTGCTGCGTCTTGGATAGAGGTCTTTTCATTTACTTTAATTTCATCTCCAAATCTTTTGAATTTTGATGGTGATCTTACCACATTAGGCAAAGTTAGTGGTTTTCTTGAATTTTCAGCAGAGCTGAACAAGTCTCGTTTTGATGGTAACAGACTACCCGTTGGTATGATTCGTCATCATTTTGTAGTGTAGCATGAAAATACTCCACATTTGAATTTCTTCCTTTTTTCATAGGGTAGACATCATGCAAATTAGGAGTCAATAACATAACAGCATAACAGGTGTATTTATATAGTATATATATTATTTATAATAAAAGAATGTTTGTTGGTTTCCTCCATGTGAAATCCATTAATTTCATTGAAGCTGATTTGATTTTTCCAACTGCACTGTAATAGTAGTTGGAAAAAATGTTTGTTTTATCTGCATTTCAGGAATTTACTTCAACTGCTGTGGTTTTAGATACAGGGAAAATCTTTTTGATCCAGAAGTTTTTAGGGTTGTATTGATGTTCTGTCAGCAGGTTTTCGTAGTACGTTGATCTTGATTTACGTTACATATTACTGCAGCTGTTTCGAAGTGATCTGTATCTTCCAATCTTCGTCATTGTTCGTTCGCATTGCTTTCCGAAGACATTGATTGCGTTCTTTTATTTTTACTTTTGTAGTGTTGTCAATCCATGGACAAGGTTTGCTTTTGATCTTTTTATCCATGAACAGGACATTACGATTAAAAATTGTAAGTAGAATATCATTAAAAAGTGCGACAGCACGATGGGCATTTGTCGCGTTGAGCACCGACGTCTAGTCAGCACTTTTTATATCGCTGTTAAGTGTTACTTGATCATACTTTCAGAAGTCTCTTGTTTTCATACATTTCTCAGGGTATTTGACGCTATGCAAGTTCCTGATACAGCCAACCACGCCATGATCTGAGAATCTTTCGGCGGTCTGTAAACCGTAAATAAAAGAACAGATTTTCATTTGTGAGGAGAAATTTCGATCGTGATGTTTTCGATATTTGCAACATTAACTACCTGATCGTTTAGGTGTTTTGAGAGATGCATCTCCGATAACCTAAAAATATCAATCCTTCGATTAGAATCTAGCAAATCGTGGATCCCTTCATAACTTGAACCAAGCCCATGTACGTTTGGTGAAAAATCTTTTGACCACTTTGTTTGCAAATATCTATCAGCGTAGGGCCAGTACACTTTTCAACATCCCCAATCAAAAATAACAACAACAACAACAAGAACAGCTCTTTCCTTGATACTGGTATATAAATTCTGTACTTTGTGTAGTATCTCCTCAGCTTGTCTTGAAGTAGTACGATACAATAATCACGTTTTGTAGTTCTTGTTAATTCAGTTTTCGATTCGTTTTTATAGCTAAAGTAAAAAAACGAATGCAAAAGCCAGTACAAAGATCTTGATATCCAAACCCCTTGCTGCCATTGTGAATTTAAAAACCAGGTTTACCCTTAAACATCAATCACGACCAGGGTCCAATTAACTCCTACCCCAGTCGTAGCAAAAACTTGAGGTAAAAAGTCGACAATTATAACAATTATTACGATCGTTTTGCATACGCAATCGTCGCACAAGTAGACTCTGTTATCTCTCGACAACTGTATCAAATTGTACGGTTCATCGCATCTTTCCAGTATATCAAAGTTACTTATGCTATTGTTGTTGTTGTTGTTGTTGTTGCTGTTGTTGTTCTTATTCTTACTGTTCTTACGTTTGACACAATGACACGATATGCATTTCTTTTTAGTCGTTGGTCCGTCGATGTTCAGACCGTTAAGTTGATCGTTGAATTCGTCGCACGCGCAGTACGAACATAGGAATTTCAATTCGTTTAACCCGAAGTATAGACACTTGTTTCACACCACTTTGTACTCCGTATTTTTCTTTGTGTATGTCGGTGATAACTTTAAGCACGTCACGTTTTTCGTTTTGTTTAATTTTTATCTGCTGACGTCGCTGTCGCTGTTACCGATGTTGTAACAGTATATTCTCACGATTTCCTTGCCGTCGTTTTTTTTCGACAAGATTTCGTCGATGTACATCGTCTTGATTTGATCGCAAACTTTGTAGATATTCATGTCTACGCGAAAGTGTTTGGGACTAATGAATGAAGAAAAGGAGTAATAATATAATAATAAATAGATTTCTTTTATTGTTTTGGTGGTACATTTTCGTCGTTTATTTTTATTTATGTAATTGGCTGTGGTGTTGAACGGATTGAATATTTCATAGCTCGTCATCATTTGATAGATGGCACAATAGGAAGAGGTTTCTTTTTGAATGCCATTCGACAGAATCCAAATGTTTAAGTTGCACTCTGACTTCTTACACAACGTGGAAAACGCCAAGATTAACTTGACGAAGTTGTTTGCCATCTGTGACAGTTCGACATTGTTCATTTTTTCACCGTTGTCCTTCATCCATCGTTCGCGACGGAATTTCAATTTCGTCAACGACATTTCGGGATCGTTCCATATCCGGAATGCTGTCTCTTTCTTGTGTGCCGGCAGTACCGAGAAGTATTTGTGAATCAAAAGTTCGTCGTCCGTCTCCAGGAAATTCCTGAAACAGAACAGGCCGAACGAGTCGAACAACAACAGTCCACCTTTGCACTTGCAAATCTAAAACCAATGCGTGCCCTGATCCTTTCGCATGTCCGTATTCACTATGGCGAACGGTAATATCGTGTTCCTGTCGTGTAGTTTTTTCAAAATATTCGTCCAATTCGTCCACAGCTATGGTGGCGACGTGATTGAATTTCATGTATTTTCCACCGTGATTGTTCATGAATCTGGTAATTTCCTCATCGTATAATCCCTCCAGTATTAGTTTCATTGCCATATTGTTTCTAAAATAATTTTAGTAGTTTACTGATGCCTCGTTATTGTCGTCGCCTTCTCTTTTTCTACGTCAGTCTACCACGTCTGGTTTTTCTTCTCTTGCAGTATCTCATCGAGATATTGGTACTCTTTTTGTTTGGTATTTGTTATTTCGTTTGTTTACATTAACGGCATTCGCTATTGTGAAATTTATCGATCAACTTGTAACTTTTTATCGTTTTTTATTTTTTTCAACCTGGTAGTTGCTCATTATGTCCGTTATTATGTTCCTGCCGTTCTTTAGTACGCCTTTTCCCAACGATTTTCCACCAATTTTCAAAAACTTCACCATCTTGCCACAACCTCGCATTCTACAACGTCCACGTTATCTTCTCCTTATACAAGCACCGGTTTGTAATCGTCCATTGCCATAGACCGCCATTTGAACGCCTTACTATTAAGTTTAATTTTAATTGTTTTCTATTTTTATTGTGCACATTAACCATGATTTGGTGTGTATACGTCGCTGCCTACTTTTGAAATTCCGTGATCGATGCATTTGAAGATTGCTCCTTTTATGCTCTCTCCGATCACCGATCGTAGTCACGGAATTTTTTAATCCCAGCCAGCCTGAGTAGTAGTTTTCCGTGATTTCCGTTCATTTGTGTACTACTCAGCATAGAACACGTTTCCATTTTCCACGCTGCGTATTGTCTATACAATTCGCGCCTGTTCGAACTGTCCGTAAGGTTGAAATAGGAATTCGTGTCGTTAGGCAGGTTGGTGATGGACAAGTCGATGGTTTTTATGTTCAGTATAGACACCTCCCTTCAAATTTCTTCAATTTTCATGAAATTTTGCATGGGTCACAATCGAAAGGTGCCGATTTCGAATTTGATAATGATGTTCCCAGGTTTGAAAAATGTTGATTTCGAATTTGAAATTTTGGTCAGATTTCACTAAAATTGCACAATTTGGGCGAAATTTCAAAACTTCTTCAATTCTCATGAACTTTTGCACAGAGCACAATTGAATGGTGCTGATTCCAAATTTGACAGTCATTTTGTCTGATTTGACCAAAAATGAACAATTTAGGCCAAATTTGTACCAAATTTGTGGCTATAAATTTCCCCATTTACAGTGGCGGATCTAGAGGTATGTCGAAAATTGTGTAGGAGAGTGTTAGTAATCTAACCATAAAGTAATCCCAACAAGTAATCCCATTGATAATATAAATTGAATTCACAAATTATGTTAATGCTCTCCTACACTCTAACACTCTCCTCTCCTAATGCTTCTCCTGTCTTCCTACTATACCTCTAGGCCTGCTACTGATTTATTGCAGTATTTTGCAGAAAAAACTACACTGTAATTATTCGGGGACCTTAAAAAAACCCCAAAAAGAACTCATGCTGGATGTCTTTTACTGACACACCTCTGCACCAGCAGAACCATTCCAGAGGTATGCGAGACCAAGAATCTGCTAAAGGCGAAGATGTGAAGTAATCCCGTCAATTGCACGCGCGTATTATTGCTCGTTCCATTGTCGATTACATTGTGGACACAGTCGTGGCCAGAAGACAATACTGACGACACCAACAGATACATTTGTCGCCATTATACTTGAATCTTGCCCTGATTTCAGTTAAAGGTAAACTGTCAAACACAGCCATATCTGGTCTTTGACGTAAAGCCATCGTGAATGGATTTGTTGCAGGCAAATAGGACATTTTGTCCTTTTTATGATGTCCGGTCCATGTCAAAAGTGGCCTATATCCGTAGCATAAAGAAATGAGGAAAAAGGCAGAAAAAAAGAATGAAATAAATGAAAAAAAAAGTGCATTGGAAAAGAGTGGGCAGCTTGCAGATGCTTGATGCACGTGGTGTTTTTGGCAAAGGAAGAAACTGGAAAAAAAGGATGGAGAGTGCTACAGAATCAAAAGTGATACAGTGATTCAACAATGTTTTTATAACAATCGTTCTTTTTATTAATTTTTTTATCAAAAATTGTATTAAAATATTCTTTTCATAAAATAGAATGAAATGTTTTTTTCAGGAATAGGGATGGGGTGCGGAAAGGAAATAGCGCCTTCCTTTTTTAATGGAAAGGAGTAAAATTTCAAAACGCCAGGGAAACTCAGTAGGTAAGATATGGTTAGAGATGGACATCAAATTTGAGGATAACGAATGTAAGCAAGAAGTATAATTATAAAACAACATAAGGAATTCTTTTTTATTTTACATAACTCAGGAATAATTTGAAACTATCGAAAAAACAATCTTCAAAAATATATCCAAGCATGTTAATTCTAACAAATCAGAAATGCGGTAGTTAAAGCTGTATCATGATGGTAGAATGGATATTTACGAGCTTGGAAAAAATAGAAACTAAGTATTTCTATTGCCAACGAAATGATACCTCGTAACAGACTTTAGGTCATCTCAAAATTAAACAAAACAAACTTTATGTGTACAGAAAAATACCAAGAAAACATTGCATAATTATGCTTTAACAAAAACAAGTACTCGTGTTTGTAGAAAGTAAACTAGTTTACTGCTGAAAACCAACACAGTTATAAATGCCATTCATTACCAGTTTACAGCTGTTATCTTGGAGGAAGGTAATGCCATATTTTCAGAGTAAAGTACTGTTGTATTTGTGGACCACGGATGGTGACTGCTCTGGTTCGACCATTAACTTCAACATTTAACTTTGCTTCAACTCTTTTTGAAGTTCTCATGGTCATTGTATTAGCATCACAGCCCGCACAAGTAAAGAGAATTAGGTTTTTACAATTATTATCACTAAAACTCTTGCAATGTGAGCAATAATATTATATTGATATTGTATGAACATTTAATGGGGGCAGACTAACAGTTATGGTATTAAGCTCGTTCAGGATGATACCAGAACACTGTATGTCTTGTGTAGAACGTTTAATGATAGTAGAGGAGTTTGTTGCTAATGACAGCGATGTTGAAGAAGATTTTTTTAAAACAGCATGAAGAATGTCGTAAGTTCCATCACAAGGAACGTTTGCAATCTTGTCCCCCCACACGCTCAATAAGATGGTACCGGTGTCATCATTAATAGTTACATCCTTTCGATCTATTGGATTCTTCAAATAACTCAGTGTTACTGGTAGAACTGGACTACCCTGCATCTGATTATACGCCTTCAAAGTGATTGTCGAGTTACCTGGGAGTTGGTAGAGATCTTTTATTTTCATAACAGGTGCTTCGACTGTTTTGGGGCAAATTGGTTAAAAAGCTAGAGTTGCTGCGTCTTGGATAGAGGTCTTTTCATTTACTTTAATTTCATCTCCAAATCTTTTGAATTTTGATGGTGATCTTACCACATTAGGCAAAGTTATTTTTTTTCTTGAATTTTCAGCATAGCTGAACAAGTCTCGTTTTGATGGTGCAAACCAGACTACCGTTGGTATGATTCGTCATCATTTTCTAGTGGATTTATTAATTTTTTCATTTTATTCTTTATTTATGGTTGGAGTGTAAAATAGTACAAAAGACTAATAAATTACAACATCAATGATAAAATATATATAAAAAAACAAAAATGTATATATATAAAACAAACAAACAAACAGGTATTAGTTGCAATATTTGCAATTGCAATAAGTTGCAAATGATTTAAGTTTACATTTAAATTTAGACAAGGACTTCTCTTGCTTTAAATCTGAAGGAAGATGATTCCTGGCTAGTGCAGCACGAAAATCAAAGGAATTTGTTGCACGATTTGTTCTAGCTCGTGGAATAATCAAAGAGAGTCCTTGTCTAAGACAATAAGCTTCAGGCTTGAGAACAAAAGAATCCCACATAAACTCTGGATTTAAACGATTCAAGGATTTAAAGATTTCAATAACCAAGTTGATAAGTTGGAGGTTTTTAGCATGTACTGTGATGGAGTTAGATGACAATAAAAGCTGCTAAAAGGTTGCTTCGAACCTGTTAAATCTTGCACAAAGAGCTTTATGATGAGTTCTATCAATCAAGTTATGCGCCATCTTACTACAAAACATCCAAACCAGTGGACAGTAATTAAAAGATGACATTATGTACGCCTTAAACAAGTGATCTGCCTGCCTGTAGCATGAAAATACTCCAAATTTGAATTTCTTCCATTTTTTACAGGGTAGACATCATGCAAGTATTCAGTAACAGAGACTAGAATAAGGAGTCAATAACATAACAGCATAGCAGGTGTATTTATATAGTATATGTTATTTATATACGAAATTTTGATGATTCATGTTCTAAAACACACTACAGGTGTGGTGGTGGGTTTCCAGGGATCAGCAAAGTGGTACAACTAGTACTTTCATTGAATTACGGCTAAGGGGTCATAACTCAATTTCAACATTGCATTTCAATATTATTTTACTTTTATTTTATTTTTTAGCATTTTTTCAAGCGTCTGGACTGAAAATCGGGGGAGTTTTGTTAGGGAGTTTTGCAATAAGCAACACAGCAGTTCAGAATGTTTCTTGGACCTTTCATTGTTTGCTGGACACCCTTAGTATCTTAATAAGAACTAAAACAAAGCCATGCTAGGTAATCAATGAAATATTAGGCACTCTCTGATCATCTGCAGAACACAGTTTTTGTAAGAAACTTACATGTAGAATCTTCAAAAATTAAGACACTTTGTGTATACTTTTAATTGATTATCTCTCTAGGTTTTTTTCAACCTATCTGTAAAGTCGTATAAACAACAAAATTTTTGTTTGGTGTGCAAGCTTTGAAAAAGTAAGACTTACTGTTAAACCCATCCCCATGAGGCCTTTTGTTATTGATGGCAGATCTACTTGTAGACCCTAAAATAAAATTCATTACACACTTCAGTTCTGTTTATACGTTTGTAGTTTCATTCCTATGATGGCGTGTCTCGCAATCTCAAATGATCATAAAAGGAGGCGAAGAAAAGGCTAAAAGAGCATAACATAAAAGGAATAGTTAACTGGAATTTGCAATGATTGATCAGAAAAATCGTAGGAACAGGACACTGGATTCCTCACACTCCATATTATACATCAAAACAAACCTTGGTTTGTCCCATCATCATCATGGTCTTGCTGCTGGTTAATGGAAGATGCTCAGCTTCCTTCAGCTGAAAAAATAATAACAAAACATTCCAATCAACAGTTTTTACTAATCCATAGCTATAGGATCAAATACATGGCTATAGATAAAAAATCCATTAATACAAGTGACCAAAATAATAATAATTATTATTATTATTAAAATAAATATTTATACAGGATGACTATTCCAGTACTAAAATACTGCTATCATATAGGTCCAGTTTGTATACAAAAAATCAAGCATTACAATAATCTAAAGAATAAGAAATAAAAGATATTTTATTGTATACACATATAAACACTTATAAATATGAACAGATTTTTTAGTTCTTATTTCAAGTGGAAGCTGGTTATACAGTTTTGCACCATCAAAGACTAGTGATCTACGATGCATTTTTAGCTTGACAGGTTGTAGTCTCAAAATGAAATGATTATTTCGAATGTTTTTATTGTGGTCGACTGCCCTGAAATAGTTCTTGTAATGCTTGCAAACGTCTTGATATAAACACTTCTTAACATATATACATGTCTTCACTTGTAGCCTGTTTTGAATGGGTTGCACGTAAGCATTATTAATGAGACTTCTGTATCTGTTTTCGAGCGATGTAAGCTGTCTTTTTTGGGTCTCTGTCAATACGAGGTGAAGGCTACAGCAATATGTTATACTTGGAACAATCATCATTTCGAAGACCTTTTCAGTGTCTTTCGTAGTAAGTTGGTGTCTCATCTTACGTAGCAAATTGATTCGAATTGACGCGAAATCTTCGTTTAAATTCGAAGTACTGTCCAAAACATTACCCAAGCAGACATATCTTTCTGTTACGTTTACTTTGTTTCCGTCAATCGTTAATGTTAGATTCTTACTAGCAATTCGTTTGGCAGTTCCGAACAGCAAAGCTTCGGTTTTCCCTTTGTTCATGTTAATTACTAGCTCATTTTCTCTGCAGAAGCTTGACTGTGAATCAATATCTTGAGTTACACAGGCATTAATTTTATTGAAATTTTTATTTGGGTAATAGAGGACAGTATTGTCTGCATACTTCAGCAACGATTATCGAGTCTCTTAGCTCGCTGAGGAATATCAGAAACAGCATTGGACCCAATATGGACGCCTGAGGGACACCACATGTTACTGGTTTCTCTTCAGAACGTTTTGAACCATAGCACTTTGTTTGCCGTCGGTTGAACAAGTACGATGTGAACCATTAAAGTTCTGTTGACCGTACTCCATATGACTGTAGTTTTTGCATTAGATTCCTATGGTTTATAGGTTCAAATGCTTTACTTAGATCCACAAAGACAGCTCCAACCAGACACCCATTACTTGCTTGAGTTCTAATATCGTCACATAATTTTGTAACTGCTTCCTGGGTTGAGTGCTTTTTACGGTATCCATATTGTATAGAATCGGTAAGGCTGTTTGTTTCGAGAAATTCCATCAACTGTTTTTGTACCACTCTTTCGATGACTTTTGAAAGTACGGGCAGTACCGATATTGGCTTATAGTTTTAAGGAACATTTACAGGACCTGATTTATAGACTGGTGAAACTTGTGGGACTTTCCATGAGTTTGGAAAAGTTCCTGTTTTTAGCGACAGATTTACAACATTACAAAGAATGGGCGCAATAGCTTCATCTCCATCTTTAATCATTGAGGTGGTAAGTTCGTCAACTCCTATTGCCTTTTTACATTTCAGTCTTTCCAGTTGGTTTCGCAGAGACACTGTTGATACGTATGAAAAGTTAAATATTTTGGGAAAAGTTTTGGGAAGAATGTTTGTTGGTTTCCTCCATGTGAAATCCATTACTTTTATTGAAGCTGATTTGATTTTTCCAACTGCACTGTAATAGTAGTTGGAAAAAATGTTTGTTTTATCTGCATTTCTGGAATTTACTTCAACTGGTGTGGTTTTAGATACAGGGAAAATCTTTTTGATCCAGAAGTTTTTAGGGTCGTATTGATGTTCTGTCAGCAGGTTTTCGTAGTACGTTGATCTTGATTTACGTTACATATTACTGCAGCTGTTTCGAAGTGATCTGTATCTTCCAATCTTCGTCGTTGTTCGTTCGCATTGCTTTCCGAAGACATTGATTGCGTCCTTTAATTTTTACTTTTGTAGCGTTGTCAATCCTCGGACAAGGTTTGCTTTTGGTCTTTTTTCTCCATGAACAGGACATTACGATTAAAAATGGTAAGTAGAATGTCATTAAAAAGTGCGACAGTAGCACGATGGGCATTTGTCGCGTTGAGCACCGACGTCTAGTCAGCACTTTTTATATCGCTGTTAAGTGTTACTTGATCATACTTTCAGAAGTCTCTTGTTTTCATACATTCCTCAGGGTATTTGACGCTATGCAATTTCCTGATACAGCCAACCATGCCATGATCTGAGAATCTTTCGGCGGTCTGTAAACCGTAATTATAAGAACAGATTTTCATTTGTGAGGAGAATTTTGTTCGTGATGTTTACGATATTTGATTTTTCTAAATCAAGTCTCCTTTTCCAAATAATAGATTCCTTCAGATACACTGCTACTCTTCCACCAATACCATTCTCTCGAGGTCTGTTTATGAATGTATATCCTTCAACATTAACTACCTGATCGTTTAGGTGTTTCCGATGGGTCTCTGATGCGTCTCTGATAGCCTAAAAATATCAATCCTTCGATTAGAATCTAACAACTCGTAGATCTCTTCATAACTTGAACCGAGCCCACGTACGTTTTGGTGAAAAATCTTCTGACCATTTTCTTTGCAAATATCTATCAGCGTAGGACCAGTACACTTTTCAACATCCCCACTCAAAAATAACAACAACAACAACAAGAACAGCTCTTTCCTTGATACTGGTATATAAATTCTGTACTTTGTGTAGTTTCTCCTCAGCTTGTCTTGAAGTAGTACGATACAATAATCACGTTTTGTAGTTCTTGTTAATTCAGTTTTGGATTCGTTTTTATAAAGCAAAAAAAGCAATGCGAAAGCCAGTACAAAGATCTTGATATCCAAACCACTTGATGCCATAGTGAATTTAAAAACCAGGTTTTCGTTTACCCTTAAAAATCAATCACGACCAGGGTCCAATTAACTCCTGCCCCAGTCGTAGTAAAAAGTTGAGGTAAAAAGTCGACAATTATAACAATTATTACGATCGTTTCGCATACGCAATCGTCGCACAAGTAGACTCTGTTATCTCTCGACAACTGTATCAGCTTGTACGGTTCATCGCATCTTTCCAGTATATCAAAGTTACTTATGCTATTGTTGTTGTTGTTGTTGTTGTTGTTGTTGTTGTTGTTGTTGTTATTGTTGTTGTTGTTGTTGTTGTTGTTGTTGTTGTTGTTGTTGTTGTTGTTGTTGCATTTGACAGAATGACACGATATACATTTCTTTTTAGTCGTTGGTCCGTCGATTTTCAGACCGTTAAGTTGATCGTTGAATTCATCGCACGCGTAGTACGTAGTAGTTGCAAACGTAAGAATTTCAATTCGTTTAACCCTAAGTACAGACCCTTTTTTCACACCACTTTGTACTCCGTATTTCTCTTTGTGTATGTCGGTGATAACTTTAAGCACGTCACGTTTTTCGTTTTGTTTAATTTGTATCTGCTGACGTCGCTGTCGCTGTTACCGATGTTGTAACAGTATATTCTCACGATTTCCTTGCCGTCGTTTTTCTTCGACAAGATTTCGTCGATGTACATCGTCTTGATTTGATCGCAAACTTTGTAGATATTCATGTCTATGCGAACGTGTTTGGGACTATTGAATGAAGAAACAGAGTAATAATATAATAATCAATATATTTCTTTTATTGTTTTGGTGGTACATTTTCGTCGTTTATTTTTATTTATGTAATTGGCTGTGGTGTTGAACGGATTGAATATTTCATAGCTCGTCATCATTTGATAGATGGCACAATAGGAAGAGGTTTCTTTTTGAATACCATTCGACAGAATCCAAATATTTAAGTTGCACTCTGACTTCTTACACAACGTGGAAAACGCCAAGATTAACTTGACGAAGTTGTTTGCCATCTGTGACAGTTCGACATTGTTCATTTTTTCACCGTTGTCCTTCATCCATCGTTCGCGACGGAATTTCAATTTCGTCAACAACATTTCGGGATCGTTCCATATCCGGAATGCTGTCTCTTTCTTGTGTGCCGGCAGTCCCGAGAAGTATTTGTGAATCAAAAGTTCGTCGTCCGTCTCCAGGAAATTCACCAGGTTTTGACTATTAAGAAATACTCCTTTCCACACATACACAACACCTGCAGGTTTCTTCTTTTTCTCATTTTTAATTTTGTCAGCGATCCCCAAATAAACATAAACACATCCCGATATACACGCGGCTCGACGTTACCACGACTTTCAGTTACAGTACATTAACACACATACCATAATTTTTCCCTGGAGCCCCCCCTAATTCACATAAATCCAGCAGTTCATAAATCAAAGATACTTCATAAAAATACTTCATAAATAAACACATTTTCAATAATTACTCACGCACTTTCCAACAACTCACGTTCGAATCAACTTCGAATTCCATCAAAATAAGTAAAATATTCCATGTAAGCATTTATTCCAACACTTACCTCTCCTCCGTGGTTCCTTTCCCAAATCAGCGATCACCAACTTAAAAAACACCCCAGCTGAGGAAACCATAGACTTATTGCTGATATTCATAAAATATAGCATTTAAAACCAACATTTCCATATGAAACGAAGAATCCCATGCATTCATTCATTTCAATACTCACCACTCCTCCGTGGGGTCTCCATCAATTCAACGATCATCAATCCAACGATTATCAAACTGAAGTATATCCCATACGATGAACCTGAAGACCTACTGCTAGATATATAGCATTAAAGACGAAGAATACCATGTGAAACGAAGAATTCCACTCACTACTCCTCCGCGGTGTCCTCATCATTTCAACGATCATCAAACTTAAAAATACCCCATATGACGAAGCTGTAGACTTACTGCTAAAATACATCATTAAAAACGAAGAATTACATGTTAAACGAAGAATTCCATGTATTCATTTATTCCAATACTCACCACTCCTCCGTGGTGTCCTCATCAACTCAACGATCTTCAAACTTAAGAATACCCCAGATGATGCACCTAAAATTTTGCTGCTAACATTCGTAAAGCAACTCATATACCTTAAAAACAAGGAAAAAGTTTTGTAGGCATACCAATACAGTCAATAAAGCGGCACTTAATGTATCACTAGAAAGCACACTTTACCTACCCAAATAATATATTCGAATATCATTTAGATGTCATACAAAACATATGCAAACAGCAACGAACACATGACCCTGAAAGAAGCATCCAAACGATACAACACTAACTCGAATACCTTTCTCTATTCACGTCTAGAAATTTTTGAGAAACTCGACGGTGACGTTTTTTTCCCATTTCGCTCTTGGCTCCTACATATACAAATGACCTTCTAGGACACACCGTTACCGAGCAAAAACACATTCAAACTAATACTTTTTACAACCGACAATGAATGTGCACCCTCCTTAATAATGCAGCATTTATAAAGTTCATATGCATACGAAAAAAACAAAATCAACAAACGATATCACCAAATCAATTGGATATGCAATAACCTCTCCACAGAAAAACGCACAATGGTACTATCATGGCATTTACAACGGAGCAAGCATCTACATAAACGGCACTATAAGAACAAAAAGCACACAAAACGACGATGGCATCAAATTAATGAACACATTGCATCATGAAATAATTTATAATTCTTCTTCACATATAGATAAATATGAACAACTCATAGAACGCCATTCAGATATCTTCATCCACCGACCTTCAATTCACATTCACGAAAGTTCATATAGACGCTACACCTACGCCACTCCTTACACCAATGCAATCACCAATAAAATCACCAATACAATCACCAATACAATCACCAATACAATCACCAAAGGAATTTCAAAGCATGAACAACCGATTAAGACACAACAACACCCTGACAGTTGTCAGGGTAAATACAAACACAAATACATGCACTTCATCATTACAACCAAAGAATTCAAAGAAATGTACAGACACGCAGGAGTGCATCAACACCAAAAGAAAGCATACAATCACAGCACAAACAGACACCAATACACACGCTACTTCCCACGCCGTCTTTAAATACAGCACACGCATATAACAACACCAAGTATGTCGATTTGAAGCAAATGCACATAACAGAAAAACCAAACAAACAACACTGACTAATATATATTAGCAACAACCATCACAATTCCACAAAGACCACTCCATTTTACGCACAAAACAAAACAATATTCACACACAAAACAATAATGACACACGCGCCCTTTACATCTATAAATACACACATGCCTTCAACGTCTACATACACAACAATGTCCCCAAAATACGCACACGCTTCCGCCACACCCTCGCATCGCACAACCAACATTTTCATTTGAACAATCACGTCAATAAAATCCAAATCGAACCACCATTTTTATCACAAAGTTTACGTCAATAGAATCCAAATCGAACGTCATTCGAACTTCACACCATAGATACCGCAATATCAACAAAAAACAAAACAAAAAGATAAAATCTTCCAAAAGTGCAGACGCAAAAAGTATCGCAACCTAAACATAAGTTTTTAATTCAATCACTCGTCTCCCAGTCCTCCCAAGTCACCCATAGTATATACAGGAACCCCTGCCAAAAGTATGAGTAGTTCGTAGAGCTGATAGAGCGTGGTACCATAGGTCACCAGAAACGAACTGACATTGTGCAAATGCAGGTGTCAGCTCCTGATGAAGAACCTACAATCCTGCCTTTGTCTTGGCAAACTCATACACGCGTTTTTTTCACACATCCCTGTACATACTATGAAAGACTTCTCTCATTTTATTGCACATTTCTAGCTTCTAATTTACTTAGACATCATAATTTCTATATTATTAATAAAAGAGACATCAACCTTGCGCATCACACTGATACAAAATGACTACTGACAAGGAGGACACAAGAACAGGACCATGCACCCCGCCATACACTTATACTGCACCGCACCCCCTGCACTAACACAACACCACGACTCTCCACGCTTCTTATCTGAGAGACTAATTTTCACTTCACATCCTGCATTTTGTACACAATCACCTTACGCATCACTTTCTCTCTAAGTCAGTCACTGCTTATGCTGCAACACCACTCTCGAAAATAATAACGTTGTTGGTGTTACTTTTGGCACAATGACACGATATGCATTTCTTTTTAGTCGTTGGTCCGTCGATTTTCAGACTGTTAAGTTGATCGTTGAATTCGTCTCACGCGTAGTACGTAGGAAACGTAGGAATTTCAATTCGTTTAACCCGAAGTACAGACACTTGTTTCACACCATTTTGTACTCCGTATTTTTTTTTGTGTATGTCGGTGATAACTTTAAGCACGTTACGTTTTTCGTTTTGTTTAATTTGTATCTGCTGACGTCGCTGTCGCTGTTACCGATGTTGTAACAGTATATTCTCACGATTTCCTTGCCGTCGTTTTCTTTCGACAAGATTTCGTCGATGTACATCGTCTTGATTTGATCGCAAACTTTGTAGATATTCGAACGTGTTTAGGACTAATGAATGAAGAAACAGAGTAATAATATAATAATAAATATATTTCTTTTATTGTTTTGGTGGTACATTTTCGTCGTTTATTTTTATTTATGTAATTGGCTGTGGTGTTGAACGGATTGAATATTTCATAGCTCGTCATCATTTGATAGATGGCACAATAGGAAGAGGTTTCTTTTTGAATACCATTCGACAGAATCCAAATATTTAAGTTGCACTCTGACTTCTTACATAACGTGGAAAACGCCAAGATTAACTTGACGAAGTTGTTTGCCATCGGTGACAGTTCGACATTGTTCATTTTTTCACCGTTGTCCTTCATCCATCGTTCGCGACGGAATTTCAATTTCGTCAACAACATTTCGGGATCGTTCCATATCCGGAATGCTGTCTCTTTCTTGTGTGCCGGCAGTACCGAGAAGTATTTGTGAATCAAAAGTTCGTCGTCCGTCTCCAGGAAATTCCTGAAACAGAACAGGCCGAACGAGTCGAACAACAACAGTCCACCTTTGCACTTGAAAATCTAAAACCAATGCGTGCACTGATCCTTTCGCATGTCCGTATTCACTATGGCGAACGGTAATATCGTGTTCCTGTCGTGTAGTTTTTTCAAAATATTCGTCCAATTCGTCCACAGCTATGGTGGCGACGTGATTGAATTTCATGTATTTTTCACCGTGATTGTTCACGAATCTTGTAATTTCCTCATCGTATAATCCCTCCAGTATTAGTTTCATTGCCATATTGTTTCTAAAATAATTTTAGTAGTTTACTGATGCCTCGTTATTGTCGTCGCCTTCTCTTTTTCTACGTCAGTCTACCACGTCTGGTTTTTCTTCTCTTGCAGTATCTCATCGAGATATTGGTACTCTTTTTGTTTGGTATTTGTTATTTCGTTTGTTTACATTAACGGCATTCGCTATTGTGAAATTTATCGATCAACTTGTAACTTTTTATCGTTTTTTATTTTTTTCAACCTGGTAGTTGCCCATCATGTCCGTTTTTATGTTCCTGGCGTTCTTTAGTACGTTTTTTCCCAACGATTTTCCACCCATTTTCAAGAACTTCACCATCTTGCCACAACCTCGCATTCTACAACGCCCACGTTGTCTTCTCCTTCTACAACCACCAGTTTGTAATCGTCCATAGACATAGACCGCCATTTTAACGCCTTACTATTAAGTTTAATTCTGATCATTTGTTTGTTTTCTATTTTTATTGTGCACATTAACCATGATTTGGTGTGTACACGTCGCTGACTGTTTTTGAAATTCCGTGATCGATGCATTTGAAGATTGCTCCATTTATACTCTCTCCGATCACCGTCATGGTGCAGTTCGTAGTCACGGAATTTTTGAATCCCAGCCTGACTACTAGTTTTCCGTGATTTCCGTTCATTTGTGTACTACTCAGCATAGAACACGTTCCCATTTTCCACGCTGCGTATTGTCTATACAATTCGCGCCTGTCCGTAAGGTTGAAATAGGAATTCGTGTCGTTGCGCAGGTTGGTGTTGGACAAGTCGATGGTTTTTATGTTCAGTGTAGACACCTCCCTTCAATTTTCTTCAATTTTCATGAAATTTTGCCCGGGCCACAATCGAAAGGTGCCGATTTCGAATTTGATAATGATATTCCCAGGTTTGAAAAATTTTGATTTCGAATTCGAAATTTTGGTCAGATTTGACTAAAATTGGACAATTTGGGCGAAATTTCAAAACTTCTTCAATTTTCATGAACTTTTGCACAGAGCACAATTGAATGGTACTGATTTCAAATTTGACAGTCATTTTTTCTGATTTGACCAAAAATGGACAATTTAAGCCAAATTTGTACCAAATTTCGAAAGTCCTTTAATATTCATAAAAATTTGTACAAAGCACAAATGGAAGATGTTAATTTTAAATTTGCCAGTCATTTTGTTAGATTTGACCGTAATTCGGCAATTCGGCAAGTTTGTATTTTTGAAACCAGATACAGTACACATAGATCCGTTAGTTCGAATGCCGCTTAATTCGAACATTCTTTATTTCGAACAAATTCTTCAGTCCCCCTTGAGTTTTGTCTATAAAGGGGCTGTTCATATGGAGGTGAGCTGGCCCGGTTATCCGGGCTAGCTCACTTAGCAGAGATCTCACTGTCATTAAGAAATCTTTGTAAAAATAAATTGTGTTCATATGAAAAAAGCGGGCTGGCTCACTTCAACCTCGAACCCAGGGTCTCTTGACTTTTCGATATACGGGGATAGCGGCAAAGAAGGCCCTGGCGAACGCTACCGAATTAACGAATTCTATTGGCTGAAAATATTACAACGACCGCAGGATTTTCGAGCAAAAAGAAGAAATCATCCGAGTTACTGCTGAGGAAGATAAGAATTGGAGTCTAAAAATTTAATTATTCAAAATAACATTATTTTAGCTATCATTTCAATTCAAAAAGCACTGGTATGTATTATGTATTTACAATGAGAAAGGCTAACAACAAAAAATTCTTAAAATAATCAACAGGTGAACAAGATAAATTTTCATGCTCTTTTGACTGATAAAACAGAACAGTGATTTACTATTGCAGTCTTTTTTAGAAGAAAATAGTTTCTAAGAACTTTAATTGTAGGCTCACACACATGTGCTAAAATTTAAGAGCATAATTTAGAAATATGAGGATGACCATATCTTCAATCATTTCTGGGAGGAAAACATGAATTTTTTTTATGACACGATTTTTAAATATTATCAACAATAAAACTACAGAAATCACAAATACATACAAATACATAGTTGAAACATTATTTGTTAATCACAGATTGACCTTATGTCCATATTTAAATATCATAGAATTATTAAATTTATATAGCTAATTTCCATTCACTCAGATTCCTTATTAGAATTTAGTGGCTTCAGTTGATGAATATAAATCACAATGTTTCTGAAGCAAAATTGTTCAATATGTGGGTCTAAACAAAACGTTGCAATCCAGAAATGGGATCAAAAACTAAAACAAGCATGTGCACATACAAAGAATGAAAATGTAATCTAATTTTTACTTTACGGTATATCACAATTTGTAGGCTTTTCATAAAAGGTATACATTCACTTAAGAATTCTAAATCTTAAGCTGTATATCGTTTAGCAAAATACATAAAAGGATAAAGGTAAACAGCGTTTACTCAAAACTAAACCATCTGCCATAATGGATTCAAGATCCCATGTAATGATTTAAAACTATTATACGTCACATAGCTTGGTTATAAAAATCCTGCAAATAGTCAGAGAGAGAAGAATGGACTGACAAGAACGACTGAGACGATTTAAGGGAAGATAACAATCTAAAAAGCAATTTCCCTGAAATTTGAAATATCAGTATTCATATATACAGAATACCATCCTGTTTTCGACCACATAGTAACCTTGAAACTAACAACAAATTTCACTCAACATATGTTAAAATCTGGTTCAAATCCTGACAGGATCCTACAAGAATTCATAATAAAAATACTTCTTTTTCAGCATACATAATAAGGGTAGTTAACACATACAACAAACATCATTTTTGTATACTAATAAGTATATATTGACACTTGGCACTTGAGAAAGACTTCATAGGTTAAAGTAGTGTGAAAATTTTATAAGTTGTGTTTTTCTGTCTTCATTTGTGACAAACGTATACTTGATAATACTTAGGTCACTTACAAGAAGAAGTTATAGAGCTTTTTCGAAATAGACATACATCTACTGACCAGTGAACTTTGCAAATTTTGATATAAATAACAATGTTGAATCATTCAGGTCACGGCAAAGCCGAGAACTGTTTAATTACGGCTGTGGTGGCGCGAGGCGAGGCGAAATTTTGGGAAAAAGTAGATCTCGACTGTATTTCTTACTATTATTACTTTTTTCTTCCAAATTCTCAAAATGTTTGTTCTGTAAATTATACGTACATTGTTTTCTTAAAATTCCGGCGTACTGCTACTGGCATTTGGATCGTTGAAAACAAGTGGGGAACAAATTGTGAATGTTATAAAGTGAAGTTGAAACAACTGTAATTATGGTATCTAACCTTATTCTCCACCATTACTTTTACACTTTGTCAGAAATACGGCGATACAGATTTATAGAAATACAGAAGTATATATAGAGATTTAGAAATAAAGATAAAAAATTGTACAGCACTGTAATTGAAAAAGAGAAAGTTAAAGAGACAGAAATTAAAGAGCATCAGAAAAAAAACATTAAAAGAAACTCAGCCAAGCCAAGCCAAAACTCAGTTAAACTCAGCCAAGCCAAGAGAACACAGCCAAAATCCAAAGCATATAGAGTACGCTGCAGTTTTAAGTAACAAAAATGATTGTCTAGTAATAAAACGAGAAAATAACGAAAATAAACCACAATATGAAAAACTACGAAAAACCACAAGAAAAATCCAAAAACCACGAGAAAAACAAACAACTACGAGAAGAAACCATAACTTGTGATTACGATTACGATTTCGAATTCGAATACAAAACGAGAAAACTGTTACATAGAACTAGAGGTTCCTTGAGTGTTAAAACTATTTTAACAATACTTTTGCTATTTTGTCTTTCTAATATTGCTACACATTCTAACAGTTTTTACACAGTATCAAATATTATGTTGTTTTCAAAGTAACACAGGGTCTATTCCATCAAGGCAATTTTGAACGTTTTGGATCAACTGCTGGGAAGCAATGTACGTGTTGTGCACTTTTTTCTATTGGGTTTTCTGTAGTTAAAAATTTGGGGACATGGGATTCTACAAATGTTGATTTTGTTGTAGACAATGGGGATCTGATTTACAAAAAATTAAATACCGTATTCTCTCTAATTAGCGCCCATCTCCAATGATTGCCCCTCTCTAATAAGCCCCCCCTCTAGTCAAAAATATTTTTATAAGTGCCCCTCTGCAATAAGCCCCTGGGTGCTTATATATTAGAGTGACTTAACATTAACTCAGAAATTAATAAGCACCCGGACGGTAATTAGAAATTTGAACAAAAAGTGAAAATTCTGTAATAGAAACGGAAGACTATATTTTTGTGATGTCTAAATGTAAGTTATAAGTATATACAAAATCTTATTTCGTTGCCATGAAAAATACAGTTTAGTATTCTTTTATGATAAAAATGCCTCGTTCACAGCTAGCATGACCATTTCAAAATTTTTTGTAAGCGCCCCTCTCCAACTAGCACCTCTCTCTAATAAGCACCCTTCTAACTTCCAAAAATATTTTATAAGCGCGAATACGAGAGAATAAGAGAGAATACGGTATCGACAAATATTTAGTATTTACAGACCTTCCATCTGAAATTTAAATAATGAATCTCATCTTTACTGTGGAGTTTTTATATAGGTTTTACAGTTGTTTTATGCTTAAAGAAACTTTGAATCACTAGTTTATTTTACAGCTTTGACAGATACAGTATGTTTTGTTATTTTTATTTTTCTGTTAATCCAGTATACATTGTTTATTCTTGCTTCATATTTTGTTTTGCTTTGTTGTTATTTTATTTAAAGTTTTTAAAGGTTTGTGTCCGTGCAGCTTCGCTTAGTTTTTTTTCTAATCATTTTGCTAAGTTATCTTCTGTTCAGCATAAGGAATATAAAAATTTAAAACTGAATTTTTTCTCTTTGTCTTCATATAGACATATATAGTTCATATATAGTTTTGGCGCAAAAAACTGCACCAAAATAAAACTGCACCAAATTTACAGTGAGCTGATTAAACATTTTGTTTATTAACTCTGAACTTTAACATTTTGTAATTACCTTAAGTGGAGAAGTTTAGGCGCAAAAAATGCACCAAAATAAAACTGCACCAAAATAAAACTGCACCAAATTTACAGTGAGCTGTGCCAAATATATAAATCTTTCCTTCGAAAAACATAAAAATAGTCTAAAATTAGTGTAAATTTTGACCAAGACGTCCGAATTGCGCCAAATTTGAAATAATCTTGGCTGCGCAAAATCAAAACTGCGCCAAATAAATCGAATTGACTGTGCACCAAAATTTCTTCATTTAGGTATTTTGCCAAACTCATATTTTCATTTGGGCAGTTTCTCTATTTGAGCCTTAAATTGAAATTAATTTCACTTTAAAAACATAGAATGAAAAGTTTAGAAAGGGTCGTTTACTTTTAGCATTTTGCATGGAATTTTTACGCCATATTTAATTTTAGATAATATGTGCGGTTCCTTAGTATTTAATCCTAAATTTCAGATGTAAATATTTGCTGCTAGTTATTGTGTCATACTTAATAACCATTTCATTTGTTTAGTTGTCTCTTGTCTGCTTATACCCCTGACAAACTTTTTGCATAAAAATTGACAAGTGTTGACATCTTTTGTCCAATTTTTGAAACTAATGACCTTTCATAACTACCGTTCTACTTAGCTTTTTTGACTGAAGTTTTTATATTTAAGCCTGCATAAAAAATTTTCAAATTCAAAAATTTTCGAACATCAAAATTTTCAAAAGTTTCAAATACCGTATTCTCTCTAATAAGCGCCCGGGTGCTTTTTTTGGAAATTAGGGGAAATTTTAGAGAGAATACGGTATGCAGATTTTACGTTTTGGGAATGCATAGTTCAACGAATTTAGAATTGTCAATTTATATAAGCGTTCACCCCCCCCCCCCCCCCCCCCCAAGACTGAACATTTTAAAGCATGACCCAGCATGGTTGGGGGAGGTTTACCTAACCTAGTTTTCCGCGAGTGAGAAGAAAAAGAATAAGCGTTTTTTTCGACGCAATTCCAACACATAAATTTGTTATAATATCACATTTTATTTTAAAATATCTACAAATAACCCTTAGTTTTCACGCTCCTTGGCCTGTCCGCAGATGTCTACAAACTCTAGAAATGTAGAGTAAAAGTATATAATACAGTTAAAATGAAAAAAACATAGCAAAATAAAAAACACCTATTCTTCAGGCAATAAATAACAGTAAAGCTTTAAGTCGTGACCTGTTGCAGCCATGCGGCTTGTTTAATTTGAATAAGTTCTTCATCCCAAACATTATTTCATGAGAATCTTCTCTCACCACTGCACTGTTGTATATATTATTGTTGTTTATGTATTATCTTCATAGTTTGTTTTTACTTTTGTGTGCCTTTATTGGCTATTTATATTTTCTTTTGTGGAAGATTGAACCTCAATACACTCAAGTTTTAATTTTCTGCTTCTGTTTCTGGATGTGTCTCCAAAATAAACCACAGCTCGTTACAAAGACAAAATCCACACAAGGTTTTTGAATGTAATAACCTTGATAACGAATAAAATCTTTATCAAATCAGAAACACCGTCTTTCCAGAATGCTGTTGTAGTCTTGTAAACAACTAAGTTTTGCAGAAATGAGCTCGAGTGAACTCCACGAACTATATTTGGTCTCTATATTGGTTGTAATGTGACTATATAAAAAACTGAATGCACGAGACAAAATTTCTTCGGGCCACCTCTTATAAAAATTACACAGATTTTGTGTAATTTACATGTCACGTGACCAGCGTTCGCCAGGGTCTTCTTTGCCGCTATCCGCCGTATATCGAAAAGGCAAGAGACCCTGGGTTCGAGGTTGGGCTCACTTATAAGTGAGATCTCATTTCATTTGACCGGGATCTCACTTAGGTGAGATGAAATTTGTTCATATGAACAGACCAGCCCAGCTTAGTGGGATAGATTTTAGACAAGTGCGCACGCGTCGAAATTCGAATTATTGTTTACGTGATTTAAAAAACATTCTCCAGCCCGGTTGTGGGATGAGAAAAGCCATATGAACGCTGGCTGAGTTTCATCTCATTCGAGTGAGCCAGCCCGGTTAACCGGGCCAGCTCACCTCCATATGAACAGCCCCAAAGTCTTATATTTTGTGCCGCTTAATTCGAACTCCATTAATTCGAACATTTCGTTAATTCGAACAGTTTTTTCGGTTCCTAGGCTAAAAAAACACTCGTTTATTCGAACTTTTGCGCACTATTAATCTACAACTGTAGTAAAATGAAGACATTTTTCTTATGGTGGTAAAATTTCTTTTAACTTTTCAATAAATTGTGCATTTTGCAGCCATCGTCATCGCTTGTGGTTGAAGAAAAAATGAGATTATTTTTACAAGATGGATTGTCTTTCCTTTGTTTGCTGTCGACGTGCAAGATAGATTTAAGAAATTCTATCCGAATTCCTATTTTTTTCAATTATCCCATAATTCGAACATTGGCTAATTTGAACAAATTTTTCGGTCCTTTGGGTGTTCGAATTAACGGATGTGTACTGTATTTATCGTTGTGTTACGTCCTGAAGTCTTCAAGCCAAGCGGCTTCTTGGTCAAATTTAAGGACAGCAAACAAACAATAGGTTCAATTCAATTTGTTTAAAGGGACTTTCGGCATTTCTTTGAAATATTAATTTTATGAGAGGAGCTGCAATAATATCAAAACTTTTTGATATTTTTTGCAAGCTCCTATCTCTCAAAAATTGTGTGATGGAATGCAAAATGCTATCGCGTATTAATTTCCACCATACTATCTCACTGAACTATCGCATAATAAATTACGAGATAAGCACAAGCTGTAGTTATTGGTATTTTTAATGACGCTACACAGTTTAATTTGTGTTCTACTTATTCAAATTACCAAATGGTATATCAGGTGCAGATTTATCTCAATTGGTCCATTTGATACTTTAATATTAAAACTCTCTCTCCAATGGATTCAATGGGCTTTAGATAATATATTAAACCAAGGAAACATGTTTTAAATTGGCATTGGATACATTTTCTGATTAGCCTGATCATATAAATGCATTTTTCGTGTGCTCTACGAGTACGATTGTGGTATATTCTTAGCTGGTAGTCTTAGTGCGGTGTTTTTCATAACTAGTGCTTCCGTATATATTTGTGATTCGCACAGCCGTGACTTTATGGTATATCACTTTCCTTGGGTTCATCAGTGCTATTAAAATTTAACTATCCAAGACACTGAAAAGTATATCAAAAGTTTTAGATTAATTTGGCATAGCGTGTTAAAATTACGCGCTTTGATCGGTTAGATGATGAAAAATATTTAAAGATCAAAATCAGCCTCAAAATGTTGGATACAGACTAAAAACATCCTAGTCCTAGATGACATTAGCCCTATTATTACAGTGTCAGTATCAGTTCCCGCACCCAATATAGTAGCAATTTTCATAGGGAGTGGGTGGATTGACCTAGAAGTTATTATTATACATACGTGACTTTGCTAATGATAATACAGATACAACGTTTGATAGAAAACTTCATCATTCTTTATTCTCAACACATTTACAATTCCACTTGGGAGAGTTTAAGAGCATATATTTTTAAGTAAAAAGAAATTTTCCAACTTCAAAGTTTACCAAAATTTCAAATCAGGAAAATTTCGCCCAAACACTTTCGCCCAAAATGTTTTCGCTGAAATTTTGAACTATTAGACAATTTCAAATTCAAATAAACGCCCACCTAAATCTGAAAAACAAATAAGTGATGGAAATACTTTTAAGGGACTGGTATTCTACATTTTAGACTACTGAGGCTCAAATCAACCAAATGATAAAAAGAAAAGAAGAACATGGTCTAACAAAAGAAAACACAGGGAACAACAGAAAATAACATATTTCTTCATTTAATACCTAGATAACACAAAAGAAAATACAAAATGTCTTACAGCAAAATCAACTTATAACTTAAAAATATTGATGTCGATATCGATCTTTCATCTTTGAATAGCAAGAACAAAACAAGTGCAATTTATCGAGGAAATTTTGAATATTGGAGTGTTTGTATTTATGTCGTGTTCCTCTCACTTTATAATTGATTGGTGAGATCTCCATTAGAAGGGAGATGTTTTTACTCACATGAATAGTCGACATCTAAATTAGTGTTAATCAAATAACAAAACAAAATCATTACATAATATTAAAATAAGTTTTCAGTGCCCAATATCAGCACGGTGCATTTCTTTGCCTTTTCGCCAATAAAAGTGTTTTTTGAAGAGTGTTCTTGGTCATCATTCATATACATAAATGTGCTCCTAAATTTGTTCCTCAACACCGCAAATAATAATGGTAATGGTTTTAAAGCGATGAAAAATATTTTACATTCAAACACCAACGAGACAATGATGGGTATCAACACGACGGTTGGATAATGGAAGCAAGGATCTCTGTTCCATTTATATCGCTCAAAGAAGTTTCCTGGACTTTGTAGATATTGTGACGGGTTCCACAAACGCCTAACATATTTCTTTTGATGTGGCAATAAGATATAATGGAAGGAGGGGTTTCGATGACCGCTGATCAGACATTTGATGAAAATTGCAAACAACAGGACAATGCAAATGACATCAGGTATTATTTGTACATAAAAATACCAAGCATCTCCATTAGCAGTCAAACAACCTTGTTTAATACTGTTCAATGCAAGAAGGAGCAAATAGGCTATCAAGTACCCAGCTCCAAGTAAATTCGATAACCTCACATGCGTGGAGTGAATGCAAATGAAAAGGGGATAGGCTGTCAATGCAATTAGTGTAGTAAGTAACATATAAATAAATGGCTTTATTGACCAAGATACATGTATTTGATACACGATAAGAACACATTCGATAATAAGTAGCGAGAAACTTCCAAATCCAAGTGTTAAAGCCATTCTGTTTCTGTCATTATCTTCTAGAATTTTGAATGGCAGAAGTAGTTTAAAAACGCCATCTTTAATCCTCTGGTTAAGTTGAAGGATACCAAAGATGCATAATCCAGGGATCAGGAGCAAATAACAGAAATATGTGACCGGGACGAACCAATTCAGACATGTAGACATCTAAAGTAAAATTGACGTTTAGTTTCATTATAAAAGTAAAGCGTTTTTACTCCAATCTGAACTATGAGCTATGGCAGAGATAATTATTCTACGAGGATTTTCTTATTATGATGAATTATGTAATAAGTATCAAAAATACTTTGCACTAATTTATACGAAATTTGAAGAACTTTCGAAATAGGAACTATGATTTTCGTAACGAATTCATGTAAACATTCCACGAATTTAGTAGGACTAGTAAGAGAAGGATGAGTGGAGAAACTTGGAAATTTTGAATACTTTACTCCATCAACGTTGTTCCTAAAATAATCGGCTATATATAATTCTATAACTATGAAATTATTCTGCTACAAGAAATAATTTTCAGTTTTTAAAAAATACGATGGCCCTGAAGGCTCACTGATGTACGCATAAAAAAAATTTTTTTTCGGTTGCGCACGTAGAAAAAAGAAAAAAATTTTGTGCACGCACAAAAGTTATTACGCGCGCACAAATATTATTACGCGCACACAAAAATTATTACGCACGTACAAAATGTACTTTTAATGCCCACATGTAAATATAGTGCATCCGGGTTTTATAACTCATTTCATGGTGGCAAGCCACATGATGGTGAAGTCCTGCCGAATGTTTATAAAATGCAAACCGCAATATTCTTTTTACAATATACTATATATTTTAATACTATTATCTTCGTAAACTGTTCTTGTCTTTAAATGAATATCCATGCACACTTGCTTGAGGGTATTATATTGGGGGAGGGTATAATATTCTATATATTTCTTCCCTCTCTATAAAGGAACATATCATGCCCCTACCTTTTAACCTGAAATGAACCCTTATGGAGAGGTTCTCATGTCCTGAATTCTTCATCAAAAAATAAAGGCCTTATTGTTAGTAATGGCAAAAACTTGTCTGTGGTAATATTTAAGTCAAGTCGAGACAAAGCCCTCTTTAACGTTGACAAGCTTATGTAAATATCATGATGAACTGCCAGAAAAGATAAAATTTCTATATTATGATAACCCTGGGAAAAGTAGCGGATTATCAAGGAATCTCTACTTGAATTCGCACTTGACTTTAAGCAGGGCAAGTCACTGGTGCTTGTCATTTCATGAAAACTTATTACTATAATGTTACCATCAAAAATATCATTTCATCTTTTCACGAAATTTCCGTGTAAATGCAAGACCAGATTTCCAAGTTTCTAACAACTTCATGACAAGCAGTGGTTTCTATTTTTGTGCGTGCATAATAAAATTTTGTGCGTGTGTAACAATTTTTATGCGTGCGTAAAACTTTTTCTTTTTTCTTACTCGCGTATGATTTTTTGTGCGTACTTCAGTGAGCCTTCAGGGCCATCGTAAAAAACAAAGCAAAAGAAAAACTAGTAACTTACGTTTTCCAAGATTTTTTCAAGTTCTTTTTAACTTTTTTATCGGTGTTGCCGTACAAACAGTCTTCATACAATTCTTACTTTGAATCACTCTCTTACGTTCTGCTTCTTCATACTTGTTGGCCATACCCATTTGTCAACACACCGAACAATACTTCTTCTAAGAATTTATTTAAAAGCAAAACAAACAAACAATTCAAACTCCTGTTTGTTTTAAACAACTTGCATTCTTGGAGATTAAAAAAGATACTATTTGCAATTGACAAATGTCAATTTACACCCTGGGTTTACGTTGTCTAGATTAACATATCAAACCACCTACGACAACCGCTGTTCTGTTCAAACGACCACGATGTGTGTATCGCCCCACACTGTATTTTCCAAAGTCTTTGCAAAAAATTCAAAATTTCACATCATGCTGTTACACCGACAAATGTAGTAAATTTTCAAATGTCTCCGAAAAATGTGAAAATCAGCGACAAAAAGGATCACATTGGTCTTGAGGGAAAACGAGTCATTGCATGTTCTTATTTTTCACTTTCTAAAAACGTGAGAAAACCATAGGTTTTCCTAAGGTTATCAGGAGGTAAAAATTACCTGGTTAAGAGTTTCGAGTTACCTAAGTATGGCTCATTTAACTTGCATTAACTACCGCGCATGCACGATTTTGAGTTTTATTGTATGACCACCTGATAGCCTTTGAAAAGAAACTTGGCGAAGACCTTGATGAGTTTTGCTTAATTATGGCTTATTAAGCTCAAGTTAGCATTTTATGGTCACTTGACAGCCCTTACAGAGCTACTTGATGAAGACGCTCATGTGTTTTGCCTAATTATGACTCATTTCGCTTGTATTAGCAGTCTCTTACTACGCATGCGTGAAATTCAGGCTTATTACGCAGCCACCTGACATCACTGGAAAAGTTGCTTGGTGAAGACCTTGATATGTTTGGCCTAATTACGGCTCATTTCAACCTTCAAGGCGTTTATTACATTTGACGTAGGTTTACTACATTTAGCGAAATTACTACATTTGTCGATGATTTTTTCTACATTTAGCGTTACTACATTAGTCGTTGAAAATTTACTACATTTGTCGGTGTAACACATGCTGGCAATGATACTGCTCATAGTTTCATATCGAGATTTACTAGGGAAAACGAATAAAATTAATTTCAAAGTTTATGCAGTATATTTAGCATGACGAAATGACTTAATCTATGTTTCTTTTAACTAAAGTTAAAACAATAATATGTCACTGTACACAGGTTCCCTTTCTTACACGTACACTTACAAACTTACATTTTATATCGTCCACAGTAAAATACAGCTATAAAAAATATGACTATCATAAATAAACTTGTAACCTAAAGCGCTGGTCAAACGAGTGCAACATTTTGTACAACATTTTATCCGATAATGTTACGTAATATGGTTGTACTCGTTTGTATGGTCGTGCAGCATGATTAATTTGATTCACACAACGAATGTTTATTCATAGTGTTGTGTGAAAGTTTAGACCCATGTCAAACGAGTGCAAAGGTTTTTCAAATGTTGCATTATAATTTGCATCAAATGTTGCACTCATTTGATTAGTGCTTTAGTTAGCGTATGAATAATTTCGAACTCGGAAAAGGAGATACCTGGGAAGAAGAAGAGGAATATATTACTGAGAGAGGATGTAGGAAAATAAATCATAGGTGAACAACATTATTCTCTTACTCATACTTTTTTGGAAGCAACCCAACTTTTTGCCTCCTAGGAAAGTTGTTTAAAATTCGTCTAAAACTCCATAGGAAAGTTGCTAAAAAGTTGTTTACATTAATCTTGAGTAATTTTAAAATTTCAGACCAAATAAGTAAAAAAAGTCAAGTAAAGAGGCATTGTGGGGAAGGAAAATAAGAAACAGTGAATGTTGAGTTTAAATTTTCTTAAGATAAAACAATAATGGTGACTATAAACTACTATAAAGGATATGGTACATACAAATATCTATAAACATTTATAAAGGAAGAAGTGTCGAAATCTATAAAATCATTGTCATCACTTTGATGTTCGTCCATCATAATGAAGACTTCATCTTCAATACATAATTTTATGTATATACTGTAAGTTAATGTTGTTTAGATAAAAAATATGGGCCTATGAAAGTTGCTAGATTTGCTTAGCGTGTTGTTTACAAACTGGTTGCTTATAAAAGATACGTGTAATTCTGTCCGTGTGTTAAGTGTTAGGGAAACCTCCCCCCGCCCACCCACACACACACGATTTCAATTATATTGTTATTTTTGTCCTTGAACAATATTTAAATTTTTTATTTTATCAGAACTCAAAGCTAGTATGCAAAGGATTCACGGCACCAGACAAAGTCTTGAGAGAATCAGTAGCTGTATTTTTCATCACAGAAAAGTATAAATTCCACACTACTTCGCTGCTATTAAGGGCTCAGCGTACGTCTTGCTAACATATGTATTGCATAACTTTTCCCGTTATTTCTTTTTATCATTACATTTTACGTAAAAATATTTCGTGAATTCGTGTAGAGCAATAAATATTCTTTCCAACGGTGTATAAAAGGTTATATTTACGTAAATAATAAGGAAGAAATTAGTCTGCGAAAACAATAAAAAATACGAACTTTTGCTTGCTTGAGCTCCAACTCCCGCAGAAAAAGGTTTTTACATGTTTTTTTGGTTGTGCCGATTCCTCACAATTAGTGGAAACACAATATGTGCCCGCGAATCTCAATTAATGGTTTTGTTCAGGAGAAAAACAGTTTTTTGTTTCTTCCATACTTTTGCGCTATTGGATAGTTGAAAAAACCTCGGATAAACAGGCTTTCATCTGCCGCTGTGTAAAGTTTTAAAGGAAACGAGCCACTTGCTGGGAAGATGGAGCTCATAGAAGGTAGAACACTAATAATTCATCACATAAACGACAATATGACAGCCTTTAATAAATTCACAAAGTGAGCTGCTAATTTAATTAATCGATTTTTGAGTATATAACAGATTGTATCAAAGGTTGTCAATACTTAAGCAGGAAATACACTATGAGTTTTGACGAGTGTGTTTCATCATGTGTCAAGACTCATAGTGTATCTTAAGAAAACTCGTGAGTTTTTCGGTGTTGTGTAAAAAGTGCAAAAAGGAAACTTGTCAATCACTCTTTACTTCAAAAATGGAAAATTATTCGGGAAATCGAAAAAGGGATGAAACAGCAGAAGGCTTCAGAAAGATACGGAATCCCAAAAAATACAATTTCCACGTGGATGAAAAAAAAGCTAAAATTATCAAAAGTTTGGAACAGCAACAAACAGCATCGCGTTCCAAAAAGGTTCGAGTCTGTGATTACGAACCCCCAATATACTGGTCCCTTGTGATGTGAAAGATAAGTCAAATTGAAACCAAGATACTGGCTTTATTCAACAAAAAGGAATGTAGCTATATATATACTAAAAGAAAGAAAAATAAACATCGTATTTCACAACAATCTCCCTCGGTTAGGAATTCATTCGTCATCCTCGAAACCGTACATCTGTGGCTTGTGCCTGACTCGTGCTGAGCGGCGCAAGTTAAGTGATTTTGGCTCGGTTTCCTTGATGGTATTGGTTGAGTCGGTTGTTTCATCTGACAATCCTTCAACAGCGATTTCTTCAATATCGATTGAAGGCGAGATCTCAGCTTGATCCATAATGTTCTCTCGATCATCTCCCCGTGGACAAGGTGCAAGATCGGAGAGTGACACTGTTGACTCACGACCGTCATTATGTTTCACGTAAGCGTAGGTCGGATTTACATGGGTCAATTCAACCTCTTCCACCAGATCATCATTTTTGGTTGATCGAACAAATTTTCGTAGGAAAACTGGGCCAGGAGTCAACCAAGAAGGTAATGACTTTCCTTGACTGGATTTACGTTGAAAGTTGAAGAAACGTTCGTGTGGCGTACAATTAGTGGCTGTCGATAAGAGAGATCGAATCGAATGTAAAACATCTGGCAAGACCCGTTCCCACTGGGAAACAGGCCATTGGTTAGAAGCAAGTGCAAGGCGTACCGATTTCCAGACAATCCCGTTATAACGCTCAACTTGGCCGTTGCCAATTGGGTGATAAGGTGTACTGTGACTTGATGCGATGCTTCTTTCGGTTAAGTATTTAACAAGTTCCGATGACATGAATGATTTCCCTCTATCCGAATGGATATATTCTGTCATTCCACAAAGGGAGAAGATGGAGTCCAAACATTTAATGACAGTTGTTGTTGATACATCAGGAGTCGGAATTACAAACGGAAAGCGAGAGTACTCGTCGATCACCGTCAGGAAATACTTGTTGGGTGATGCTGAGGGCAATGGTCCCTTGAAGTCAATGTTCAGTCGCTCCATTGGTCGTGTGGCTTTGATCAACTGCCCTTTAACGCCCTTGTAAAATTGGGGTTTTAGCTCAGCACATTCCTTGCAATTTGCACAGGTACGCTTGACATCCTCAGTCGAGTATGGTAAATTTTTAGTTTTGACAAAATGCAGTAGGCGTGTCACTCCAGGATGACAAAGTTGTGAGTGAATAACTTCAACGCTAGTTGAAACGGCCAGACAGTGAGCTCGTGTGAAAGAATCAGCAACAACGTTACTTTTTCCTTCACGATATTGAATTACGTACGAAAATTCCGCCAGTTCCAATCGCCACGTCTGTATTTTACTGTTCTTTATCTTGGTACGTTTCCGATTGTCAAACATATAAGCGACAGATCGTTGATCCGTAATCAGGGTGAACGTTTGGCGAGATAATAAATGATTCCACTTCCGCACCGATTCAATAATTGCAAGAGCTTCCTTTTCAACAGCAGGATACCATTTCTCACTTTTCGATAACGTTTTTGACATAAAGGCAACTGGACGACCATTTTGGTTGAGAGAAGCAGAAACAGCAACATCGGAAGCATCACATTCCACAACGAATGGCATATCTTCGTCAATTGGAGCGAGTACAGCTTTCCCAAGCTCGGCTTTAAGGGCATTGAATGATTCGATCGAAACCTCGTTAAGGGGGAAGGTGTCAGCATCTGCAAGCGGTCGAACTTTGTCCGAAAACTCAGGAATCCATTTCGCATAGTATGCAAACATGCCTAATGCTCGTCTGAGGGAAGCTGCGTCAGACGGAGGTGGATAGTTTAGCAATGGAAGCAATCTTTCTGGGTCTGGTTTAATGCAGTTATGACTTATTTGATACCCCAGAATGTTAATCGATGTTGCACACTTAACCGTTTTCGTTTCATTGAGAGTTATGTTTCGCTTCTTAATCATTTCTCGAAAAGCAACATCATTCCTTTCAAGATGATCTTTATCAAAACCGCCAATATTAACGTTATCGAGGTAAGGAAATGTGTCATCTAGGTTTTCTTCCGCAACTAGACCGTCCATCTTCCGTTGAAAGCATGGTACACCATTTGTCACACCGAAAGGCATGCCGACGAATTCATACAAATCTCCGAGACCTTCGAATGCTGTATATTGCCGCTCGTGTTCTAGTAAAGGAATCTGGTGGTAAGCACTTTTCAGGTCATACGTAGAGAAGTATTTGTATTTTGAAAGATTATTCACCATTTCGTCAATTCGAGGAAGTGGATATGCATCAAGATTTGTAAACAGGTTGATAGTTTGTGAATAATCAACACACATTCGTTTGCGGTGTCTATTGAATTCATCCTTTGCCACAAGAAGTTGGGCTCTCCAAGGGGAGTCTCTCTTTTGAATCACACCAGCTTTTAGAAGGGAATGGAGCTCCTTTTTGATGAATTCTCGGTCATCTTTATTGAAAGATCTTGATTTTGTTGCAATCGGTTTAATATCATGTGGCAAATTCTTGAAAAGTGACGGTGGCGAAACATCAGCGAAGTTCTGTGCCGTAGCTACCTTCGGCGATTCAAAGGGTTCCTGCCTTGACTCTGATTTTGATGATACTTCAGGGCGATCAGATAATGCGCTTAGATTAGAAGATATTGGTGGCTTAATAATGAGGTCTGGCTGAATACCTCCGAATTGGAATGTCAAGTTCTTGTGCTGCTTCTGGAAATCATGGCCAAGAATTATATCACTGCAAAGTTTTGGAAGAATATCAACTTTCACGTTCTCATATACTACATCGTTCAGGGAGAAAGTTAATTGACAGCTTCCTTTAACGTTAGATTCCATTGATGTGAGTGCTAATGAAACCTTCTTGTTTGAGGGAGTCATTGGAATATTAATTCGTTTGAAGGCACTATCACTGATAAAACTATCGGAACTGCAAGAGTCAATAAGAGCATTCATAGTGAGTCCCTTAATGGTAACAGACACCGAAGCATGACGGAGGTTTGATGGACAAGCAGCAGTTACAGCACATAGTGTTGGTGAATACAAAGCAGAAAGATTGGAATTTTTCTTTTCAGATTGACACACCTTTGCAAAAAGACCTCTTTTGAAGCAATTATGACAGGTCGATTCACGAGCAGGGCACAAAGATCGATTAGCATGCATAGACCCACCACAAAAATAACATTTCTTACGTTGGTCTGTCATTTTATTGAAATTTCGCTTTCCCATAGCAGCAAGAGATGGTGTATCCTCTAAAGAGTCTTGTTCAGGGACAGCTGCAGCAGCGGCTACCATTGGTTGGACCGTTTGGGAATAAGCTTCGGAATTCCGTTGCGCAAGATCAAGCGTTCGAGCTTTTTCGTGAGCTTCATCTAAAGTAAGTTTAGAGTTCTCAAGAAGACGTTGACGTATATAATTAGAAGCAAGTCCATTAATGAAAGAGTCTCTAATCATTTTTGAGCGGTAAGTTTCTGCGGTAACTGTAACAAATTCACAATGTTTGCTCAGCTTCTTCAGTTCCTCTAAATACTCATCGAGCGATTCACCCGGTTTCTGCTTTCGTGTAGCCAATTGATGACGTGCAAATATTGTGTTCGGAGTTTTTACATATAATTTTGTCAAAGTCTCAACTACCTCATCATAAGTTGTGCACTCTTCGACATACTCAAAAACATCTGATGACACAAAGTTCACAATCGATCGGAATTTATTGGGTGCTTCTTCCCCACACTCAGTAATAAAGTTATCAAACGTTCTTTTCCAATGTTTCCATTCCTTTGCAGCTTTTGGAGAAGTAGAATCGACATCCAATCTTGAAGGCCTCAGTGCCTTACTCATCTTTTCTTCTCTTTTTGTTGAATAAATTGATGTGAAAGATAAGTCAAATTGAAACCAAGATACTGGCTTTATTCAACAAAAAGGAATGTAGCTATATATACTAAAAGAAAGAAAAATAAACATCGTATTTCACAACACCTTGCGAGTTCGAGATAGAGAGAGTCCACTGTATTTGGCGTTTTATGCGCGAGCGAAAGCGAAACTGTAAGCACTCGCCGCGGTGATTCGAAGTTTAAAACATGTTTCTTTGAATTAAGTTGCGAAATGGAAACGAAATATGGAAATCTTTTAAAAAATTTACTTCGATCATAAAATAAGTTTTGGACAATAAAACATTGTTTTTTTCTGAAAAAAATAAACATACATACTTAATGCATTATGTTTTTTTAAACACGAGGATGGAGAACATCTCACGGAAATCTTGAAACCGTTTGTTTGGTTGTTTTTCTACAGATGCCACATTATGGTTTTTATGACACTACTAATTAACTAATTAACCTGAAAACCTTCATTGTAAAAAATGATATTTTAATAAAAGTTTATATTATTCTATGACACGGTGTATTATTTTCTTGTAGCAAATACTGGACTCATCATCATGTTTGACATCAGTAAAGTTATCAATCAAAATATTATCAATTTTGTCTCAATCACTTTCCAATTAACTCAACAAACGTAATCATAGAAACTAATTTATCATTATATTAATGAAACTGCAAATTATAATTTAAGACTTATGTTTAAAGATAATGCAAAGACGTCTACAAGATTATTACTGATGGACAGAAAGAAATATGGAAGTTTAAATCAACTTGCTGTACCAAACAGATTTCCTAATAAATTCCCTCCAACAAGTACTCCATCTGACAGCGACACTGGCATGGACCGATTTGAAAGAACTATACCTTATATCAGTTCTGCTGATGATATGCTTTATTCAAACCCTGAAACCAGTGATATTGACGAAAGTATGTCAACATCACATGAAGATATTTTAGTTAGTAAGTATACTTTTAAGGAATTCCTCTATTCAATCTTTTTTTGGTTTCTCTTGAAGTTATTTTTATGTTTTATGTTTCATATGTAGCATTACCATGTATTTAAAGACCTTTAAAAAAGAGGCAATTCTGTTTATAGATGAGCTCCAAGTGACGTAATGTTTATAAACATTAGTGTTCTTACCTTGATAATTGCTACAATTCTACAATGTTAAATGCTATTTATTGAGTTGTTTTCTTGTGAACTTGCACATGCATCTTCACAGGTAATTAGATGCTCTTCATACACTTCAAGATTTTGTCTGCTTACTTGGTTCTCTGGAGGCCCTTTTAAAGACAATGAAGAGCCATTCTAAAAAAAGTGTGACATTTGGCAGGGTAGCTGGTACACAGTTTTCAAACTATCGACCATCCCAAAAACTATTGAAAATACTTTATATAATTAATTTGACCATCAAAGTTTTTGAAAAATCAAATTGCACCACAATATATAAGTTTTTTAAAATTGGTTAAAAATGGCAGGGTAGTTCACGATAATTTTGTTGTAACATACGTTATATATACATTGAGAATTTGGTATTATAGCAAGTTAATACATGATGAATGCCCCTATTTTAGAGTGGAAAATGGTAGTGATTAACAATGCTTAGATTCCATCAACGATTCTATGATTTAATTCACATGAGAAAGTGCCTTCAATTACAATATAAACGGATGTTACTATAATCATGATTACTTACTTTGTGTTTTCTTTTATCCATGTCACTTCTCAACTTCGCAACCATGAACAATGTGAAGTCAAAAAATCAAATCAAGCCGTTCAAAATTTGCAATAGAAAAAGCGTGCGAATCAAAACGTATAAAAATTACATAACGTATGTTGCAGTAATGTATGTTACATTGTAATATATATTATGTATATTATGTGTATACTAATGAAAAAAAAAAAAAAGTATGTTACATCTTGTCTTTGAAGGAGAATAACTTTTGTTCAGAAGAACCTAGGGATGTTATTTTTTTTTTGTAGCAGCACCTACAGTAAGCTAAAAAACTAGTCCTATCGACCAAAATAGCATAACGTATGTTGCATGTTATTTTTTTGGAATTTAGCTGGTGGATACTTCATGCACTTATAAATCATGAATTTGAACCATACACCTTCCTTTCTTACAATTTCATTGGAAGGTTTAATTTCCATTATAATGAGATATAACGTATGTTACCAATAAGTGTGTGACAAAACGTAAAACGCCTATAACATAAAAAACCCTGTATTTGCTGATGATTTCTGGTAATTTGGTATCTTAAATGTATACATACATTATACACTTAATTTTTTAGTCAGAGCCATTGTAAATAAACCTCTGCTAGTTGTTAAATACCCACTATTGGCTTTGTGACATCGAAAAAACGTTACTCTGAGCAACTACGAATAGGCAGAACTGCTTTTTACAATTCTTCAACGATCAGAATTGTTAAAGTTATTTAGAACTGTTTACCAGCGAAGTATCTACCAATAATTTAATGAGATTTTTGTGATGAAAAGTAATTTTTTGTAAATGTATAAGCTTGTGACACTGAATATCGCACTTTTTTTAGAATGGCTCTGAAGTTAATTTGAAGATAATTTAATTATCGAAATATAATTGTCATGATTGCACATTAATGATAATAACTTACCATCTAGTATTACAATAAAAACTTACCATATACCAAACAAATATTCTTATGAGTTATGAGTTATGAGTTATCATACGTCAATAAAGAAATCAAAACCCTTCTTTCACTAGAGATAATCACAGAAGTAAAAAAGTCAACAGTTATAACGTTAAGCCAATCTTTTCTTATACAATATTTATAAGACCTATAAAATATAACAATAAACATAATGTTCTTACTTTCCTTTAACAAGAAAGGAAGGCAAATATAAAAGTCAGTATACAATCAGTTTTTTTGAGCGCACTAAGCAAGATATCCTTAGCCTATATTCTAGTCATCTTCACAGTCAATTTGAATAATTACGTCTTTAGAGTTCATGGTTCGATTCCATGAGAGCTGTTGTCCCTTACTTCTTGTATTGTGATGAGGCTCTGCTAGCCTTTCGAAAAGAGTGTTTATATGGCGAGCCTCTGCTGCAGATACGTTGTATAAGTTCTTATCATCTGGCAGAGCTTCCCCTTGTTGTTGGATATCAGCTTGCTGATGGATATTGACTTGTTGGATATCGCCTTGTTGCTTTGGAATATCAGCTTGTTGTACAGTATCACCTTGTTGTGCGGTATCACCTTGTTGTGCAGTATCCTCTTGTTGTACAGGATCGCTTTACTTTTTGAAGATTGGCTTGTAGTGGAGCATCAGCTAAATGCCCCATGAGGTGCGGAAAGCATATAACTTCTGTACCTTCTCTTCAATTTCAAACTGGTGGTAACAGTTAGTCATGTCTAGAGTGGTAAATTTGACACTACCCTTTAACTGATGCCGGAGCATTTCTAGTGTAGGAATTGGTTCATGAGTTGTGTAAATCAGCGCTTATAATAACGGGCGATCACCAATCAATGATCGGCGAGATTCGAAAGACGATTGTCTGGAATATAAGTGAGACGATCATGTGATCGCTGAACATTTACTCATTTCATTTGTTTTCATTTTCTTACTTTAATTAAAACTTGAAGAAATCAACTAAGTAAATCTGTATATAATAAACACAGTTATATTATAATAGTATTAAATGAATCTATTGTTTTCTGGACATGTTCTGCTTGTGTATTGATGTAATGTGAAGGTCATTTACTTTTTATTTTTCGATATTTTTTTTCCTTTCTTGGAATTTCTCAGATCAATTTAAATATAATGCAACAAAAAAACATAGTTACGCCCACAGCTTATGTTTGCAATAGTAAGTAAGTAAGTAAGTAAGTAAGGGGTTTATTTCCAGTTTATCCTTTTTACAAGGCTCTTCATCTAGAAATGTGGATGAACTGTGATAGTGCGTTGACGTAAATATAAAAGACAAATTAGATAAAATCAATATAAATTAATATAAAACGCTGCAACGTGCCAGCGCTCTGTCAAACAGGAAGCTTCTTGTCGTTTTTGCAAAGTCACCAAAGTTTGTACTTTTCCTACAACTGATCGGTAAATCATTAAAAACTTTGCACGATTCGGAGTTAAAAGATTTCTCTGCCCGATGATTTTCTATCTGGTATTTGCGTGATTCGCAAGCTCTCAAGGATCGCTGTTGAGTACTGAAAGTGTTTTTCAGATACTTTGGCCAGGTTTCATCGTACAGAGATTTGAAAGTTGCTTTCGCAATGCTGAGGGAAATCTCTTCTTTCACAGGAAGCCACGATAGGTTCAGAACGTCATCCACGCGACAGTATTTGTTGCTGACGAAACTTGCAGCGGAATTTTGTAATTTCTGTAAACGATTAGTTAGGTAATCAGGTAGATCTGAGAGAACTGCATTTGCGTATTTAATTCTTGACAGGATTAGAATTGATGCTAAGCTTTTTCGTAGTTGGTAAGGAGTTAGTCGTTTGATGGATCGGAGTGATTTCAATGTGCTGTAACCCGATGAAATTATATTTTGAACGTGCAGTTTCCAGCTAAGGTCTTCTTGGAAAGTTACTCCCAGTAACTTTGTGTGATGGATACGCTCTAGATGACGTCCATTAATATGCACTGGTAAAATCTTTTCTTGTAACTTGTGTTTGGCATTCATTTGTGGTGTTGAGAAGAGCATGGTTTTGGTTTTATCAGCGTTGAAAATCAGGTTATTTTCGTTGGACCAATTTGATAGGTTATCGAGATCGTTAATGATGAGTTTTGAGCAGGTTGCGATGTCATTTGGCTTACAATGTCGATAGAGGTTCGTGTCGTCGGCGTATTGTAAACAAGTTGCAGTTGTATTAGTCGACATATCGGTGACGTAGAGGTTGAACAAAGTGGGTCCAAGGATACTTCCTTGCGGTACACCAAACGTTACTTCCGTCCACTTCGAGATTTTATCATCGACCTGGACGAATTGCATTCTACCAGTCAAATAACTGTGTAGCAGGCGGATTACAGAGTTAGAGAAATTTAGATCGCTTAGTTTTTGTAAAAGTATTCCATAGTGGACGGTATCGAAGGCTTTTGAATAATCTGCTAAGACTGCGATGGTGATTTCTCCTTTTGTCATTGCTTTCCTGATGTCATCTTTCATTTTCAGGAGAAGAGTAGCGGTCGAGTGTCCTTTACGAAAACCTGATTGTGTGCATTGGTAGAGATGTTTTTCTTCAATGTAGGCACATACCTGGCGTAGGACAACTTTCTCAAAAATTTTTGATAAAATTGGTAGCACAGATATGGGGCGATAATCTACTGGCTTGGTTGGGTTTTCGACTTTAGGTATAGGGCAGATTCGATTTATTTTCCAGAGACTAGGCCAGACGGATTTGGAAATGCAATTGTTTATGATATGTGCAAGTGGAGAAGAAATGTATTCAGCGACCGGTTTGATGAAAATGACAGGAATGTGGTCGAAGCCTGTTGAACAATCCTTTCTGAGCTCCTTTATTGCAGCCTCTACATCGCTTGGACTAATGTGTTTCAGTTGGAAATGCGAGGGTTTGTCTGGTGCTTGAAATCGGGAGCTTGTATCATGAGGATCGCTTCTATTCACGGGCGAGATTTTCGAAGCAAGTGAACTGTAGTGGTTGTTTAAAGTGTCAGGATTGGCGCTGATCTTCTTTGGGTTGGGATTTAAGATGCGATGGATTGTTCTCCATATATCCTTTGGCCTTTTTGATGAGAGAGCTTTTTTGTAGAAAGATGTCTTTGCTTGTTTGACAGTTGATTTAAGCTTGTTTCTTACAGCCCTAAAAGCAACCCAGTCTTCGGTTGTTTCAGTTTGGTGTGCTTTGTATCGTAGGTTATTTCTTTCTTTCTGGAGTTCCGAGATATTAAGATCTGCCATCCAAGGTGCTGGTGGTCGTGTGATTTTAGTTCGTTTCAAGGGTGCGAACTCATTGATACAGCCAGTAATAAGTTGATTAAGCGTTTCAACTTGGTCGTCAGGTTCGTCAAAAGCGAAAATTATACTGAAAGGAATGTTACTAACAGCTGAGATGTACTTTTGATGGTCGTAGCTTTTCATATTTCGTATCAATTTGTAGCGAGGCTCATACTTTTGTTTCTTTACGTTTGCAATTATGTATGCGCAATCATGATCGCTAATCTCGTCGGCAGGAATTATATCCTGGTGCATTACTTTGGATGGAATATTCATGGTAATATGATCGATCAATGATTTACCTTCTCGAGTTGGTGATTTTATGTGCTGAGTGAGATCAAAGGAGCGGAGAATATCTCTGTAATTGATACATGATTGTTTTGAGTTGTCTAATAAGTCAATGTTAAAGTCCCCAGTGATGCAAATTATTTGATCCCATTTAGCGTGTACTTGGGAGAGAACACAGTCAAACTTTTCAAGCCATGCGATCTTTTCAGCTTCTACTGAGCTTGGTTGATATGCGACAGCAAGAAGCATCGAGGAGTTTTTATTTCTTCCTAATATTTCTATCCATAGGTGTTCGAGACTTTCATCTAGTTTGTTAATATCGGTACGAATTTTGTATGAAATAGTTTCTTTAATGTACGCGGCAACACCACCTCCTTTTTTGTCCGTTCTGTTGCGGAAAGCAAAATTGAACCCAAGTATCTGTACTAAATTCGTCATCTGGGGATTGTCTTTTAACCAGGTTTCAGAAATTGTTATGATGTCAAAGTCGTATGTATAAAGGAAGTTAGTGAACTCAGCAGCGGATGAACACAGGGATCGTGCATTCAAGTGAGCAATGCTAGTGTGCTTTTGATTAGCATGTAAAATGGCTGTTTGCATATCTGATGTATTTGGAGTATTTTCTGCCACTAGTATTGTATCGTTCAAGTCATTTTGTGGCAGAGCGTTCAAGCAACAAGTAGTACAAATCCAGGGTGAAAGGGTCGAAACTTGGTATTTAAGGCAGGCAGGGTGGATTTGCGATTGGCATTGGCTGCACGTCAAGCGTCTGGCATTTGAACGGATTGTTTTACAACATTCACTACATTTTGTTTTCACTGTAATCATTGGCCCAGGATTTGTTTCGACATCGTTGCATTGTAGTATAACGTTGAACATAGCGACGGAGTTTGGATAGTAATTAACAGGACGTTTTGCTGTTTTGGGACGCAGGAATTTTGTCGTACCTTTATATTTGTAGCAGGAGGCGGAAGAATGCTTTAAAGTTGGTTTGCTTGCTTGCACAAACGTGATTATGAAGAAGGTCACAAGCAGCTGTTGGAGCATTTTGATCTCTTTATTTCTTGTTTCTTGCACGCTTCTTGTTTCTTCGTCTTCTTTAGCGTTAGGTATACTCTGGAGTGTTCTTCTAGTACTTATTTCAATTTCGTATTCAAAATCAATCTTAACAAGGGTCCAATTAACTCCTGCCCCAGTCTTGATTGAAAATTGAAGCAAATAACTCTAATATAAGCGTTATATAAACGAAATTACATAAAAAAGTAGAGGATAAACACAGACGTCAAAAAAAGCGTCCGTTGCGGGAAGCCTCTAAGCAATAAACGCGACATCGATTTTTTTGAGGTATAATATTCAAACTGGGAAACGAAAAATTATTTTTCCTGGTAAGGGGGAGGGAACTAAAAACATACTCCTCTATTTATTTGAAACAAAACATGCTCAACTTAGATTATTCAGTTGACAAAATAACTAGGTATACTAGGCCATTATTCAGCAAATACTCTGTTGCTAAGGGGAATGACCACCGTTGCTAAGGTAATTTTGAAATTTCCTTTGTTATACAAATTCATTTCTTCACCTAACGAAAGAATATGAAAACGTAAGTGGTACCAGTAGGACTCGTTTTCATGTTATTCAATGAAATCAAAAAACATCTTAGTTTTCTGATCTTGTGATTGTCGGACTTAAAAACGTTATTTTAAGCGCTGGTAAATTTCTTTGTTCACAGCTTGGCAATCTAATGTTACTCTAATTCGATCAGTGTTTTTCTTGTCGGTGATAACCAGGTTACTAATGAAGGTCCCTGGTGATTGGTCCTTCTTCAATGACATCATCCTTTGAGTTTGGAGATGTAGCGTAAGGGAGTTCTCTTTGCAGGTTGCACAACAGGTTTGACATCATCTTTCACATGAATCTTTATTGTGATTTTGCCCGTTGAGTGCGAGAACACAGAGGAGAATTCTTTAACGATTTTGTCCATATTTAAAGTTATTTCTTGTGTGTCTGTTTGTCAGGATAGTTCTCATTTGAAGAATCAGATAGATGTTGTACAACCTCTTCTGAGGCCCTGTCTACATTGAGTGTCACTGTGCCTAGTCTAATGGCGTCTTGTTCCCCCGGAAGGGATTACTCTTTCGGGTCATCAACAACATATGCCCATGTTGAAATAGTTGCTCCTCGTTTTGCCTGAAGAGTAACTTGAGCTTTGCCTTTTATCGGAAGGTGGTAGGCAGTACTATATGGTTTAAATCATTTTGAAGTCTTTACAAATTTACACTGCTCTCGTACTTTATACCAGTCAGTTCAACAATGTTTTAGATATACCAGTATCTGTTGCCAGTTGCATAGGTATAGATGTACTCGGGTTATGAATGCCCTTAATTGAGACTGTTATATTATTTAGCTATATTATAGTTTACCAACGATAACACATTTACATGAATCATCAGAGTCAGATTCTTCTGCACGTGACAGCTGACCAAAAGATGTCTTATATTTTGTAGTGTAGCACATTTTTGCAAAATGATTAGGTTTTTTACAGGCTTAGCAAATTTGCCCAGCTGCAGGGCATTTCTTTCTTTGTTTACATTTGTCTGAGCCACAACGAGGGCATTTCTTTTTGGTAATCGTGATTTTAATTTTTTGTTTTCAATTTTTAGCCGTTTGACTTCTTCGTTAACTTTGACATCAGCACTATTTGGCCCACTTGCTTGTAGAGCTCTCTCACGTAGTTTTGGATTAGATGTCTGTAATACTATTGCATCAACTGCTGGTTGTTTCCAATCATTCAGTGTATTCTTCAAATCTCTGGAGAGTGCCACCAGGGTTGGCATCTAGACTTTTGAAGGCTTCTATATCAATTGAATTCATCATAGGTTATAAGTGGCCTGATAGATTGGTCGCTTTCGTTGCCAGTAAAAAACTCAACAGTTATAACGTTGTGACCAATCTTTTCTTGTACTATAATATATTTATAAGACCTATAAAATAAAACAATAAACATAATGTTACTACAGTCATCCTCAATGACTTCAAATGATAATTCACAGGGTTTTAATTTTTATATTTATCAGCTTGGAATTTTATGTTTTTATATCTTCAGAACCAAAAACACATTCCCTCATTGTAATAATATCATAATAACCTTAATTGTAATAATAAACCCACAATGTATTATATTCTTAAAGGATATGTTTCAGTTATCTAGTAATCATCTTCAGCTAAAATGATGAATGATAACTGATATTAACAAAAGTTATAATGTCAACATCACATGAAGATATTTTAATTAGTAAGTACTTTAAGGAATTCCTTTATTCAATCGTTTGGTTTCTCATGGACTTATTTTTGTGTTTTAAGTATACATTATGTTTATTGATGTTCATATCTGTTAAATGATTTTAAATTTTTTATATTTTATCATTTAAGCTAAAGATGATTACTAATAATCAAAATATGTCCTTTGAAGTGTATGTAATGTTGTTGGTTCACTATAACTATTATAAATGCTACCACAATGTTTTCACCATTCCAGATTATGTATAGTAATAATTGATATGTATATACTAATAGCGAGTGTGCATATACTTTTAATTAATTAAATCTTTATGGACAAGTTAATGATAAGAGCACGTAAAACCACGCCAAAGCGAGAGACAATTTCTACAGTATTGACATCAGATCCTTTAATCATGAGGAAACCATTGTGTTGCATCGCTAATATATGCAACGTTTTTTGGGAAAATATCTCGAGAACCAATAGGAGTAATTGATGTTTTTTAGGGTCCACAACATTGGTGAAGGTGTTACTTAAAATTTGGGTCTAAATGTTTTTGGGGACGGGACTATGACATCATGAAAATCTTTTATCAACAATATCTCTGTAACAGTTGGTTGTAGTGAAACTATCCCATACATTTTCTGATCAGTATTTTTGAGCTATACAGGATGGGTATACTTTTTGTTCATAATACCATGATTTTATTTTTTGTCAATTCATTTTCCATTAAATTAAAACCCATAAAAAACTTTACACAGGATACTAGTATAAGCCTAAAACTGGTGAGGCAGAGCATAAAGCTTGTTTTCTGCCGGTGAGATATGTGCTTATCACGTAATTTTTTACATGATAGTTCAGTGAGATAGTCTGGTGGAAATTAATGGTAGTTAAGTTTACTTAACTCAAGTTAACTGGTGGGCGCCGCGCTTCGCAGCAGTCGGGGTACCATATTGAATTTCGAGGTTGTGCGCGTTCTCCACTGTGTGCCTTATTAGTATCCACTTTGCTTTTACCTAGATCGGTACTTTATTACTCCTCGCGCCTCGTGGTGCTAGTCCTCATTTTCGTTTGTTCTTCTTCGAGTTACAACGTTATTTTCTGAGTAACTTTTGCTGTTAATTATAAAAGTTTGTGTGGTTTTATCGTGTTCGTTGGTCTGTTATTGGTGATTGAAACCGTACGTGTTTAACCGAAATAAAGAATACTACCAGCAATGTTGTTTTGTAGTAAGAGCCTTGTATTGCTGTTGTTTATGTCGTCGATACATTACGTTTTTCCCCTAACCGCCGACCAAACAAAAGAAGGGCGACAACAGACGATGCAAACCCCTCGCCCGACTACACACAACGATCCTTGGCCGATTGGTTGAGAATTTCGACAGAAAGTTTACGTTTGGTATGCAACGCCCTACACATCGTTGACACGGGCAGCCAGCAACAGCTTGCACGTCGTTTACACTTGTTTCATCATCCACCAGTTAGCAGTACCAACCCCGTTGCCACCGCCGGAATAGTCCACAATGTACCGTCATTGGCTCCAAACGTTGTGACGACGGCGACGGTGGCGTCCGACTTTACGCCCCCACCAACGTCCACATCAACGGCGGCACTCAACAACTCCGCCAACACGATAGATCATGCCGTTAATCCGACATCGATTAGTCATCTGGATCCATATCTTGCCCGGCAACTCGACTTGTACTTCAACAATCGATTCGCACAGACAACAAATGTGACGTTCCAGGGGATTTTGATAACAAACGATATTAACGTTAATATCGTTAATATCGTTATTATCGTTAATATCGTTAATGGAACTACAGAGTAACGTTATTATCGTTAATATCGCTAATATCGTTAATATCGTTAATATGGTAAGAGCACAGATTACCCTTACTATCGTCAAAAAGTTTTGTTCAAGACGTTTGTTTATACATTTCACATACGTGTGTCGTTTTATGAAGTTCTAAAATAACCGTGATTTAATTATTATTTCGCCAAATAGCAATCAATTCAAAACAAACTCGCTTGTTCATGACATGATAAACTCTGATTCATTCAATTATGACACGCGGACATATATTTTTCTAGAAATAACAAAGCACTTTTTTTTCATTTGTTATTCCTGTACCTTCAGCACAAATTTGAAAAGCCACTTTAAAATACCGTGTCATTCGATTTGGTAATGTATTATTTTGAAATGTACATTTGCAGGTAGCACGCGTTTGTGTATTAAATTGAACTTAATTAGCTGGTTCTTATATTCATTTGGAGATTAAAGATACAGAAGTAAGTTCGAAAGCAGGCACAAGTAGAAACCGTCTGCTATAATTCTTTTTTCTGAATTGTTCGACGGGTTGCCATTCTATAAGCTCTTGGGAAAAAACTTTACATTATTAAAGACACGTTACATTAAAGTTTTTTTCAATAGCAAAACTTTTATTATTATTCTTTCGAAAGACATTTCACTTGCACTGGGTGAAGATGTACCCTTAATTAAATTGATCGCAACGTTTTCAGTGATCATTATTGATTTTTGTCATTTCGTCGGTAATGTTTTCAGGTTCAACATTGGGATGAAGGACGAATGTAGGAAGGGACGAATGAAAACATTTTAACGTCGGCTTGACGAGTTGCAAAAGTTCTCTTTTGAAATACTCACCTTCGTTTAAAAATAACATTACCTGTTTCCTTCAGTTTGTTGTGAAGTTTATGTGAAAGGTTGTCTGAAAGTTGTGTTTACACAGGGCTCTAAAACTTTACTTGAGGGTAATTCTAAAATTGAATTTCTTACGCCGTAATCAAGCGAAAGAAAGATTAATATACACGAAATGGTTTCCTTGTCACAAATAAAATGATCACATGTTTAATATTAATGTTATTATCGTTAATATCAAAAATATAGTTATTTTCTTACTATAATTTCGTAATTATAGTATATATAATATATATAACGATAATAGCGATAATAACGATATTAACGATAATAACGATATTAACGATAATAGCGCTATTAACTATAATAACGCAACGATAATTATTAGCGATAATATCGCTAATTCTATTGTTTTATTAACGATATTATCGTTAATAATTATCGTTAATATCGTTTGTTATCAAATTCCCCTGGAACGTCACAAATGTTTCAACCTCGACAACGCCTACGGACACATCCATTCCGTGTAGCTCATCCGTTAACCCAGTTTCTCTTACTACACCGTTTGTTAGTGGCATCGCCGCAGCGTATCAACCTCGTGCGCCTCTCACCGCCCCCGCGCTTCCGCCCGCAGTCATCGAACGCATAAGGAACGGTGAGTATCACATTAACTTCGATTTACTTTTGCCTAATTCTGTTCCTTCTTCGGCTACTGAGTACACCTTTCAGCTCGTGGAGGGGATCTCTCCCGGGGTCAGACTGGTTCCTCCACAACGTCGGTCACGTGTGGTGGATCTTGCTTCATGGATGGTTGCCTGGTCCAACTTTTTCCGTTGTCACCACCTGTTTTTCCCGGAGCGCACCTCAGAACTTTTACATTACCAATCCACCATCTGCAATTTTGCTTCTCGTTTCGCGTTTTCCGCATGGTCCGAGTATGACAGGCAGTTTAGGTACTTACTTTCCTACGACACCAGCTTGGTTTGGAACAGGGTCAACGACGATCTGTATAATACTGTTCTCCGCGGCTTTCCCTTACAGGCCTGTTTTATCTGCCATAGCACGTCTCATTTCGCCAACGCCTGCCCTCAATCTTCTCGTCGTACATCTGCCACTGCTCACCATCAATCAAGCGTTTCGGATTCTCAGCCCTCGAGTTCTTTTTCGGGTTCTCGTAACCCGCCCTTTCGTGCCTCTGAACAGCAGCCCTTTCGTGCCCCCCAGCTACAGCTTGGACACTCGCCAGTCATATGTCGCTTCTTCAACTCCAACAGCGGTTGTCACATCCCACAGTGTCGGTTCATCCACCGTTGCCGTTCCTGCTCCGGTTCGCATTCGGCTTCACAGTGCCCTGGCCGATTCAGATCTTGAGTTCCGCCCCTTACCTTCAGGTATTATTACGCCCATTCATGTTGATTCCTTAGTTTCTCTTCTAGACACACATCCGGACAGGGACTTGGTCTCTTTCGTTACTAATGGTTTTCGTTTTGGGTTCGATATAGGTTTCGAAGGGCCGATTTCAGAGACCCGCCCCAGGAATCTACTCTCCTCTCGGTCCCATCCATTAGCTGTTTCGGAATCCATTGTAAAGGAGGTAAGGCGAGGGCACACGTCGGGTCCGTTCCTTTCTCCTCCTTTCAACCCACTCCATTGTTCTCCTCTCGGTTCAGCGCCAAAGAAAGACGGATCTCTGCGCATTATCCTTGACCTATCGTCCCCGCGGGGTTCTTCCGTTAACGAAGGTATCAGTAAAGACATTTACTCTGTCAAGTATTCCTCTTTCGACGAGGCGGTTACGTTGGTGTCGTCTCTCGGTCCCACTGCCTTTATGGCCAAGTTAGACATACAGCACGCATTTAGACTTTGTCCCGTTCGTCCTGAACAGTGGCCACTCCTTGGTTACTTCTGGGCGGGGTACTACTTTGTTGACACTAGATTGCCTTTTGGCAGTAGATCTTCTCCGTTCATTTTTAATTCTTTTGCCGTATTACTATGCTGGATTCTGATGGTGCAAGGTGGCATCCCTTTTATTTTGCATTATTTAGACGACTTCTTCATTTGTGGGACTTCCCCAGCACAGGTAGGGCGCGATATGGCGTCCATGACTTCGATATGTTCTGAATTAGGCGTCCCACTCTCTTCCGACAAAACAGTGGGGCCGTCTCAAAACCTTACCTTTTTAGGCATTGAAATTGATGCTCAGCGTCAGATCATTCGGTTGCCTCCAGACAAGCTCTCAGCCCTGTTGGTACTGTTGCAGGATTGGGACAATAAGAAAAAATGTACGAAACGCGAATTACTTTCCCTTATCGGCTCGCTGTCATTTGCTGCTAAGGTCGTTCGTCCTGGTCGCATGTTTCTTCGTCGGCTTATCGACCTCTCCACCTCAGTTGCTCAACTTAACCATCACATCCATCTTAATCGCGAAGCTAGGGCCGACATTAGTTGGTGGTTAGAGTTTCTCCCGGATTGGAATGGCGTGGCCACAATTCCCGGAGAACCAGTCTCGTCGGTTAGTTTACGTTTGTTCACAGATGCTTCTGGCGTTGGGTTTGGTGCTTTATGCGGTTCCGAATGGTTAAGCCACTCTTGGCCTCCAGGCTATAACGATTTCCACATCAACATTTTGGAATTATTTGCGATTGTCGCAGCGGTGGTTACCTGGGGTCAGCAGTGGACCAATATGCAGGTTTTGTTTTTCACCGATAACGCCTCGATCGTCCACGTTTGGCAATCTGGATCTTGTAGGGACCCTCACATTATGTCTTTGGTCAGATTTTTATTCCTATTTTCTGCCCGTTTGAACCTTAACATTCTCATGCGTCACATTCCGGGTCACTCTAACGCCGCTGCTGACCTCTTGTCTCGTTTACAGGTCGCCAAGTTTCATCGACTGGTTCCCACAGCAGATATAGAGGCCACACCAATCCCACCTTCAATCTGGCGGATATTGACAACATGATTACAAATTTTCAATTTCACGCTTTGGCTCCATCCACACGATCTACCTACTCTGTTGCTTTTCGATCATTCTCTCACTTCTGCACTTTGGTCAGGGTTCCGGTTTTTCCATTATCCGAAGACACATTAATTCGTTTTGTTGCATCGCGAGCTAGACAAGTCGGTTTCAAGACATTAAAGGTTTATCTATTTGGCATCCAATTTCATGCAATTATGGCAGGTTATTCCGCTGCCCTGTCCCACATGGGAAGACTTTCCTACACTCTGCGAGGTATCCGTCGTGTTCAAGGTTCAGCGTTCAGCAGGACTCGTCGTCAGCCTATTACGTTCCACCATCTCCAAGTTATCTTTTATCGTTTGGACTTTCTCAGTTACCCATCATTGGTCCGTTCTCTACTCAAAGCTGCATCAGCCCTAGCGTTTTTTGGTCTCCTTCGTGTCTCCGAGTACACTTGCCAGTCCGCTGCCACGTTTGATCGAGTTCACGATTTAATGATGCACGACGTCACCATCTCTGGTCGGATTCTATACGTAAACATTCGTTCTTCGAAGACAGACCCGTTCCGCGCGGGATGTACCATCCGCGTCGGGCAATCTGGTCACATTATTTGCCCAGTCACATCTATGCGGGAGTGGCTGCAGTTACACCCAGGCCCGAACCTCCCTCTATTCGCGCTCTCAGATCATCAATTCTTGACACGCCAAGACATGGTGGAACTTTTGCTACGGGCGTTGCCCAACCTTCCCAATATAAACACACACTCATTTCGCATTGGCGGAGCGTCTGCCGCTGCGTCCGCTGGCATCTCAGACAGTACCATTCAAATATTGGGTCGTTGGTCCAGTGACGCTTACCGCCGATATATTCATCACAATGAGGAGGTTGTCGTGCAGCTATCACATCAATTAGCCACAATCTATCCCCTTACACGAGGCTGGGATCAGGTGTCTCTAAGTTCCTTTTCTTTACCTTAACTTTACTTCGATTTGGGGGAAATTTGGGGGGGTCCACTCCAGCATACGTCACAGGGTGTCTGTCCTCGTTGATAGCACTCGCCGGCCTTGTAGTCGGTAGCTAGTTCTAGATAAGTTTTGGTATAGGGTGGCTATCCTTGTTGATAGCACTCGCCGTCCTGGTTGACGGTAGGTCACTAGTTAGGCACTATTTTGTATTGGGCACTTGTTCCAGTTGACAGTGCTCATCCATCCGGTAGATGGACCTAAGTCAGTTCGCATTGGGCGCACATCCTTGTAGATGGCGCTCCCCGTCCTAGTAGACGGCCAGCGATAAGATGACATGAGTTAGTTTGCCATTGGGCGCACATCCTGGTAGATGGCGCTCCCCGTCCTAGTAGACGGCCAGAGTCTAGCGTTTCAATTCCTTACTAAGCCTGCTGGAGTGTCCTTCCCTGATATCCCTCAAATCTCCCAATTTGCTTTGTTTTTGTACTAGAAGCCCTAGCCAGTTAATGGTAGTTAAGTTTACTTAACTCAAGTTAACTGGTGGGCGCCGCGCTTCGCAGCAGTCGGGGTACCATATTGAATTTCGAGGTTGTGCGCGTTCTCCACTGTGTGCCTTATTAGTATCCACTTTGCTTTTACCTAGATCGGTACTTTATTACTCCTCGCGCCTCGTGGTGCTAGTCCTCATTTTCGTTTGTTCTTCTTCGAGTTACAACGTTACCCGCCCTCTCCGCCCTAGGAGGGTTGGAATTGTGAAGTTCGTTCGTTATAGGCTTTATTTTACGATGATTATTTCCTACGGTTTTTATATGCCTTCAGACGTTTATAGGCTTTATTTTACGATGATTATTTCCTACGGTTTTATATGCTTCTTAGGTGTTTTGTATTGGTTCTTGTTTTATACTACGGTCACTCTTGTATCGCTTTATCAGAACAATATATGGATTGATGGGGTCCACTCCAGCATACGTCACAGGGTGTCTGTCCTCGTTGATACCACTCGCCGGCCTTGTAGTCGGTAGCTAGTTCTAGATAAGTTTTGGTATAGGGTGGCTATCCTTGTTGATAGCACTCGCCGTCCTGGTTGACGGTAGGTCACTAGTTAGGCACTATTTTGTATTGGGCACTTGTTCCAGTTGACAGTGCTCATCCATCCGGTAGATGGACCTAAGTCAGTTCGCATTGGGCGCACATCCTTGTAGATGGCGCTCCCCGTCCTAGTAGACGGCCAGCGATAAGATGACATGAGTTAGTTTGCCATTGGGCGCACATCCTGGTAGATGGCGCTCCCCGTCCTAGTAGACGGCCAGAGTCTAGCGTTTCAATTCCTTACTAAGCCTGCTGGAGTGTCCTTCCCTGATATCCCTCAAATCTCCCAATTTGCTTTGTTTTTGTACTAGAAGCCCTAGCCAGTTAATGGTAGTTAAGTTTACTTAACTCAAGTTAACTGGTGGGCGCCGCGCTTCGCAGCAGTCGGGGTACCATATTGAATTTCGAGGTTGTGCGCGTTCTCCACTGTGTGCCTTATTAGTATCCACTTTGCTTTTACCTAGATCGGTACTTTATTACTCCTCGCGCCTCGTGGTGCTAGTCCTCATTTTCGTTTGTTCTTCTTCGAGTTACAACGTTACCCGCCCTCTCCGCCCTAGGAGGGTTGGAATTGTGAAGTTCGTTCGTTATAGGCTTTATTTTACGATGATTATTTCCTACGGTTTTTATATGCCTTCAGACGTTTATAGGCTTTATTTTACGATGATTATTTCCTACGGTTTTATATGCTTCTTAGGTGTTTTGTATTGGTTCTTGTTTTATACTACGGTCACTCTTGTATCGCTTTATCAGAACAATATATGGATTGATGGGGTCCACTCCAGCATACGTCACAGGGTGTCTGTCCTCGTTGATACCACTCGCCGGCCTTGTAGTCGGTAGCTAGTTCTAGATAAGTTTTGGTATAGGGTGGCTATCCTTGTTGATAGCACTCGCCGTCCTGGTTGACGGTAGGTCACTAGTTAGGCACTATTTTGTATTGGGCACTTGTTCCAGTTGACAGTGCTCATCCATCCGGTAGATGGACCTAAGTCAGTTCGCATTGGGCGCACATCCTTGTAGATGGCGCTCCCCGTCCTAGTAGACGGCCAGAGTCTAGCGTTTCAATTCCTTACTAAGCCTGCTGGAGTGTCCTTCCCTGATATCCCTCAAATCTCCCAATTTGCTTTGTTTTTGTACTAGAAGCCCTAGCCAGTTAATTACACGATAACGTTTTGTATTCCATCTCACAATTTTTGTAAAATAGGAGCTGTGGAAAATTTATGAAAAGGTTTTGATATTTTATCGCAGCTCCTATCTCACAAAATTGATATTTCAAAGAAATGCTGAAGGTCCCTTTAAATGAATTGAATAGAACCTATTCAGGGTTTAATCTAGAGTGTCCATTGATCCGTTGATTTATTTTGCTTTAAAAACTTTAAAAATCACTCTTGTATAGGGGGATGGGGTGGGTGGGGGTGGTCACAGGTTTTACTCACCGAAATAAAGCTCGAGTTTTCCTTTTCCTAAAAAAAGCGCCCTTTGGATGTTTATGTGCTGTTCTCCCTTCCGCCGGACGCTGCCCTTCCATTCTAGATTAGACCCTGCTATTGTTTGTTCCCTGTCTTTAAATGTGAGCAGAATTTTGTGAATGTGTTTCCTTCTGTTGTGAAAATCTTTATGTGTGTAAGAGCAGTTGGTTAAGAAGAAGTAGAAATAAAACATGGGTCGAACAAATAAGTCCAACCCCAAGGCAGAAAGAATCAATCTTATAAAAATTGGGTAATCGTTTTCAAAATACTGCATATAAGAATTTGTATTGGAAATCGTGATCTCTTTTCCACATATTATTTCAATCTCTAGGAGAAGGCTTGCGAAAATGGAACAACCTGGAAAAAAAGATATAATCGTAGGAAAAATGACCTTAAAAAAGTTCATCATCTGGGGCTGGCTTGATAGATGTTGAAGCCAGCATTCATGAATGCATGGATAGATCAGCATACTTCCATGCAACATACAAAAATAAATATTGTTACAAAGGATGGTGATGAAGATGCAGATGAAAATCAAACTTTATTAGAAGAAAGAATGGAAATTGAACCATTGTCTCCTGCTATTGTGGCTACACAACCATTTTCGATTTCAGCAAAGAAAAATATCTTTCATCAGCAACAATACAGCAACAATATCCTCATCATCATCTGATAAACTTTCTGACATTTTTTCTACGAGTTTTTTCTTATTATTCAAACTTTTTTTACGCGACAACTACTGACATTTGTATTGGCATGCTATCTTACAAAAGCTCACTTGATGAATTAAATTCCATCTCACTGAGCCATCTCGTAAAAAATTACGCGGTAAGAGATATCTGACTGGTGGAAAACAAGCTTTTTGTAACATAAAATAGAACCATAATCATACCACTATTTTGTTGCTCTCTGTTCTTTTCCTCGTGTTGTTCTATTTGTTTATCATTGGTTCCTTCACATGTTCCTGAGGAGTCTGCTGTGGACCACCTTCTGCCACCCAAGATCCTTTCTATCTCCATGACACTTGTGCTCATATCTTCATACATTCAAAATAAATATATGTATACTGCTAATAACAGACCTCTAAATTAGGAAAAAATACTGACAGCCAAAAAATTGCTGTCATATCTGAAGATTTTGGCAAAACTTGATTAATTTATTTCAGTAAAACTGTAGCATAATGGGTAATAAAACAGACATTAAATACTTTTTACATCAATAGTGTTATTTAGATCAAGAAGTTACAAGATTTAAAGGGATTCCTGTGTCCAAAATGATTCTGTCTTTATAACTCTTCTTCCTTTTCTCATATTGTAGCTCTCTGCCTAGTAGTGGCTTTGGCCTTGCAGGGAGCAACCCATTTAAAAAAAAAAAATAAGAAGAAGATAATTCAAGGGATGATAGAACTGGCAAAGTTGTTTAAGAACTCTTTTTACAGTTTTTGGAAATTCTGGTTCCTTGGGCAGATATTTTGATTTAATAAACCATAATAATTATAATGTAATAAGATAGTATTTTTTTAGTGAGTATAACTTCTGAATTAGTAAATAACTTTATTCTTCCATCAATCAACTCAGAGTGGAAGCCCTTACTCCATAGTAGCTTACAAAGATGTAATATTAATCTTATCTAAAGTTATTGCAATGAGAAGTGTTTTAGTTACTATCTTATTGCATCATATGCATTGGATAAATTAAATATAAGATTTTAAAAACGAAACATGTCAAGAACTATAAATAATTATAAAATATTGAAAAGAGACTTGCTAAACAACTTATGATATTCACAGCTCTATCATGTGTATATCATTTTGGAAGCAGGAATCCCTTTGAAATTTTAAAATGCAGCAGATAACAAGTAACAATGAAAGTTTGACCCTGAGGTGTTTCCAAAGTCTTATTCAAACATTTAACTGTATTCAAATGCAAAACACTCTTTTTTATATGATCTGAAAAATTGCTTTTCTTTGTGGCATTTTATTTCAGATATGAATTTATCAAATTTCTGGATGTGAATGGAATGGAAGTAAAATGTCTAAAGGCATTAACATTTAGACATTGACATTTTACATTTTAAATGTTGTCTTTTATAAAGAGTTTTTTGAGAATAAAAATGCAAGGAATTCCCAAATGCACTAACATGTTTAGCTGAAGCCAAAATCAGTCATACGTTAGATATAACTCGCTATTGTTCGTCTTTTCCCTTCAAAAAATGAAATGAAATGTTTGTTAAAAAGACAATAATAGTGACACCATTTGTCAAAGAAAAAGAAATGAATTATTTAGTTTTCGTCACGTAAACACACCAGACGAACTAACGTCATTGAGAAAATAGAATAAGAAATCATGGAATAACAAAAGAAAGGACTTATTTAAAAGTAATGATTTTAAATATTTGTCTTCCCAGTTATAAAAAACAGTCGGCAAAATTTTGCCATCATAGTTAAGGCGGCTTCATGACAGCTGAACTCCGTCGTAAATTCAGAGGACTGTAAAAATCATTATTTAGGTCACTACAAATAAAAAACGAGGAACTTGATATTAACAGTAATTAATGTGTTTTATACTTTTCAGTGGGAGAAGAAAATCAAGCATTATTACAAGCTGTTGTCTTCATTGAAGATGCTATAGAGGTAAGACTTGTGTTTCCTTAGTTTCTTTGTTATGAAAAGTGATTTTAAAATAATTCACTTCATAATTTAGTATAATTCAAAACTACCAGTTGCTATGTAATATAGTTGCTAAGGTTTATGATTTCCAGAAGAATGTTGGTATCAATTTTATTGTAAGAAAAAGACACAAGATTTGTTTGATTCATCGGGAAATGTATTTCCATTTTTTCCAAAGCACTTATTTACACGATTAAACATTCCTGTAAAGGCATTTCTGATCATTTGAGTGTTAAGATTAGCTGCAACATTTCTGATTGAAGCTTTCAATTGGTCCAGGTCTGGGGCTGCAAGTTTGGTGGTTGTTCCCAGATCTGTTGTTTAATGTAACCCCACAAGAAGAAGTCACAGACAGTGAGATCCGGAGATCTTTGAGGCCACTCAACATCTTCTCGTTTGCTGACCACTTTTCCTGGAAATTGGCCACAGAGATTTTTCTCTAATTAATTGATACCCTGTTTTTTCGACTTTTTTGACAATTTTTGAAAAGTGATCTTTTAATTTTTCAGTTATAACTTTTTAACCAATGAACCAAATTTAAAGTTTGACACGTCAAAATTTAAGTGAAAGCATCCTCTTTATGATGGAAAAAAAATTAAATATAAACTTTTTTTTCGGCCCTGGTAATTAATCAAAGACTTAAAGTTTTTTGTGTGACACCCGGTACCACATGGTTTATGATCATCTGTAGTTCCTTGTTAAAAACTATTCACATTTCACTGAAAATAACATGTAAAATTCTTCATCAATTTCCAAAACCCAAACATTTTTTGAACAGAAAATTTTAATGAAGTGTTTTAAACTTGTTATTTTTATCCCTGGTTCTTTTCCTATGATTTCAGCATCGGTCAATTCACCATAAAGTCGATCCAAAATCCTTGCATCGATACAGATTATATCATTCCAAACCTGTACGCTGGTGAGTCCATTTCTATCCTGTTTTGCAAGACTAAATAAGATGAATTTCTTTGTATCATCTGGAAGAGTGTTGGAAAATTCTTTTTGTAAAATCTAAAATTTATTGAATAATTGGTAGAACGTAGCATTATTCCTTCAAAACTGATATTAACTTCATGAACGTCTGCTGATTATTTAACATAAATAGTCTCTGACTACATGATCTTGTTTTTCAAACGGAATCAATGTAGATTATTAAAGGGGTTGCAAACAGAACAGTGTATCCTGTTACTTTACCCTAATACAGAATAGAAAAAAGTTATGATGTTTTCAAAGTTAGACATGGTAAAAAACTTTCCCCAGGATTTCGTTCTTCATTTTTCTAAGATTAATTTCAAATATTAAAAGTTTGAAATTGAAAATAAACTCTGCCACTGTGACTGAAACTGTAGGTGAAAATGATGAAATTCGTAGATTGTAAATGTATCTTGAAGCAAACAAATTCGTTTGATTGCCCTGACAGTCCTACATAGAAGGCAAGTGTTAATCAGCTTTATACTGTTGGTTGCCATCTTATAAACTTTATTTATATTTTTTTTCTATACAGGATCTTACGATTAGTTAACACGGTACTGTTGTCTCTAGCATTTTTTGAAAAACCTTCATCACTCTCGTAAGTTAATTATGTTGTAGATTTTTTAATTAACAACCAAAAAAAGATGTTAATCAATGTATCAGAAAGTTTTCTGATACATGAAATTCAAATAACAACATATGACATGGCATGAAATAGAATTGCTTTCTTATCAAACTCCACAAGAAAAATAAATCTTTTTTATTCCTATTACTAGCACATTGTTAGCTCAGCATCTTTAAAGGTTTTTTGCAAAAAAATTAAAAATAGGAATAACCATTGGTGATTCAATTCCTCTAGCATGAATGCAATTCAAAAGGTTTTTTTTAGTTTCTCACCAGCTAGTACCAGCAGGGTCTAATCTAGGCCAAATGAGCATCCGTTGATCGGACACTGCCCTCGGCATTTTTTTTTAAATTTATTTCACTTTAAAAACTTCAAAAATCACTCTTGTATAGGGGTGGTCACAGGTTTAACCCACAGAAATAAAGCTCAGGTTGCCCTTTTCCTAAAAAAGTGCCCTTTGGATGTTCATAATGTGCCCTTTTTTCCTTCTGCCGGACGCTGCCCTTTCATTCTAGATTAGACTCTGACCAGAGTGATTTTGGTTGGCAGAACATTAAGAAACATAAATATGGTGGAAATAGTAGGACTTATTAGGATTATTTGATATTTGATATTTGCTGGGAGACAAGATTTGTGCACAGCCTTTGTCTCTCTTTAGTAAAACCAGGAAAATTTTTTGTGTCAAAATTTATTTTACTATAATCATGGGGACATTAAATTATACATAGTACTAAAATTTGATTCCAAGAAGTTTGTTTACTCATAGTTATTATTGCTTTTCTTAATGTTTTGTAATGGAATACAGATTGTCATCAGATCCCAGGCAAAAAGATGAGAAGATTGAACTTCCATGTGGCTTAACAGAAACCATTGAACTTATCTGCCTATTCATATTAACTGCTGATTTGATATTTAAGGTTTTTACCTTCATCTATTATTGTTGTTTGTGATGTCAATATACTGATAGAATGAAATGATGTAGCAGTTATAGGCTATATTGCATCACTAGAATTATTGACACAATTTTTGAGTATGGTATACTAGATAATAAAATGTTTATATTGGCACCTATATTCATAGATCAGAATGGTTGGTCGAAAGCAGGCTCGAAAAAATCCCTGGTTGATAGCATGCTCTGTTCTACTTCTGTTCACTTATTTCGACTGGTTTGTATCTGTTGGATATATCTGTCGAGAGGTAAGTTCATTTAACATTATAAGAGATTTACAATTGTTATTTCGTGCTCTCTCAACTTGATATTCACTCCTTTATTCTTTTCTTTACAACAGAGATATCGTCTACGAAGAGTTATTCGTCCATTCTTTTTAATTCAGAATTCTTCATTAATGAAAAAGACTGTATGTATCTTTACCCTAGTACTTAGTACCCTAAGTATCTGTTCTTTACTTCAGAATCTACAATATTGACGAAATAGTAGCACCTTGTTACTTTGCATGTAGAAATATTCTTTAATAATTAGCGTTATCGTTTTCTTGTGTTTTAGGTGCAAAGTATCCAACAGTCTATACCACAGATTTTTAGTGTTTTGTTCTTGATGTTTCTTCATCTTTATTTCTTCACTATGCTTGGTATGGTTTTGTTTACACCAGAAGATCTTCGTTATAACACAACACAACGTACTTTAACACCTGTATGTTTTTCTCAAGCTTTTTGTTTGCTGTTTTTTTTAGATCTAACTTCTGTATATCCTATTTTTGTTTGACAAAACTTACTTTTGTAGTAAAGAAAAGCGAAGGCTATGCTGAAGTGCTATCAATCTTTCTGAAGTGTCCTTAAACACTTCATTATAAGTTTGGAAGTTGTTATCCAATTTTCTAGGCTACACCTGTTCAAACTCTTGATCAACTCAACGATGTGAATGAAGGGAGAGCTTATTTCAGTGATATTGGAGCCGCTGTTATGTCTCTTGTTGTTCTACTAACAACTGCAAATAATCCTGATGGTAGTTATCTTTTATTTGAAAATATGCATTGTCTTTAAAATGTGCTTGATGTTGTTTCTCTAAGGTAGTAGTTTTCATATCCTAGATAGAACGTATTAAAAAAAAAAACATCTGGATAATACAAGGAATAACTAATATCTTTTTGTGCTTCTGCATTTTGGCCATTACTTTGCAAATAGTTTTAGGTCTATGTTTATAAGAGGGCATTTTACTCATCAGGTCAGATGATGTTGACGTTCTTAGTCACGGAGATGTTGATATAGCTCATCCCTGTGTGTTTCCTTTCAGTGATGATACCAGCATATTCAGATAATCGATTTTATGCACTTTATTTCATCCTCTTCTTAGCAATTGGTGAGTTGTTTTGTTGTGTTTTTTTTGTCTACAGTCAGTGTCAAAAGGTTGAGTTTTTTTTCCTGTTCTTGGAATCACTCTTGATTTTGATGTATTCTAGGCATGTATTTCTTTATGAATGTACTTCTGGCTGTTGTTTATAATCAGTTCAAGGGTTCTTTTACAGTAAGTTAACTACTCATGATTGTTTTATCTCTATTTTATTTTTAACACAAAGAGATACAAAAATGTCGCAAGCACACAAAGTCCCAAGCACAAATTGCTGCTAGAATTGTCGTGACTTTCCCAACATTTTATGCAACATTTTTCTTTTTTACCATTCATGACTTTTTGTGAACGTGACTTTTAAATATTTTCAAAAAAATACTTCTCAAATTTCCAGCTATTTTTCCTCGCTTTTGGAAAAGTGAACCCTGAAGAATTGCACGTAGAATTGCTTAGAGGAAAATTTCTCAATAATGGCTTCAATTTATGTATTTTACAAGTTTTTATGTGTACGAAATTATGGCATCTCACGACTTTTAATGTACGCAATTTTTCTCAGTTTAGGTTGCTCTCGACTTTTCATGCTCGCGACTTTTTGTGCCTTTAACGTAGTAATGTGTGAAAGATTTGGCATTTTGATCTTCTTTTTAATGCAGATAAGGCATGTTACTTATTGCTAGCATTTTGAATTTCGTTTTGAATAGAAAACCATGCAAAGTAGTTTTTTGAGAAGAAGAATTGGTGTTCGTGCAGCATTTGAAGTTCTCCGAGGATGTGCAGTTAATCCAACTCCAATCAATGGTCCAAGGTAGCATAATGTTCAACCTTTGTTTTCTTTCATATTATTACATTGCTTCACTCTTTATGCGACTTGACTGACACAGATTCAATGACCTTATGGACAATCAAACAATCAAGAGGAAGTTATTGACACTCACTCCTTAAGGCATACATGAAATAAAAATAAATTCTTAAAATGATCTTTACATATCATGATATAAAACTAGAGATATAACACTACAAGCAAGGGTAACAATGCCTCCTGCTGTTTATGCGCAATAACATTGATAAATTTTCTTTTAGTACAACTGTCGATAAAGCATCTGTTAGAACTGTCATTGATTGTGTTCATTTCTCAAGAAAGTCCAGATATGTACCAGCAATGAATGAAGTATGTTTTAGCAGTTCATTGCCTAATTCCTTCTCTGTGTAATAGAAATATAATGGGAAAAAATTGAAAAATTGAAGTACTGCAATTAGTTTAGGGTTCTAATTTGCTGAATTCTGGATCTTATTAAATTCCAATAAAATTGTATTTAAGCTGCTTATCATAAATATTGCACTTCTAGTACTTAGATAATTTACCAACTCCTTCGATGAGTGCCAAACAATTCCAAGATGTGTTTGATATTGTTTTCAAAGATTCTATAAAAAAGGTTAGTTTGTCTATGTTTCTTTATATTCTTTAAATCTATTTTCTTTGCATATAAGTTAAATCGTATAATTTTTAATCTGTCTGCTGGACAGAATCAGAATGGTGAATGATATGTCAGTTTAATATGTTTTTAAGCGACATCCATGTCGTCAATTTGAGAGACCAATCCTGAGACAGATTCAATCCATTCTTCTTCATGACTACTTCCAATATTTTGGCGATTTTATGGCATTGGTGAATGTTTTTGTGGTCACAGTAAGTTACTTATGAGATGTATATGCATAGTTTTATCATAAAGCAATGATTGTCTCGGAAACATCTTTCATTGATCTCTCATACTCTTTTACTAAAAGTGTTAAGGAAAACATCTTTGAAAGTCACACAGTATAACATTCAAAACCGACACCCATTTTCCTTTTGCAATATTGTTTAGATTGAACTTGCGACTTCATTAAATAAGGCTTTTGCTGGCCATTCAATGTTATCAGTGAGTATTATTCTATTTCCATTCAAAATCTATATCTGTAATGATAAGGATTTCAAATGAATTCTTTTTACCCTTTTAGATCTTCAATTTTTGCTTCATTTTTTATTTCGCCATTGAGCAGGTACGGCTAGCAAATATCCTTTTGCTGCTGTGTATTTTTTTTTTATATGTTTGCATTCGATTTGTATTTTGTGAAATTCCTGTCTCTACTTGATTGTTTGCAATGAGGACAGAAAAATCTGTAATATTCAAGGCCACCCTAATGCCAATTGAACAATGGATTAAAGACTCTGACATGCAATGGCATCTTTCTGTTTATAGACATTAATGATTTATTTCGTTGGACCTAAAAGATATTTTTCACACAAGGTTATTTTCTATTTATTATTTTGTGATGGTGATTCGTTCAGTCTTTGGTTATACCTATTCTCATTCACTATTTAGAATGTCTGGTTTGAAAGTGGTGTCACATGGCTTCTAGTGGTAAGGTTACTTGGAGGGCGAGAAAGGTCCCATTCCGTACCAGTAATATAACACTATATTCGATTTTGTCAGAATAGTCCAAATTGGTTCGAATTTGTCCTATAGCCTGACCCGTAACCCTAACCGTAATATATGAAAGCTCGAAAAATTGAAATGCGTATATTATGTTGACTGGTTATTTATAGAAAGAAGAATACAGTCTAATAATTTCTTTGCAACTTTTGTTTTTCATTTTGTTTCACAGATTGTGGAAATCCTATGCATAGCGTTATACGGTGGTCCTTTTCCCTACCTTACAGAGTAAGTGTCCTCTAACTTTTGCAGAGATCTCATGTTACTGCATGACCATCAATATAAATTCTTATGTTTCTCTGGTAGACAGGAGATTGTTCAACGTAGCATGCAGTTCAAGATATTGTCTCTTTATAATTTACTTCGAATTACCAACATGTTGATTATTATTCGACTCCTTCGAATCATACCCAGTATAAAGGTACATCTCCATTATTGCCCATCCCTTTTTTTCTCTACGAACCCCTCTTTGTACACTTACCTGCCTTGATATGTGCAGTCCTTTTATTCTCTGGTTCCTTCATTACAGTTTCATGCTATTTTTCTTTGTTTCCTGCTCTAGCCTTTATCAATGGTTGCAAGTACACTGGTCGATTTAGTTAAAAATATGCGAGCATTCGGTGGAATTGTTATTGTATGTGCCTTTATGAATCACTTTTCTTTTTCTGATCGCAAAATCATTGTTCAAACCTGTTTTACATTGTGTTGGTATTGATCCTAGATGATCTACTATATATTTGCTGTGGTTGGTATGATGTTATTCGAAGGGAAAAGCCCCAAACCACCTGTAAATGGAACAATGTACGTCTTCAATCTATCAATTTGTTTGTTGTTTTTTTTTGTCAATAATTTATCTTCAACTTCAGCTTTGTTCTTTTTTTGGTTCTATAGAACACAATCAACCATCAACAGCTCCTGGTGTGGCACTTATGAACAGCTCCAGTATTACCCTAACAATTTTGACGATTTTGCTGTAAGACAACATTCAAATTCTAAATCCTTCTGTTTTTTGTGATCCTCCATTGTTGTCACTTTAAAATATCAATAGAATTGGTGTTTATAATATTCAGTGTTGAACTCACATGTCAAAATTTTGTTTGATTTGCTAGGAGCAAAATGCATGTCGTTGTTTGAAATTCAATTATTCACATCACATATCAATGCAGTCAAATTTGAAACGTATTCTAATGCTGTTGTGTTCAAAGTAAAAGCTAGTGTAATCTTCAAGGTCTGAAATCTTCACTGGTTTTTCTTTTGTTCTCTTGTAGGCTTCACTAGTCGTTTTATGGGATGTAATGGTGGTCAATAATTGGTTTGTTTTTTTAAAGGCTTATAACAAAACCATGAACAGCAGGTATGTTTCCATGGATTATATCGAAATGATATAGTTCAAACAACGTTCTGTTGTTGATAATGATGTCGTCTTTTTTTCTCGTTTGTGTTCTTATAATGTTTAGAGGAGAAAGTTTTTTTTCTGAATTCATGTTTATCTTATCGTATTGTTTAAGAACTCTATATTTAAACCCTGAAAAGTGCTGATGTATGCTTAGCGGGGATGAACGTGTGCTTTGAGAAAATTTATTGATCAGTTCAATCGCTGCGATATTTGCTATTATTGATTGTACATATATTTTCTGCTATCCTAAGTCCGTAGAATTGCTCGTTCATGGTCAGTAAAAAAATGGTGGAGTGCACCATGCTTTTTCTTTTCAACCTTTTCAACCTTGAATATTGATTAGGTTACTTGCACGCTTTCCTTTTTTACTTTAAATGACTAAGCTCTCCTCCATAAATTTTGACTGAGCTCTAGCTGCGTCTCTGAGTCAGGACTCACTTGAAACTCACTTATGTATTTGTTAATTTTGCTAAATTATATGAATCTATTCTAATTCGCATCGTTGTCGTCATAGATACGCGCAAATCTATTTTGTTCTGTGGTGGCTTGTCTCAGTGGTCGTATGTATAAACCTGTTTGTAGCGCTGGTTATCGAGGTAAATTGTTGAAAACACTTATCATAAAAATCATCCGAAATGAACTAGTAGGAAGACTTTTTTTTTTATTATTCCATTTCTAGGCCTTCATCACTCAATGGGATAAAACAGTTACAGACAAGAAAAAACATCACAAAAAACGAAAATTCGCTCAAAATGAGGAAGTAAGTGTTGTTCGATACATAGATACGATTTCGCTTACTTAGACACGTCACCATAAGCGATTCATTCTGCTGACCGTGTGTGACACCGTGACATAGACACATGTCAAGTGCATCAGCAGCGCTTATTCTGCTGACCGTGTGTGACAAACGTACATTAAAGCGGTCAACATAAACCTCAAGAGATTGAATCACTGTGTAACGGGGCCATTTGGAATTTTTAAAATGGCCAGCTTAAGGCCTGCTTTAGAGGTTGTTGTAGCGTCAATAAGAAAAGATGTTGTCACGTGCATCAAAATCGTCGTGTAAGCGTCGTGATACCGACAACGACTTATGAAAACATTTTCACTTATTTGCTTGTGGTTTTAACAGTGGTTTCTTTCCGCGTGCGTTATAATTATTCTTTGAAGTATCGAATATTACAGCATGAATTTACGATGACTTCCAACAACGAAAATAATTTATTTATGTTGTTTTTCAAGTTTTAATTTCTCTCTTTGAATTTTAATGACTTTGAAGAAGAAGTGGTCGATCCTTTTGATACCGCATAAAGACGTTGAAATGTTTCGTGTGGGTTAGCAATGAAGGCTGTTAAGAGTGTTAAAAGCCTGAGGACTCGCTGTTCAGACGAGACTGCATGATCTTTGGCGTAATTGAAAATTGTTGTGGGATTATTTTTATTTAAAAATATTCCAAATAGTTAAATTAAGTAAAAAGTTCAAACTTTTTTCAACATTTTCTTAAAATTTATTCACTGAAACTTTTTATAAAGACTGTCTCGTATAAAATATTGAGAAATGCAGCGACTCATGTACAACAAAGAGTTTGGGTATTCATCAAGTTTGCTAGGGTAAATAATACTAAAGAGGTGATTAGACAAATTGTGTCTTTTCTGTCAATCCCCAAACCCTTTTCATTAACATTATCGAATTTAATCGAAGAATCACGCAGAAATATTTTGTTCGGCTTTTTTGTCCATTTTTTGAAGATTTTTACAAGGACCGCTTCCAGTTTTTTGTCGATAACTTTCTTTCTACTCAACCAAATCAGAAGAATGGTACACCAAAAAATACTTAACAGATTCCTCTAATCAGATATAATAAAAATATCTTTCATATTCATTCTATCTAAAGATATTTCTTGTGAAACACCGGTACTTTTTTTTGACTCACCGGTAAAGAGGACTATTTCATCCCTAAGATCGATTGAAGCTTGGCTTTTATTTGTTTTGTTTTTTCCAATGAGCATAATGTAAACATATCTTAAACTTGGTGGTGTTTTTCTCATATGCAAGCGAAGCTCAACCTGATTCCGGATTTTTGCTCACATATAAAACAACGTATAAGTGATTATTTTTCTATAACTTTGTACCATTTTGATTTAGACAAGTCGTCATTTCCGAGTGCACGAATGGTTTCGGGCAGATTACCGAGAACCATCGGACGACGAGATATTTCGGGAAATTTGGTCTCACCATTATTTACGAAAATATAAAGTTTTGCATCCTTCAAATAGCTACAATCTACTGCAGGATTGAAATTTAGTTTCTTCCGTTTGAAGACATCCCGAAATGTTGTTGATCCCATTTCAATATCGTTAATGGCGTACATTTACCATTACACTTATCCAATCAGAAATAGATGACGATCATCTAATCCAATCAGAAATAGATGGCGATCATCTTATCCAATCAGAAGACAATGCTGCGATGGCCTTGTGAATACTTGCGAAAGCCCAACTGACACCTTAAAGGCTTTGAGCGATGTCGGTGTCATTTCTCTTTGCTTAATGTGAAAGCCATGCTGTCGTTATGAAAATTAATATATCTAAGCATGTTTTCAGATTTGCTGAAAAAAGTCAAGAGATGTTTAATAGAGATGGCAACTCATTAATTAAGGGTTTAAATGGGGTACCTCTTTTTTTCAGTATACGTAGGAAAGTCGAAATCCACAACTACGTAAATAAATTCTGTGTGGTAAAAAAGTCACTGCGATGAAGAGCATTTTTATTGAAATAGTGTGTTTATTCCTATAAAAATGCACTCTTTCGTAGTAGTTTTTCAACAGATTTACCATGAAAATGAGGTTGGACGCACTAACAATATCATCATCAGAGGTTTATTCGAATAATTTACGAGAATCGGAATTTAATTTACGTTAATTTTCATAACGAGGCGTTAAAAAGAAAGGCGTTATCTGGCCGAGAGTTTAGCCATGAATTGATCGGAATGATCGGAACATGTTGAAAAATAACGCCGTTTATGTGGGACTGGCGTAGTGCAGACCAACAAAGGTTGCTAAGTGAGAAAATTTTACTGTTTGAAAAAGAAAAACCAAACTGGCAATAACACTGTCAATGCTGTTCTAAACCCAATCGTCAATAGCTCAAGCATTGTTTCGTTATTCATAACATGAATTGTTTTGTTCGTTTCATTGTTCCATTGAAGGGTACATTTGCTTAGAGAATTTATTTTCCAGTTTCTTTTAGAGGAATATCACTTTTTATAAGAATTTATTTCTTTGGAACACATTTTGTTTGCGGGATGTTTTTATACTATTTTGTAGATAATTCTAGTTATACATAAAGAACAAATTGATCTTTTATAGTATTTAACCTGATGTATTTCTGTATATTTTTTTTCTGTTCTGTGATAGGCCTTTTCGGAAAACATGTGACGGCAGGTTTCGCCTCGCTTTCAAGTTGAGTGACAGTGACGTTTGTGTTAATAAAACAAAACGACACTTGTATCAAGATTTAAAACAAATCCTTACCGAAAGTTCGGAATTTTCCGAACGGATTTATCATTACCTTCTGTTGCTTGACTGCTAGTATTTTTTGTATAAACCGGTTTGCAAGTAACGGGGAAATAGGATCGTTTAGTTGCTTGTTAATCATCCTGTAACCTCCTTGTTGAATTTTAACATTAAAAACGAGACTACGCAAGCCGTTGTGTCGTGATTTTCCACCATTGCATCTCCAACAATGACTACACGTTGTTTTTTTTATATAAGAAACGCGCAATTTGAGTTGAGCCTGAATGTTTGTTAATATTTTCATATCTTCAGCCTGAAATGTTTCTTAAATGTTTCTTAAAAAATATTTTAAAAACAAAGCCATGGCAAGGGTGTTGAGTTTTTAATGACCATGACCATGACGTTTCCCAACAGCCAAATGATGCGTTTATTGACATAGAGACTGACCAAGAAGAAGATGACATGATAGTGGAATACATGGACAAATTTGACGGAAACGTCTTTGATTTATTCATTGATGTTTGATATTCACGTTGTTGTTGAAAATATGTTCATTGGGAGTTCAGCCTGCCATGTTTCTTAACTTTTCCAGATTTCAGCCTCATGTTTCTTATATGAATGTTTCTTGTATAAAAAAAAACGTGTATCAAATTTGCTATTCGTTGATGTATTTCTGTCACTGTTTAGAAATTACTCGCAAGCCCCTTCTCAACTTTGTTGATCGTTATCAATGGCGCTATTTTTTAGGATCTGGCGTTAACAGGGATGGTGATAGAGGTTTATCCGAGAGAGTTTGATGTTTTGTTTTTAAGAAATAACGCCTGACATTCTCTTAGCCGGAGTTTTTGAGGACACGTAATTAGAGCAACATCAAGGGCGATTTAAAGCTTGCTTTGAAAATTTTCTTCGTTTTTTTGTATATAATGGAGAAATAGGGAAATTTTTATAAGAACTAGTCATTAAGTTTTTAATGACTTTAACGGAAGCATTGACGTACAGCAGAACCCTCTGATAACTCGAACCAATTTCGAATTCCCCTTGAGCCTTCACCAATATTTTTCCACAAAATACCCCCGATAACTCGAACATTCGATAAGTCGAACCAACATTCATGTCCCTTGGAGCAATATTCCCCCGATAGCTCGAACTTGGGAGCAAAAATGGAAATCGATTTTTCAATTACTGCTGTACTTTTCTTTCAATTTAACATATTTAACTCTTCTTTTAAAATGGATAAAAAGTTCTTTTCTCCTGCGAGTTTCAATACGCAAGGGACTTTGAAAACCCTCATCATCACCATTACTAAATCTTTTTCCAGTTACTTTAGCAGTACAATTCGTTTGATTATGACTTCGTAAATAATAGGATGTATGTAGTACGGTTTTCATGTGAAAAAAAGTCTCGGTCCCGTGGGGGTTTGAGTTATCGGGATTCTACTGTATATCTGGGCACCTATGATACGCCTTTGTTTTCATAAACGTTCCCCGGGTTATACGTGCCAACCACAATGAAGGTGACCAATTGGTTATTCGCTTTAATCATTTAATGTTTCTATAGGCAACCAGTCACATAAATACAGAGAAAAATGTATTTTCACAGCATCGTGCAATGCACAGACGTGGTATAACTAACCACAAACAAATTATTGCTTGTTCTCAATGATGGATGATGGCAGTTAAAACAATTTAAAAAGTAATTCCATTTTATTAACTCTAGAATTTGTAATTCGCTTTACAAAACAACAAAACAAAAATCAACTGATTTTTAATTAATGAATCGATTTGAAATTTATTTGAGTTTTTTTTGTAAGAAAAAAATCAGAAAGAATGTTGGTTAACAATATCATGTTTTTTAAGAAGTATGCATGACAACCTGACTCATATTTTCTTGTTGGTGTTTAACTTGTTATACGAAGTAAAACAAACTGATTTTCACTGAATAGCTTACTTTTCAGATTGGCGCGTGCATTCACATAAAGGTTGGTTTTATTGGGTAATTCTCAAACAGATATCTTTAAATCATTATGTAGAGAGAGGTATTTTTTAAATCGGTGGTTTGATCCGAATATGTTATTCTACCTATAGTCAACATCTACATCGATGTTGTTGTGGTAGAAACGATGACACTGCGCATGGTTGCGGCGGCGCAGGTTGCTGAGGAGCTGGGACCAACTGATTTAAAATTGCTGACAGCGCACTGTTTTTGAATTTAAAAATTATTGACGGTTATTATAAAACTTGTGTCCAAACCTCTTACAAGATCTCGAGAGGTGGATAGAGAGAGATAGAAACATGTTCTTTTAATAGTGATTTGTAATCATTGCGTTTTATATTGAACAGAATGATTTTTTAACCGAACTCATTACAACGATGTAATATATTGGCACGTTTGACAGCAATGCTTAAATTAGCTCATTTCTACTATAAAGTCTAATTATCCACTGTGCACTTGTCAGCTGCTGGTAATGTTGATGGAGACAATTCTAATGAGCACTAGAAGTCCAACCATCCCATCAGTTTAGAGAAAACTTATATAGGTAAAGATCAAAGTTTTGCAAATTTTGCAAAGAATATCATGGATCGTGGATTAAAGATTTTTGTTTTAGAATGATTTAAGGCTCGTGGTGGTAACGTGATAATTCACATTTTGTTTACGAAACTGTTCGTCTGATTTGACTTTTCTTTCCATGGAATATAACTGCAATATTTGTGAAATTTTGACCTCTACGTTGTTGTTGTTATGTTGTTGTTGTTGTTGTTGTTGTTGTTGTTGTTGTTTTAACGATTTCCTTATAGATTTATGATGTCTCTTACAAGATTTTGGGGAATGAGCATTATAGAATTTCTTATAGAAAATGCATGTGCGCATTTCTGAAGAGATAATCGATGATTATTTAATGAACTTACTGGTTCTCATAGTTAATCTTATGTGTGGGTACAAACCTTTGTGTGTGGGTACAAACCTTTCATCGGAAGTTGTTTCAGGTCTCTTGAAATCACTGCATTATTGATTATCAAGATGAATGTAATCAAATACGAGTAATTCAATTAATCGCATTCGATATGAAATTTCAGTAATTTAATCTAGTACTGTTTGTCGCTTTGAGATTTTTGTTTTTTGAGTAAACTGCGCATGTTGTGTGAAAAAGATATTGTTTTACAGGGAGAATCGACATTTGCTATGAAATCACAACTGATGTTGTCGTTCATTTCTGATTCAAAAGGACAAAGAGGTTTTGTAGATTTTAAACATTTTTAATGTTTGGTATTCGTGTGATCCGTACTTGGATCATAATTTAGATATCTCGAAATAAGTTCGAAAACAGATCAAAAGTTGTGGTATCATAAAAAAAAGAATGCATTTTTTTCCCATGCAGCAGAAATGTCCTTTGATTGAATGACGTCAGAAAATATATTGAATTAAACTTTTTTTATGGCGCATGCGTGGGTGTTTAATACTTCAATACCAAAAGCAAAATAATTTCTTCCGCTCTCTCTGACTCATGGACATTATTGTGAGTGAAATAACAAACTTATGTCCCAGATCTCTTTTTTATTCAGTCTACTTTTATTCCTATGTTTGTATGGAATTTTTGAAATTTTTTGAAATGTTCGATTTATTATTCAACACTTGTCACAGGAAGATCTTTTAACAATTTTACAAGTGAGATGTTACGATAGCAACAACGCCGACATTGAACTAAAAAGCAAAATGTATATGTACTAATTATTCTTCTTAATCATAGATGAAGAAATCCACCAACTCTCTAACTTTCGATTTTTCTGACATTATGTTCGTCGAATGACGTCAGAGAAGGAAGGAAGGATGAGGAAGTAACAAGTTTTTCACTTCAACAGTTACATGCAAACACTTCATGATAACATAAAGAAAGTGCACGCCAACAAATAAATATTTCGTTTTAATGGCGCTTTCTATTAAACATGTAAACGGACATGAAAAGTGTATTCTGATTGGCTGTTTTTAAAGGCTGGAAAGCGAAAAATGTTTTTCAGGATTTTTACACTAACAGGGATTGATCTATGTATAGACATGTTTAAAGGGATTACTTTCAGGATTATTTACGGACGATTTAAAAAAAAAATGTATCTTCAGCAAAAATAGGGTCCAAACCATCTGGGGAAGTTAGCGCAATTCAAATACGATTAACTCGTACTTTCATATTACTCATCACAGTAACGGCTACACAATGTAAATATTCAAAAATGATTCTAAGCATAGTAACTATATTATACGCGTATATTGGCGCCTCTATTTCTGTTACCAACATGTTAACATTTAGAAATATTTTTCAGGTTTTTGATGAATTAAATATTTTCATTATAGTATCTACACGAAATATTAAACCAGTTTTCATTTTGTGCAACTTTGTATTCAGGGATTTGGAAGAAAGCTTGGTAACGAACTTGCCACGAGATTTTTGACTCGGCCAAATCATTTTCTTCTGACTTCTCAAATCATCAAAAGTTCCAGTTGTAGAATTTGTAAAATTTGTTTGGATGATTGAGTTCATTTACAAGTTTTGGCTGCTTTTTTGTTAAATTAGTTTTTTTGATGGAAAATATGTATTTTCTTGAATGTTTCAGTTGGCTATGATACTGTAATTTAACACAAAACCCGCTGTTTGTTTACATTTGAAGGATAAAAAATGTCTGTGTTGATAAAACTATGTTGAAAAAAAGAAATTTTTATCTTGTATTATCTTGGAAATAAGTTTATTGCAATACAACAAGTGCATCTGATACTTTTTATAAGCCAGTTCAGAAAAACATCTTGTTTCTCGCATGATTTTTCATTTATGATTAAAATAGAAAATTGAAAGCACATGCGTGGGAAGAGACTTGATTATTTGCAGCTATGGTGGACAATACAGAAAATTTCGAAATGAATCGAAGGGAAATGAAAAAGTGAAGAATTCATATACGAACAGTGTGAAGTATCTGGTGAAAAACTTTCTTTCCTGATCAATTTTTTTTGATAATGTTACTGAAGATCTATGAAAAAACAGAATTTTTTTAAACAGATGGCAGAAACAGAGATTTGTTATGTACAATTTTCGTAAATTTTGTATAACTTTGGGAAAAGATTGTCAAATCTGATTTTGCTGTCTTGTCTTCGTTTATGTCGTTGTTGTCGTCGTCATTCTTGCTGTTGCCGTTGTTGTCGTCGTCATTCTTGCTGTTGTCGTTGTTGTTGTCGTTGTTGTTGTTGTTGCTTGTAGTGTTGTTTAGTTGTATGATTTACTTCATATCAATTTGTTCTTACAAGCAATCATCACTATGGATGTGTTTTCTGTATTTAGATGATATTTATACAACAAATTGTGTGTTGATCATAATCTGCAGCCTTGATGACTTTTCTGATAACAGCAGCAGCTATCTATTAGTTGACAGTACGATTTCACTCCCCATCCCTCTTTCCACGCCTCCTCCTAGGATGAACTAAAACATTCATTATTCGGGTTTTTCGAGTGACTGTGCGCCACTATAGATGGGAAATAAGCCTTGGCGCCATTTACAAAATCATAGTTGTTGTGGTTTTGTTATTTGCATAAGAATGAATTTTTTTTATTGATTTATCATCTAACGGTTTAGACTCTAAAACATGATTTTTAACTTTCAGTCCTCTTATCAGCATTAGCCCTAAGTAAATTTGTTGTTGTTGATAAAAAGAAATGTCGTTTATGACTATCCTTCTATCTTTAATACTGGAAACAAAAAAAATAACGGAAAGCTAGTTTTTCTCAAGCAAATGCGATGACCGTTAAGTCAATATTGTTCAAAACTATAAATATTTCATGTTAACAAACACAGCCTTCGATCAGTTATCGCACGTTTTTTTGTATGATCTGTTAATCCCGTTCCTTCTGATCGTGAAAAAAATCATCAGAGAGAAAGAAAATATTTTGTTATCCTGCTTTGCAATCAAAACACTTTGTGAAGAATTTATGTACGTGTTAAGTTTTTTTTACGTACGTATTATAAGTCGGTTTTTTCGTTTAATATTTCGCTTACTGACGTATACTAAATGTCGCATCAACTTTAAGCGCCATCATCCCGGTCAGATCCAACTCACTTAGCCCTAAACGGAAAAACTGATTTTTTTGTTTGTTTGTTTTTTGTTTGTTTTTTTTTTTTTTTTTTTTTGTTTTTATTTTCAAATTACAGCATATGATTACAGTCGAATCTCAGAAAGCTCAAACACTCGATTTCTCGAACTCCTCGATAACTCGATTTTTTCCGGTCCCTTGACATTGACATTTCTACTAATTTCAACTCTCGGAGACACGGTAACTCGAACTATTTTCCCAGCTCTGAGAGTTCTAACCTTCGAGAGTCGACTGTATGACAAAAGCTTTACGTGAATTTTCACAGCTAGACTCTCGGCATACTTTACCTTATCGGGGAAAAAAAGTCGGTAAAAAATTTAGTCGGGGAAAATTTTAGTCACCTAAGGAAATTTTAGTCACTTTTCCCCGACCAATTTTTGATTGAAATTAGTCACTTTTCCCTGACTAAATATTTTCAATATTAGAAGAAAATAATCAAGATATTACAATAATGTCTGAGTTTTTGTATACCTAATCGGGGAAATAAAAGTCGGGGAAAATTTTTGGTCGGATGCAGAAAAGTCGGGGGAAAATTTGGTCGGGGAAAATTTTAAGGCAATAAGGTATATATTGCATGCATCGAGTCCAACACAATATGCAATGCAATGACATCAAAACATAAACAAATCCAAAAAAATTCTCCACTGAAAAAAAAATGTTTATCTCAACTCAAAGAAGTGTCAATTTAATTTATCTCTTGTAAAATCAAGGCGACAGTTGAAATCCAGTTGACGATCATTGAAAATATTATATGAGAATTCGATATGAGGATATCGAATTTCTGTCTACACAAGGAAGTATTTGTAAGTAATCCCTCCGTGGGAAATCATGTATAACACAAATATAGAAACATTAAACCTGCATCCATAGAGGTTTTATCTGTTTGCCGACCAAAGACGTCCAACATTCTCACACAGTTTCGATCGATTATATATTTTTGTTGTGATTTTAGAAATTTGAATAAAAAATTTTATCATGGTGGATCGTAAAAGAGTTGTGTTCGAGCAATTGCATTGTTTCATCAAAGCTGGCGATCATACTAGCCTGACTTTCATTTTGAAATGGTATTATCAAAAACAAAAACTGTTTGAAATGAAAAATGACGATGGATTGACACTTGTTCATTCGGCCTGTTTGGAGGGACAACTGAAATGTCTGGGCGAATTACTACGAAATGGGGCTAGCATACACACAAAAAGTTCTGTAGGATGGAGAGCATTGCACGCGGCAACTTTAGGTAAAGTGTTTTATCACCAAGTCTGTCAGACCATAGAAATACGAAAAGAGTCAGACGATTTCTCCATAGTACATAGCCCTCCATTGTGCATAAATGCTTATTCCTGCCAGGACTTCTTCTTAACCTAAAAATAATTTTACCAGGTAGAATTTTCGTGCATTTTTTACAGGAGGTCACAAAGATGTCGTGTCGTATCTCTTGATAGAGTGTTCAGCAGACCCGTTAGATAAAGACGATATGGGCTGTCTAGCGTCTGACTTGACAATGGACAAAGGCATTCTTCAGTTATTGAATAGATACGTTGAAGATGCTATTGTTAAGAAAGAAATCGAGGCTTTGGCTTATCAAATGGAAAATTTGGAGAAACGTCGTACGTTCAGTTGTTTGGAGAAAGAGAAAAAAGGAAGACCAGCAGGACGAGCGAATAGCATGTTCTGTAACCAAGCTGAAGCCACGCAAATACGAGTACAGTACGCACGTTCCAAGGGTAATCTTTCGAACAGCGAACAAGACAATAGGTTTTTACAAATTCCTAGTGTGCCCATGGCTACCAGTGTGGTGGATAACAAGTCGAATAGTATTTCAAAAAGCATCGCCCCAAGTCAAACCCATGAGGTTGTTTCTTCAGCGTCCAAAATTTCCAATGAAACTTTGAAAGGTATGAAAGAACTTGAATGCTCTCGTAATCGTGACGAGCACAACGAAAAAGTTTTGCGAGAAAAGTTATCATCGTCATCTTGGACAGACTTCTCTCTGTCGCCAACTTCACCGAAGGCTGTAAGGTTTTTCTCGTTTGATCGAAATCGAAGAAAACGCGAAACGAGGAATAGGGATTCGGGCGTATTTGATGACGACAATGACATCGATGGCGTTGAATCCGTCGAGAAAGAAAAGCAAATCAGTCCGACAGACAGCTATTACAAGTTGATTTGATCACCATGACAACAAACTAAGAATAAATCAACATCAAAAGTAATCGGTTATAAAACAAAAATACCTTATCGGGGAAAATTTCGTCGGGGTAAATTTCGTTATTTTGCAAAATTTTACTGATACTTTCTCATAAATTTCATTCCTTCAAAACTTTTCGTCGGGGAAAATTTTCGTCAAGAAGCAAATATTTCCCCGACGAAATTATCCCCGATAAGGTAAAACATCTTTTCCCACAGTCATGTTTATACGTCGTATCCGATCTCACCTCGTTTCTATGTGAACAGTGATTTGAAATCATCCCCAGCGCGATCTTAACGACAACTTAACACCATGGAACAAAAAAGGCCCATCTGATCAAATGAGTAAAAATACGATGTAAAAACATGTGTTGACGGGAGGTGTATCGACATTTTCGTGTTCTCTGGAGGCGATGCAAGAAAAACAATCCACAAATGTAAATAGAGCATTTTGTTAGATAAAAAACATGGAAATATTATAAAGGTGATAAAACATTGCAATATACACAGGACTGAAAGCATTCTATTCATAGAACGAGTTATCTTCTTCCATATTCAAGACGGTGTGTTGTGATACAAAAACTAACGGAAGTGATAAAAGATTCAGCTTGTAACAAGATATCTATACCAATATAAGAATTATCCTAGTAAGCCAAATTCACAAAAAATCACTACAAAGAAGAGCATTTTCATTGAAATTATGTGTTTACGTTTCTATAGAAATGCACTCCTTCACAGTGACTTTTCAATAAATTTGCCGCCTGGGATAGTTATCTATGTTTGCAAGACGACCGTATATAAATCTGGACATAAATGTATTCGTGAATAAATAACCACGACGAAACATAAATTTGAATAAATATGAAAATATTTTAAAAGACTCCTATCTTTAAACATTCTAATTGTTAATTTTAGTTCGTTGACTAATACGTGAAGATTTTCACAATTCACTTTCTTTGAAAATCTGAAGAGCATCATCCCGTGCTAGCAGTTCATCAAAATAATCCTTCATTCTTTCTTGCCATCTTCCTGCCCATCACACCTCTAATATCAGGGTTCCAAGCAAGCTATCCTTTTGCATCAGTCAACTTCTTAAGAATACTAGTATGATCTTTGAAAGTCGCCAACAGACCATTTTCAAGTCTTACGTTTTTCCTTCCGGCACCAGGGTGCGAGTAATCAATTTCGTTTCCCTGTAGGTCCGTCATATTTCCACCGACAGCTTTTAGTAATGCATTACCGGCACATATATCCCATTTCTTTATCGCCGTTGTGTGCATGTATGCGTTTACTTTTCGCTGCGCCACGGCTAGCGCTTTATAACCAGCTCCACCAGCACTGATTACCTTGGTCTCCTCACCGAACGCTTTCGTTGCAACCAGCTTGACTTTACCAGCATGGGATAACGAAACTATGATTTTCATATCACTTTCATGCACATCCTTTTGGTTGGTTTGGAATCCAGGTATTACAGAACGCCCGTGTCCAGTCCACGCCCAGACTGTTTCACCAAAAAAAGGCCGATGGATAACGCCAATAATTGGCTTCCCTAAAATAACAGTACCTCACCGAACGTATTATCCAGGATACACATCTTCTATTCGTGCAAGAAAATCCATTAATAAAACATACCTTTATAGGCTACACACACCATAGTGGTCACATACTCGAGCAGATTTTCTGTGTATTCCTTTGTTGCATCCAAAGGGTCAATCCATACAGTGACATCTTTCAAAAGTACATCAGACTCAAGATCACTACCTGAAGCAATAATTCAAGGGGTTTTTATACACACATACATTAATCATTGTTTATAAGGACAGCATGAATATGAAAGCTGTTATTCTTTGTTTGTTTCTTTAGATTTAATTTTAGCATTATGAAAATGGTAGGGCAAACAAACCAAGTTTCGTTGAAATATCGTCTGTGTTGAGATCAATTGGCTTGACTTCATCCAAATTAGGTAGTGTTTGGGTTTTCTCTTCGGACACAACATGCAAATCAGGCCACATTTTTAGAATACTGTAGTACATTTGCTTGTGAGACAACATGTCGCCAATGGTTACCGGATCGTCAACACCTTCACGAGTTTTGCCTTTGCTCTTGATCTATACATTGAAATGGATTAGTTGCATTGAAATGGATGAGTGCGCTCTATGAAGTACGTGATAACAATAGATTTAAGAAGCAAAAGAAAAGACAACAGTTTGGCTTGTGATTCATGTGGCAATTTTTTTGCACCTAAGAGATTTGGTGAAAGCCGTTCATGTCTGGAAAAATGAGGCTAGATTTTGGTTAGATCTTATTCTTTCAGATGTTTCAATCGGACGTTTGACCTTAATTCACACTGAGGAGAACTTAAAGTCGATCATACTCATCAGAAAACACTAAAACAAACATACATGTAACTCGTTGTCATCCTTCACTTGTCGAACCATCTTTCCACCACGTTGACTAGCTTCAATGGATGCAACAAGAAGTTCTTTTAGACATATGGTTTCTGAAGTTTTCTTTGAATCTTTATTTGGTGTAAAAACATCACGCATAGCAAACAATATGAATGTAAATATAGCTGCCACAATCACAAATTGTCCCTTAGTTGCTCGAATCATTATTTTTCCTATAGTCTAAATTTTAAATGTTATATGAAACAGTGCTTGCATTGCTAATAGTGATATCTAATGACAGCTTAAAAAATCCTGGGACTGCGAATGTATATATACCCTACTAAATATCACCTATTTTTATAAATCTTTTCTTTCTAATAAGCACCCAGTGTGGTTATCAGAATTAATCCCCTGATTTTTAAAAAATGTATATATATTAGTTTGATGTTAAAAGTAAAAAACCCTGGTGATTTCATTAATGATAAAGACTTGTGTGAAGATGATGGAACAGCCTGCAATAAACCCCAGCTGCAATATTTTCAATGTAAGTCAAACAGCGTACCTATATATAATACCTTCTGACCTTTTCAATATAAAAAGGGCATCGCTTTGATAGTACATCCTATAATATTACTGGCTTTTTACCAGCACTTACGGGGTAAACTGTTACATACATACATAGAATTATTGTCTGACTTACTTTTTCACCTCAACAGGAAATCAAAATGTAAATACTAACATTCAAAGGTAAGCTGTTTTCATATAAACCATCAAATATTGGGACTAAGTGTATAAAAGTACAAACAAGAGTAGAACAATGGTCCAGAGGTTTTATCAGGTTTCAATGGCCCAGCGGTTTTATCATCATCTAAGGATAAAGCTGAACTCTTCTCTAATATTTCTAGTAATAACTCTACTCTTGATGACTCAGGTCATGCTGTTCCTGAATTTCCCTTGAGGACTAATAAAGTACTGGATTGCTACTGTATCACACCAGCAAAAATATCTTCCATCATTTCAAATCTTGATCCTTGTAAGGCTACTGGCCCTGATGGAATTCCTTTTCATCCTGTTTCAAAAGTGAGCACCTGAATTATCACCTGTACGTTCTCGTCTATATAACAAGTGTATAGCTGAATCTTGCTTTCCTTCATCTTGGAAGTTTGCCTCTGTAATTCCAGTCTTTAAAAATTGTAGTGATCGATCTTATCCACGAAATTACAGACCAGTTAGTCTCCTACCAGTTATGAGTAAAATTTTTGAGGCCTTTATCAATAATGCTCTTGCTAATCACCTTGAATCTAATAACGTCTTCTCAGATTCTCAATATGGCTTTCGCTCCCAACGCTCAACTGCTGACCTACAGTGATAACTGATAGAATCTACACTGCATTAGATAAATCTGGGGAGGCAAGAGCTGTTGCTCTTTTGAAAAAGCTTTCTGCAAATAGAGTTAAGGGTTCCCTTTATGACATCATTCGTTCGTTCCTTGGTAATCGTAGGCTTAAGGTTGTTTTAGATGGGCAATCATCATCGGCACATTCCATCAATGCAGGAGTTCCCCAAGGTTCTGTCCTTGGGCCAACCTTTTTTGTTCTTTTCATCAATGATCTGCCTGATGACATTACTTCCATGCTTGCCATATGCTGATGATTCAACCATCTATTCCTGTATTCCAAAAGCAGATTTGTTCAGCCAGGTAGAAATGGCAGGCGAAATTGAGCTTGATCTGCAATCTATAGTTGAGTGGGGAGATAAAAATGGCTGGTCACATTCAATTCCACAAAAACCAAACTTCTTTCTGTAAATAATACTAAAGATCCCTTCTTACCGTCAGTTTCCATGAATGCCACCCAGTTGGAAGAAAACAACTCCTTTCGTCTTTGGCATCACTTTTTCACAGGACTTCTCCTGGCTTTCCTACATTGAGGCAATTGCTAAGTCAGCCTCAATGAAGGTGGGCTCCCTTCTACGTTCGAGAGCATACCTCCGCCCTGATGCCATTCTTTACCTCTAAATCTACTATTCGGCCTTGTATTGAGTATTGCTGCCATATTAGGGGTGGTGCACCCTCAGACTCTCTTAATCTTTTAGATCGTATTCAGAAACGTATCTGTAATCTAATGCTATTGGTGATAAACTTGCAAGTAAACTGTGGCATCTCTTTGCCTCTTTTATAAATACTTTTACGGAAAATGTTCAACTGAGCTCTCTTCTCTCATCCCTGCATTAAAAACATTCAAGCGAAACACAAGATATCCATCTAATTGACATGATCACACTGTCAACATCCCAAATTCATCTAAAACTTTTTACCAACAAAATTTCATTCCTCGCCCCTCCACTCTCTGTAATTCTTTACCACAGTCTGTTTTTCCTTCTCATTATAATTTTCAACACTTTAAATGCAATGTTCATCGTCACCTTTCTTCCTTGTACCTCAATCAGTGGTTTTAAACCTTGTATATATTGAGCAATTAATTTAAAAAAAAAGAACAAAAAGAACAGATCAGATGAATCTAACAAGCCTTCAGGAATGAGGTCAGCATCTATCATTGACTCTTTTCAAATTTCTTCAAAATAAATACTTTAATAACTTAAGAGTAAAATGTTCAAAGCAATGAGGCTGATACAGATAAATTATGCTTAGATATTTTCATAGCTACTTGGAGGCTGTGATTACTACAAGATGAACTCAACTGAACAGGAATATATATATCAGAACCAATCAAGAACCTAACGGAACTGAATTAAATTTGTATATAAATGAAATGAATTGCTGAATTGTGCTTCCAGACAGCAGTGCATACACAAGGCACGTTATATGCCATTGAAGGATTCAGATGTTTATGAGAAGACAAAATTGAGCACAGAAAATAACAACCTGATGCAAACCAATCTATTGCTTTTCACATGTGCGAAATATGACATCAGAAAGGTAATTGAGAAAGATGCAAAGTTTGATAGTGAAAAGAGAAAATAGTTAAAGGTGTATACTTGTTGTCACCTATTTTTGGTGGTGTATATATACCTTTATAAAATGTACAAAGCAAGTATATAATTAACACAGTTAAAAAACTAATGAGATCAGAAATTAATGTGAAGTATCGTCAAGATTTAAAAGTGTGCAGTAAATAACCTGAATTCTCTCAGTATGATTTTCTTCACCAACATCAGGAAACCAGAAAGCAGTACAGTATGTTATATATAGAAGAAGATGAAGACAGTGATGACCAATATGATGACAGTGATTATGAAGTGGGTACTAACTTGAGACAGAAAAGGTGGCAAGAGATGATACAGAAATGTCTTAATATTTTTTGTATATAATACTTTTTACATAGGAGTGATTATAGTCAAAAAGTAGACCAATCAACTGTTATTTTTCCATGAGCCAACAGAGTATCCAGGAAAAGCTGGAAAATAATTTTTATAGAAAATTAAGGTTTGATAAAAATTAACATAGGAGAAAATTATGCAATACATTAATTATAACGGTACATTAATTAACGCAAAATTTTCAAATTCTTTCAAAAACTTGCTTTACATATTTCATGTATATAATAGGGTATATTAAGACCTGATCCTCATCTTCTTCATCTTCCCTTTCATATGCAATTTTTAGTTTCAATACATTTTATCATTACAAACACCCTTCACATAAATACAACTCTCCTGAACATACTCAACATTCATATATGTCAGAACTTGTTATATATATCTCTTACCTACCTAAAAATGTGTCAGCTGAAAAAATCAAGGAGTTTTTTTGGCATATCATGCCTGAGTAGTCGTTCTTCAGCTCTTGGGTTCGTTACTACTGATAAAAGAGCTCAAAACTGGAAGAATAAAGGACTTCTATATTTACGATACGAATCGGTTTGTTTTGTGGAACTTGCACCTGACATTCAAAGCCTTGATATTCAAAGATGATTTTACTTATTTCGGCGCCTTGAAGGAGGAGGCGCGATAACGATACAACACATTCAGTTTTACACGTTGGCACTCTCCTCTGATACTTTTTTCTTAACACAGTTTGAAAATTGGTCATCGCTGACTTAGTGACTAGACTGATTTCTTAATTTGGCTATTTGGCAGTAAATGTCGCAAAATCGCCAGTAAGTGTCGCAACTAGAATTTTCATTCGTTTTAATTTTTTTAACAATAAATGTCGTAATGTTTTTCAAAATCAACAGCAAATGTCGCAAACTTACACAAAGTGATTTTGATCATTATAATGTGGAGGGTATGACAAGGAAAGACTTGTTGCTTAAATCAATCGGTCAGGACTCACTTTGGGAAATCTTGGAGCATAGAGTTAGTAGTAGTATTAGTGAAAAAAGTAAAAGTAACTTGCTAAGTAAAACATAATGTTGAAAATTATAGCTGTCTTATTTTTATATTTTGCAATCTCTGTGACATGTCGTGTAGGTCCATCATCAGCGCACTGTGCGATGAGTATAGTACGACATCTTGATCAGAATAATCAGTGTCGAGTTCAAAACAAGGATGGAGAAGATATTGGTTAGAAATCGAAATTATAAAGTTGCGACATTTACTGTTGAATTGCGACACTTACTGGCAATTTTGCGACATTTACTGGCAGTACACCGTCCGACATTTAATAATGTTATTATTTTAACTTGATAGAACCGGGCATTGTCAAACTAAAAAGATTTGAATTATTTTTCAAAATACATTATGTACTCTAGCAATAAACGTATATTTCTCTTTCCTTCCAACTACGTCTCGTTTCGATAATAGAATCAAGTATGGAATCTATAAAAGTTTAAAATGGTAAATTTTATCGATGATTCCGTCCGACATTAAAATAAAACTCCAAATGTTTCTCTCCTGTAATAGGTATTTTCGAATTCTCTGATGAGTTCACAAAAGAAATTGACATTTTAATTGCTTTTTCGCGATAAACATTCATGAAAAATAATGTTATGGCATGAGGATACAAGTTTTATTTCTTTGAGCTTAAAGTAGAAGGCTCAGTAATTTTCCTTTTAAGCCTGGTTCAGATCTGGAGATCACGAATTCATTACAACAATTAGAAAAAATTCATCATGGCAATCACCAATCGCCAGCTTGAAAACACTCAAAAAAATTTCAGAACATTAATTTCAAAACTCACAGCTAACAAGTAAGAAAATAGATAAACGTAAAGAAACGGAAACGTATTGCAGCTTATATTAAGATTGCACTGGAATTTAATGGTCTGAACCAGGCTTTACATGTAGTGTCTCTGAGTGCGGTGATGTGTCGCACAATACAAGTGCTCAATATTTTGCACAGAAATAGAGTATAGAATAGAATATATAAATTGTAACAGGCGAAATTGTAACACAAAGTTTGCAGTAACGCTGAGTTACATTTTATTAGTAAAAGAAAGACTGTAACCATAGTTACTCTTTTATCATCAACAAATTGGAAAATCTAGAAAATCTTCGCAATCTCTGCAATATATGAAAGTCAACAAGAGCCAGATGGCGCAAAACGGTAGCAGCAAGCAGCATACTTTCGAAAGCACAACCAAAAATTGCCATAAAAAAAATAGTTAGTGTAAAGAGGTCTTATCGAATGTAAATGGGGTCTTATTAAGAAACGCCACCAGCAAATAATTTTCAAGACAAAGAAATGTACATACCGTAAATATCCGAACAAGCGCCCAGCATTTATTAAGTGCCCCCCTTTAATAAGCGCCCAGGTAATTTTCACAAAGTTTAATAAGCGCCCAACACTTATTAAGCGTCCCCCTCGAATAAGCGCCCACCTTTTAAAAGGGGGCGCTTAATCGAAAACTGCCTTGAGAAACTGGGCGCTTATTTAAAATTTATATCGGGAATAAAAAGATACGTAGTTTATGTTGTGAGCATCTTTTCTATAAAACATAAATGGGAAATTTTCTATAAAGTCCTTTTTTTCTATGGTTCATCAACTCTAAGGTTGAAAAATGACAGGAAGATGACATCGATGTTGTTTAAACTAAAACTAAAAAACTAGAAAACAGTTAAGACGAAACCTAACTTTTTGTTAAATCTTTTTTTCAGTTTTATTTTCCAGGGAAAATTATAAAAATCAAAATTACCGTTGTCTTTAATTTGTACAAAATTATAAAAGTTTTATGAGCGCCCAGCATTTATTAAGCGCCCCCCTCGATTAAGCGCCCATGCAAACAATCCAAAAATTTAATAAGCGCCCAGGGCGCTTGTTCGGATATTTACGGTACATGAGTCGAATTTTTTCAAGAAAAAAATTATAAGAACTTATGTGTAAAAAAACGCGTCTGCTTCGAAAAAAATTAAAAACAATAACAAAGATTCCATGGACTCAAGAAACCTTCCCAAAAACTGTGATCTTTGAAATATTTAATGCAAAATGACGGTTTAGATAGCTGACAAACTTTAGATGTAATTAAAAAGTTCGTTAAAGCTCGGTTCCCATTAGAATCGAAAATGTTGAGCAACAGTCGTACAACAGTAGCACAGCACTTACGATATAAATGGAAACAAATGTCGTGCAACAGAGCGATTGTTGTACAACAGAAGACATGTTGCACAACACATGTTGTAGAGATAGAAATTTTTCTATCTCTGCAACAGTCGGCGATAGTTGTACGACATTATTGAAGTAAAAGTTCAATGGAAACACAGCAGAGAGCAGTTGCTCAATAGCGCACGATTTTGCTGTTCTGTAAAGTACATAATCTTATACGTTTTTTGAATGAATGGAGAATTTATCATAATTTAACATAAGATTTAATAGAAACATGTGATTGCACAACAACAGTTGTACAATTGTAGTACAACACTTGTTGTACGAATGTTGCTCAACATTTTAAATCTTAATGGGAACCGAGCTTAAGGTTGAACTACCGACGATAAAATCGTACCTTACATCCAAATGTAAAGCATTTTTAGTAAAAGTAACTACTTACTACTTTTAACTTAAAGCCTTACTACCAAAATATCTCTTTCTTCATGTATTATTAAGCGATGAAATGTTAGAAAAATTTATTTTAGAATGTTTGCTGGATATAACCTTCGAATATTTTTAGACTGCATTCCTTTGTGAGATTTCATATGATTTTCTGAACGAAATCTGATCGACTGTTAAGCGTAGGCTAAAAACTGCCGTTTCGGCCGGAGTAGGAGGAGGAGGAGGAGGAGGAGGAGGAGGAGGAGTCCAAGGGTGTTTTAATACGGTATTCGCTTACGCTGCTACTGTAATAAACTTAACTAATACAAATAAAAAGTTGCATAACGAACGTTTTCGGGAAAAAATGCTTTCAACCACAGAAGCTTTTACCCTATTACCCCGTTTTTAAGCCTCCCTCGGATTTACGCCTATGGGCATAAATATGGACCCATTTTCAGCATTCGAGAAAAAGCATTCTCAGGTGCATCATTTTTCTATAAATATCAGTCAAATTTACACGGCTTCCTTCTTAAATGATCCTTAATTAGTAAATGCCCTTTTTCTGTGGACAAATTATGGTCTCTTTACTTTGTATAGTCCAGAGGGATTTCCAGAGAGACCGTGGATCGGCAGTTTGCAGCAACTTCAGTACGAAGGTCCTTCTCGAGTGCATCAGGAGCATAAACTATCAGGATTGCGAAGAGCAACCTAAGCAATATTACGCGAAAGAAAAACAATAGCGCTTTTTTATTATTAACGTGATCTCGTTGTTGTTGAAGTTCCAAAAGACACTTCCCAAGCTTCAGTTTAAATGTTTACATCTTAACAAACTACATACCTCGAACACAAATAACAAATATATGAAAACTGAATTTTGCTCCTGGTGTAATAAAAATTCTTCCCAAGACCTGAAGTTATTTTCTACAAACAGGAATTGAGAGTATGCATGCCTGAAATTTTCGAAAATTCAATTTATAAAAAAGACATAATAAGAGTTTAGAGAGTAGAAATCTAGCTCTCCTTTACACGATCCCGCTTTGGGCATTATCCAAACTGTTATCTTCAATATTTGCATAGTCTCTAAACGGAGTTTTCGACCCTCGCATAACAATGCTGCTCACGGTTATTTCCATCAGAACGCGTGTTCTCAACCAAGTCACTACATTCTCACATGCTTCGTTGTTTGTTCTGACAGTTCAGAAGGGCTATTACAGAAAGAGTGCGAGTTAATTCATCGCCTTTACCTCTATTTGTGTGAAGCTGTCCATGTTCGACTTGCAGAACTTGATCCAAACACTCCCGCTTCTGGTTTCCTCGTGTAAGGAAAAGATTCTTTTTTTTTGCTTGGTTTTTGGAAGATTTGCAATTTAAGCTCAAGTCAAGAAATACCGTTTCTCTTTTCCTCCCCAAACCTCTCGCTTTTATATCCAAACATGCTTCCTGTTGCTGTGGTGGTCGAAACTCCGTGTAGTTAAAGGTATCAAACGGGGGTTCTGTTTGCGCATCCTTGAAGACTTTATCGAAGCAAGCAACAAGAAGGTCTCTGATAGGTTGACAAGTTTGACAGTCGCTCGTTATATCTTAAACTTTACATGTTCCTGAATTCTTCGTTGTGTTCAGGTCCAGATTTTGCTCCGTGGTTGGCAATACGTTTAATCACGAGCTTGCGCCTTTTGCCACATGCTTGTTCGACAACATTCTTTTATCGTGAATGTTTTCTTTTTTCAATTGTCATTTTTCTCTTTCTTCCTTTTTTCTAGAGAGATTTGACTTTGTCTGAGATTGATCGCTGTCATTTCCGTCAGTTTGGTTCAAAAATGTTTTCTGTTTGATAATCGAAGTCATCCATGATTTTTGCGACTGCAGTTGAAGCACGATATTACTGGCTTCTGAGTATATTAGAGAGATTCGTAGAATTTTTACACTTCAACCTCGAACCCAAGGTCTCTTGCCTTTTCGATATATCGATAGCGGCCCTTTAACAACACGTATTCGAAAAGGCAAGAGACCCTGGGTTCGAGGTTGACCGGTGTTATAAAGTTTGCATGGTAATTGATCATCATTTCAAATGCTTGAAAAACATTTTTTTAAATTTACTATAGGATATACGCGTGCAATATTATTGAAGATGAGACGTGATATCGTTTGAACTGAAACTTGGATGGGAGGTGTGTCCATTGCTAAATCGCCTATATTGGAAATTTTTTTGAATAAAAGAAGGCATCATATTTCTGGAAACACATTAAAATATTGTATGCTATTTACATTAGAGACTTTTATAGAGGCTTCAATCAACAGTGGATTCACGAAAAGCAAATGATTTAGAAGATAAGAGATGCAGTATGACATTGTAAAATATTATTAGCACCCTAAACGACTGCTGGATGAACTGGTACTCAACGGGATGAATATTGGGTATTACGTAAGTCTCACACACGTCTGCTATCCTCAAGACAACCTCCCTGGACTGAGATATTTTGTATATTGTATAAAACGAGTTTTAATATGTAATTCATTGCTGTACTGACTTTATTACTCTATAGCTGTATGGTTCTCAGTTCCCGTCATAATAGAAGTAATTTGAATATTGAAGACACGAAGTTAGATAAGTCAGCCACAATACAGTGTTTGAATTAGGGAATTCTACTGATTTAGGAGGAAATTTGTGCAATTTTACGACTATCGAGTGGAAACCCACATGTCTTCTGTGATACGAATAGCAGAAAATGATATGTTTTATATTTTTCTTTTCACTGCAAAACATGGTACAGCAGACGGGGGGTGATAGATCTTTATCTCGCATTTCTGTTGAAACACTGCATCGTAACCTTTTGCTAACTGTTCGCTTTGCTCGTTTGTTTACATGATCTCGGGTACCCTCAAAGGTTATTTATTTGCATATTGCGTTTTATATGGCGCGTGAGTAACATTTTTTCGCAAAATTCCATCAAAACCGCGGACCGCGCGTACGATTCCACATAATGGAAAAAGGCCTTTAAGTCTTCCTGTGACTATGTTTAAGTGCATGTCGTTGTGATCATAGAAATACGTATTTTCTACCTATCGGTAAAAAATCCGTCGGTAAAGTGTGACGAATTTTTGTCTTGGTGACGAATATTTTTGAGTGACGAAACTTTTTGCCGACGAAATCTTTTACCGACGAACTTTTTTTGCTGACAAATAATTTTTACCGACGGATAATTTTTACCGATGAATTGGTATTTTCATATGGATAGTATTTTGGATTTTGTAGCTTAGGGCTTCTTTACACTGATCATATTGCTTGATTCGTGTTAATAAGTATTCAAAAATAAAAAGAATTGTAAGTGAGTTTGAAAGTCCAAATATATGGAGGACATACTAGTTCTAATCAATTCAAATAAATTGATGTAAATAATAGATCAGTATTTTATATACTTTTAAGTTTCAATATAGCCAACTAAGGAAAAAACAGAAAAAAATTACACGCTTTTTTTTATAAGAGGATATGAACCAGTAAAATAATCTGACTTGAGGCTGGTTGTTCTTATTTTTTGAGCCTTTTTCAGCCTGAATTGTTCTTATTTTGTTCAGCCTCATTTTGTTCTTATTTATGGAACTCAGAAAAATAAATATGTTATAGAGCCAAGTAAAAAAATTTCGTCGGTAAAAAGTGACAAATATTTATTACCGACGAAATTTTTTTCCGACGAATTTTTTTACCGACGGATTTTTTACCGATAGGTTTGTTGTGATTCGTTATTTTCATTATGGCAGCTTTACCACATGATGAGATGAAACCCAACAAAACAACACTCAATGAAAACTTTTGTAATGCGAAGGCTAACCAAATCTCCATTTTATCCTTAATATTTTTGTGCCTCAATAATAGAACAAACACAGTTCACAGTTCACAGTTCGCAGTTCTCCTTGTGTGTTTTGTTATGTAACATAATAAAGGATGAACCGAACCAACCACCACCACCAACAGCAGCACATTTCGTTTAAGCGCGCTCTCTAACAGTTATGTTAATTTGTCTCAGCGTAATTTAAGAAATTAACTTGATATTTTTGGTTTATAATGTTATTAATCAATTGGCATCATAGTTGATTATTTAGTGTAAAATTTGACGGCTAACTGACTGTATCAACATTTTCAGCAAGAATGTCAGTTGTAGCAATGTTTTTTTGCTTGTGTGATGGTATATACTCACTTTTTTATGGCATTTAATTCCTAAATTGTTACATTACATAGTTATATATAGATGAATTCCATAATGATGTGTATATACTCTGTTTTGGTATGTTTCTTGGATGATGACTACAAAATGTATTGCTGTAGTTATTTTCCAGTTAGTTCTATACGTATTCCTGCCAGCATATACAGTTTATATATGCCACATATATGGATATGTATATATGGAGCCATTAGCTTGTAATATGAATTCAAGATGGATAAATCTTTATAAAGGACTTTTACTTTTGTGGTTTATAAAACAAAAAATGAGCAAATCATGGTCAATTTATTTTATGTGTGATACTGTAACATGAACAATACAATAGGTCTATAGAAAAATGGAGGAAACATCTGCAAGATCATTTTCTCCAACAAGTCATGCAAGTGGGGTTACATATTTTTTGGTTATGGTTGCAATAGTCTGCTTTGGAGGGTCCTCGTTGCAGTTTGGATATAACATAGCAGTGGTGAATGCACCAGAACTGGTAGGTTTATTTTACTATTAGATTTTTGTCATATATTGACCATTTCCAAGTTTTTTTAAAGATGTTTAATTTTATCCACAACCCATGTTTTTCTTAAAATGCATGTAACATAGCACGGTTTCCTTTATTACAAAGCATAAACATTCTTTCACCTTAATATCTTCTTTCTGGATCAAATCAGTTTTCAGTAATGTACCATGACGTATATAAGTTACATAAAGAGAAGATTGTACATTAAAATTTCATTCAAAGTTATCTGATGTACAAAGTATTAGTTCATACAAGTACATGTCAAAGAGTTTTCAAGGTTTCAAAACCGCCATTAGTAACCTGTTGTCCCTTAACATTTTATTTCCATTGAAAGACAAGTAAATTTCAAGCCATTACCTTGCCAAAAGTTTAAATACTATAGTCTTAGTTTCTATCAGCCCTGGTTGCACTTGTGATTTGGGTTTCTGACTACTATTTCACAGCAGCCGAGAATCTAACAACAATATATTAGGGTCTATTTTCACAATCATTTCAGACTTTTTTCAAAAAAAGCAAAAAAGTTTTAAGAACCTGCAGCTAATCATTTGTCTGAGCCTCTACGAAAATGACCTTATATATCTTTTTTAAGCATTTCATCTTCACCGGGAACTAAAAGTGATGGAGAGTGGATAGTGTTAAAGTGTTAAGCAATGGAGTTTTGTTTGATAACAGAGTTATTCTTCAAATATATTAAAGTAAGAAGAAGTTGGAAATTGGAGATTGATATAAGTCTTTGTTTTTAATGGTTAGAGATTGTGGTGACTTTATTTTGTTACTTTCCACGTACGATAATGTACACATGAATGAACATTTTCATACAATCACCAGACAACATAGTGGGTGCATACACACATACAGCAATTTGTTGAACTCTGATAGGCTTTCTTTTCTTTGGAAGATTTTTGAAGATTTCAAATTATGGATTGTACAATTTTTAAGTAGTAATAGAGTGATGTTGATGATGAGTGCAACTCAAATTCTTGATCCCCTTAATAAGGTACAAAGACATTATTAATGTTATCATTAACCGTAATTGAGAAATATTAGCTACTCATTAAAATATATGCAGCCAGGAAGATAAAAAATATAATCAAAACAAATAATTTTGAAAACTTTAAAATATATTACACAAAGCAACATCATCTTTCAATCTACTCATTGCATTAAGTGATCCAGAAAGTGATAAGAATATATATCTCAAATTTTCTAATGAGAATATGTTTGAACTTGGCAAACAATTTAACAAATGCATTTAAAAAAATATACATAAAAACATACCAGCTATTCATAGTGAAAAGAAAAACTAAGTATGTTCAGACTTCATTGACTTAAGATCAGTATGTCAGAATGAAGATAGAGAGAAGCAACACCTTGAAAATCAGTGCATTGAACCCTAAGGAAGTCAAATGTCAGGGAAGAAAATACAGAACAGAAAACAAACATGAGAAAAATATCTATATAGAGAATATATGACTACCAAATTGTTTGTCTCATAAAAGAAGTACAGTGTTATGTGTAAGCATTTTGTTTATTTTCAGAAGGAATTTTTTACAATATCATTTCACCTGACTTCTAAAATCATTTCCTAGCAACTATAGTAGCAGTTTTATATTAAAACCTTTTGCCAATTACAATGAAAACAAAAAGTAAATATTATAACGTTAGTCATAATAATTTAACATAAATGAAAGCTGCATACACATTTTATTTGATAAAATTATGTATTAATCACACCAGCTAAAATAGAACACTAAATCTTCTTAGCTGCAGAAACATCAATGAAAATGGTTTTAAAAATGTTTGATAAAAGAATCTAGAATCCATCAAACAAAATCTGTGTCTAAAACAATCTTATATCATCATTATATAATCCTCAAGTTTCTCAGAACTGGTATAATAGAGATTATGTATGCCTACACAAGAAACAAAATTTTGAATTATTGTAATGGTGTATACAAAATAATTATAGCGTGGCATGAATTGATCATGGAAGTTAAAGATATTGTTGCAAATTTACAATGTTGGAATTAACAGCCACACTGTTAATTACAAATTACTTTTCATTGCAAAATATTGAAATTAGGCTATTAAAAGAAAGTTGTTGATTGTTTCCTTGTTAAATTCTTTTCCCCTTTGTCTACGTAATTCCAATATACTTCCTTCAATGATCAAGACCGTTCACAATTAATTAACCATTATCAGTCTGACAGCATGTTTTCGTTATAGAAGCATGTGCTTTTGACTATTAGCTAATAATTAAAATCTCATCAGAAGAAAAATTTATTGCTTGTGCTCTTGTTGCTCTGCTTGTTGACACAACTGTTTTTGTGATAAAAATGTATGAACTTTTGAATGTAACTGATGATGAAGATGATGACAACTTTACTTTACCTCGTCGGGAATATTCTCAAGAAAAATGCTGCTATCCTTTTAAGCCATACATCTTTGGTTCCATAATATGTATAGGAATGCTTCAATTTGGTTTTAATTTAGAGAATATTAACAATACTCAAGATGTACGTAGTCTCTGTGGTTATTGGGAATTTAAAGGAGTGGTATCATCATTTCAAATTTTATGACAAATTTTAGTTTAAAAAATGTATAGTTAGCCTGCGTTAAAGCTTTTTTTTAAAAAAACGTTTTACTTCCGAAGATATTGAGTTTTTAATTATTTTATAAACCCCCGTCTTTTTTTCTGATGAAAAAGGTGTGACGTCATTGAAGAAGTTTCATTTATTTTTATTTGGTATGTCCAGTGCAAAGGAGCGTATTAGTTTTTCATGTTTTCAAAAACCATGAGTGAGAATTCAAGTGAAGAGGAATCAAATGTTCTCAGCGAAGATGAAGAATACAATGAGTTTTATTCAAGGATTTCACAGAGAATTTTAGCGGTTTGAGCCATATAGTTTTGACCCAGTTGCTGTAAAGAACATGAAAAAGTCCGGATGATGATTTTGATGATGCTGACGAAAATGATTTACCGGAGACAGTTGGCAACAAACAGTGATGCAAATGTAGAAATTGTAGCAAGAGGAATTGATTGTTCTGGTTGCAAAGAAGTTTATGTGATCGAAGACGATAAATTTCAAAAATCACAATGAAAAAAAAAATACATATAATATTGAGTTGATCATTGATCGTAGTAAAATTCATTATATTAAAAGTTAACGTTTTTCCAATTTTCCTTTTCAGGCAGGAGTTCAAGAAACAATAGCTCATTCTATGAAAACAATAATGAAATAATCGGTGAAACGGAATAATATTCAAATGCCCAGTTTGAAGATAAACATGAAAACAAAAATCGAAAAAACGCTTGCACACAGAAAGTAAAAGTTCACCTATATGTATAACGAAAAATGTAGATAAAACACTAAAGTAAAACTCCTTATAACATGTTTATCATCAAATTTCTTCCAAAACATGATTCTTTAAAATTTAAGTGACGTAAAGATGGAAAATTGGCCTCGCTTCAACTTTGAAATCCATATTTTTTTTAAATATGAATTTTAGGTAATCTAAACAAACTAATGTTCTGTCCTTTGGTTGAGTCACTGTCACATCCCACAGCAGCACAAATAACCATGTTTTTCATTAGATTTAAGAAAAATACTTAGTTATTGCTTGAATTTCAAAGAACACTCGCTCAATTTGAATGCAAAACATCGCATCAACACTGGACATAATTTCTTCAATGACGTCACATAATTATTACTAATTTATTCAGCATTTTAAGCCTATGTTTTAAAGTGGCATTTTATAGCAAAAAAAGACTTTTTTTTCCCAAATTAAATTTATTTTGTAGTATCTACATTAAAACAAGGAATATAATGAAGAAAAAAAATTTTTTCAAATTTTCATGACACCACTCCTTTAAAGACATCTTTTCGAATGTTTATGTTTAAATCTCCTTTTAGATCATTCAAGACTATTTCGTTCTTCATGACTATGACGCCGATAAATGGAAGTCCATCTGGTGGCCATTGGCTGTATCCATTTTTGCAATTGGAGGAATGATAGGTGCTTACATCGGCCCGCACATTGCCAAGTTATTGGGCAGGTTTGGTTCATGTTTACTTCTTTAACTATCCAATGAAGTCTCGCTTTTCCAGTATGGTGTATTATGATCTGTCTCTTTTCAGAAAAAAGGCTCTCATGATAAACAATGTGCTGGTTATAGCTGGCGGTATATTGTTATTTCTGACAAAGGAAACACACTCTGCTGCAGTTCTGGTTATTGGGAGAACTTTGGTTGGCATCAATGCAGGTCAGAATATTTGATGGTATCAGTGCAGGTCATTTTGTTTGTTCTTTTGGTTTTATGGTTAAGAAGTCTGCAAAGCAGGTTTTTTTGGTGTTACAGCTGGATATTTGCAGTTTGCATGATCTTAGCAAAATATTTGAAACAAACAAAGGCCCTGTTGGACTCTTAGTCAGTGTAATCCATTAAACCCTAATCAGAAGTAAAATCAATGATGCAGTAGTAGGAAATATGACACTTGAATTGTTAAGGCTGGTTTCCACTTATCTGGATCTTTACTGGATCGGATCGAATCAGATGTTTCGATCCATGCATCCGCCTTACCTTGAATTTTTCTATCCAGAGTGATCCAATAGGATTTTGTTAAGGTTGAAGAAAGTTCAAGAGTTGGAGAAAATCATAAGGAGAGATACAGTTATTATAGAGATAGTTTTCTTCTGTGCATTCTTTAAATTATCAAAAGTAGAATTGCTCTAAGGTCAAGTTTGTTCTTTACATTTTTATTTAAGTGGAAATCTTTACTGGACAAGATTTTGATCCCTACCAGAACGATTAGGTCAAGATCAGCTCAATGGAAACCAGCCTTTAAGATAGAATATCAGTGTCGCGAAAATTTCAGGAAGTGCCTTATCTCTGTCATATTCTAGAGTCAGTGTGAAAGCCAAGAGCTCTCCAGTGACCCAACTTGCCAAGGTCTAAATTGAATTTGGTAAATCAGGTTAAAATTTATTATGCTTAAAATGATCAAGTTAAATCAAGCTGAATGTGTTCTTTTGTCATACCATTTTGTAAATGCATTTTAAAATTCATGGAAAAGTTACTTTGCAATGTGGAATGCACTTTGCATATAGCTCAAGTCTTTCTGTATCCATAAGCCAATCATTTTTCGTATAGCAATTTTAAAGTAATCTTATACGGGGTTCACAGCATCTGGAAAATCAGGAAAAAAAACCATGTTTGACAGGAAGTTTCTGGAAAGTCAGGGAATGTCAGGTAAAAAAGTTTTTTTGCCCTTTAGGTCAGGGGGTCAAGATTGTTTATAACAGTGTCTATTACTGACTTTGTTTAATTGTAATTTTGTTTACCCAATCATCCATCAATATTTCTTTTTTCGTTTCAGAGTAAACTAACATAGTATTGTAATATCTTCAATCTTGAAATGTTTTATCCCTTCTCTAGCCTGTAAACTGATACTTCTGAATGTGTAATCTTGAATCTGTGGCAGTTTAAGTAGGCAGCAAAGTCAGGGAAAACAGGGTGTTTTTAGAGAAAAGTCAGGGAAAATAATATCTTTTTTACTCCTTTAAGTCAGGGAAAGTCAGGGAAAATATTTCAGGAACAGTGCTATGAACCCTGTTATATCATTTGTCCTATTTCATATTTCTTGCGTTAGTAGTTGTGGTTTGGTAATAAAGGTGAAGATGATGTCGTTAATCCTTCAAAAAGACGAATTTGACAAATGTGTTGTCTTGTCTTGAAGTTATCTAAAATGAACTGAACAAAATATCTTCATTTTTTTGTTTTCTTAAGACATCTCTGTGCATATATCAGTGTAACCAGTACATAAATTTGCTTATAACCAATTCAACAACATTTCAACTAGAGTGCAACTTGTTAAAAGATCTCCTCTGATTGATTGATTGGAGACAATCTAGAATGGTCTTTAAAGAAACATATCAATGATTTAAAACTAAAACATTTAAAGTAACCATCGGTACATTTTTACAATACATCATTTTGATTTGTTTGATTTGTTTAAGTTTTGTATTTACTATTTCCACATGAGGGTTTTGATAATCAGTGTTTCCGTTCAGATTGTTGGAAGGATTTACATGTAACTGCAAATACCCCCTAAATTTCTACTATATTTGTTTCTGCTATTTTTTCTTAGGTGTTAACACTGTTGTTGCACCAATGTATTTGTCAGAAATTGCGCCTGTTAATCTACGTGGTTCACTTGGCACTTTAAGTCAATTTGGGATCGTAACAGGAATTCTTACTGCTAATATTTTGGGCTTGCCACAGGTAGGCGTACAAATTATTGATAATCACCGATGATTTTTAAAGTCTGTGATTGTAGTGATTGGTTGATGAAAACTATAGGCTAAAAATATTTCTATATTTCTGATATTTCACATAACCAGTTCCATAAGTTTTTCAAGTTCTGGACCATAAGCATATTCATCATTGAGGTCATGCAAAAGAGATCTTAGATCAGTTAAACCCACCCCATGATGGTTGCTGACTTGACTCAGCCAGGGATGGAACTCACTACTTCCCAAGCAGGAAATGAGCACTCTTACGCAAGACTACTCATTGCTAGTTTTCATGTGAATTTATGCCACATTTTACACAAGGTTTTTCAATTGGTCATTCATCTTTCCTCTTTAATCTTTCTATCAACTCTAATGAGGAGTAACGCCGCTGATAAAAATCCTTTTTAGATCTTTGGTAATTCGTCAGGTTGGCCTTATGCTTTTGGCATAACAAGTATAATTGGTATTCTGCAACTGTTTGCATTGCCGTTTTGCCCAGAAAGTCCAAGATATCTCCTTGTCATGAAGAATGATGAGCCTACAGCAATAAAAAGTAAGAAAATGTCCATGTGAAACATTTGATAAGGTCCCTATTATGAGCCTTTGACCGAATTCACACCATCGTGTATGCAAATGGCAGCATTGTTTTTCCTATCTCTGATGGTAAGTCATAGGTGAAAGTTGGCTGATGGAGAATATCACTCTGGAGAAAAGCTCAGAAATTTCATAAATTTATTTATGTGATAATGAAATAATTTTTGTTTGCAGATTTGCAACGTCTTCGGAATTCTGATGATGTCAGTGAGGAGATTGAAGAAATAAAGGTAATGCGCCAGGAGGAGTTTCTAATATTAGCAGCGAGAATTCGTCAACATTCTTAAGATTTTTACTTGTTTATTCTTCAATACTACATATGTTTTCTTTTTGCAATAGCTGGAAGCTTCACGTGAATCTGCGACAGAATATGTGACAGTTTTAGGCTTGCTGAAGACTCGTTGTTATCGCAAGCCATTGCTTATTAGTGTTGTGTTACAGCTTGCTCAGCAACTATCTGGGATTGGTGGTGTAAGTTTGAGTTGATCAGTTTTGTCCACAGTTTTAAATTTTAGGATTGGTTCAGATTGTGATGACGTTTCATGACTTTTTTTCAACCAATCAGATGTTGTTGATTTTTAGATTTTGTATTACTCGACATCACTCTTCAAACAAATTGGACTAAGCGATGATCGTTCTCAAGCCGCTACGTGTGGTGTGGGGGTGTTGAGCGTCGTCATGACAGCTATTGTTGTAAGGCTTGATTTTCGTCATGATCATCTTCACTAGCTATTTTATTTCCCTGTATAAGCTATAGAACATCACACTGGAATTGGTACAGTAGTATCGCACAGTTGAGTCAAAACGTCATGATGAAAACTATTTCTTTGAAAAAAAAAAGAAAAAAAGAAAAAAATTTCTTTGAGTCTGTGAGCTTTCAGGGTGTTAGCTAGAAATTTTGGGAACATGGCGTTTTTCACTGTATAGGGAAGTTCGAGAGTTGGTGAATTTATTTTCATTAATACTGCAGTGATTATTTCAATCCAATTAGCATGTATATTGGAAATTAATTCATTTTGTAGCTCCTTTTTTTCTTGGTATCCAGTCAAACCTGCTAAAACGACTACCTTAAGGGAAGAAATTGTTTGCGGAAGAAATTTGTACGGAACTTTTTTTTGCGAAATTTATTTTTGCGGATTTCGCTCAAAATGAATAGATATTGGTTATCTGCAAAAATAAATTCCGCAAAATTTTCAAAATATTTCATATGCAAAGATTTATTAGGAAAAAATTCGAGATTATTGAACATCTAAGGATTTATTATTACTCCTCGTCAATAACAATACAAGCAACATCTGCGCACTTGCAACAGGTTTCGCGCTTCGTGCTGTTGCTTTTACTTTGAGAAACGATGTCGGCGGAGGTATCACAGCTTTTATTGTTATTTTCACTTTTACTTTATGGGAAGTAGACCTAGACTGAGTCATATTCGGAACCTCCTCTGAACAAAGATAAGAGCCAGCCACATTATCTGTTTGTTACAGTTAAGCATTCTTTTTGATATTATAACGGATGAAAAATAGATATTATTCCATGAATCTGCTCTTTCCTCTCCAACTAAAGTTTCCTCTCCAACTAAAGTTTCCTCTCCAACTAAAGTTTGAAAAGTAAAAATTAATTCCGCAAAATCTCTTTTGAAGTCGTCATCCGCAAAAATTTCTTCCGCAAAATATGGCATTTTTGGGTCATTTATCCGCAAAAATATATTCCGCAAAAATTTCTTCCGCAAACAATTTCTTCCCTTAAGGTATTTGTCTAGCTGACCATCTTATTTTAGTCTGCCAACTGAATAATCTATAAACTACTGTAGAAAATGACCACCTGCCAAAAACTGCTAATACTACAACTTTTTGAGTGGCTGTCTTAAGCAGGTTTAACGGTAACAAAGTTGTCGGAAAGGTACAGCCTAAAAGACTATACAAAGTTACGCTCAGATTAAAATTGGCTAATGGAAGCGAAGTCTAAATATTGATAAAAATAGAGTTAGAATTTTAACTAATCACGAGATCTATAGGTTACCAATAAGCAACCAACTTACCCTATTTATGGTTCGAAATATTAAAAAACTACTTTAGTTTTAACCTTTTAATATCCAAGTCTTCATACTGATCTTCCAATGTTTTCAGTTGTGTTTTAGAACTATCAGAGGCTCGTTTTAGACTGTTTCCTCTTATAACTAGCGACATATCATTTTGCTTTTCCAATACTTTTTCAATGATCAAAAATAAAAAAGACCCTAGGTATCTGACAACTAAACAATTAATTTTGTTATTCCAGCATCGAACTAAAACAATCATTTCACACTCTTGAACGTTTTCACTCAAACTTTCATCAAAGGATATGCAAGAAATCTGAGACCTCTGAGCTAACATATTTGATCGAAAATAAGGGGATATACCAAAGTTGATTACGTATGTAAGCTTTGTACGACCTTTAGCAATTTTTAAAACTTGTCATACATTGATAACGAAACTCAACCAATTCTCTCAATTACCAACTCTTACTCCGTTTACGTTTGAAATTCTTGATAAGAAAATTAATCTTAGGATGGAATTTATATACAATTCTCAAGTCCTGGCTGGAATTTTATACATGCTTTTCTTTTTATAAGCATATTAAATTTTCGGATGACGTTCGATTATGCTTAAGCCATCACAAAATAAAAGCTGGATTGATGCTTATGGTATGCTTATTACAATAAAATTCAGTATTCTTGAAAATGTAATAAAAATTAGCATCAACGTGCTATATTACTCTTTGGGCCTTAAAAGCCTATATTTCACTTATTTTGGTATTTTCTGATACAAAAGTTTAAATATGCATGCTTCTTTTTACAAAAAAGTTGTTAAATTTTGTAGCAACCTAGTGTAAACTATAAAGGGAAATAGGAAGAGAGAGAAATAACATTTTAAGTGTATAGGCCACACTAGCTTAGATATGCTTAGCAGGAACCGCACAGGCATGTGAATATGCTTAGTATATGCTTGTTTTTTGGGTTTTTTTACAAAACTGAGGCTGGGTATGCTTATAAACGTTATGATTATCAAAAGAAAAACATATATTATACATGAAAAGAATCAAAAAGTTTTTGCTTGAAAATGTCTGGAAAATGAGTTTTAATAAAAGTGGCAACCCTGTATGATGATAATGCTGCTTCTTCATAATCAGAAACCTTCCATAAACAATGTTCACAATAATTTTCTTTTGGAGTCATCCCAGACTCTAGTGACTAGACTCATTTCCAACAATACTGTTTTCAGGAACGTCACAAAGATAGTTTAAAACTCAGCCTTTTTCGTGAATCATGTTTTTTTCAAAAGAATTTACTTATTTAAAAGAAACCTTGCTTACATTTGTTATTACCAAAATATCGAGTGCAAAGCTTAAAGTTTCCTTGTGTCCCCAATTCTTAATTTTTCTCTAGGTAGTACTGGTTGAAGTTAAAGGTCGTCGCTTCTTGATGCTGGCAGGGTTAGGTGCAATGGCTGTCTTATATACGGTGGTGACGGTCTCTCTCTATTATGTTGATGAGGTGAACATTCAGTTGCTACTATCATACTAACACCATGTTGATTAACATCGCCATCACTGTTATGTGACAGGGTTCGCACAGTCAGGGAAAGCCAGGATGAAAAAAGGGAAGGGAAGAATGCTGAAAAGACCTTCTTGGTCCTGTTTCAGCAGGTCCCAGTTGGTTTGGAACTAGATAAATTTCTTTGTTTATTGTGTTCAAATAATTTTATTTTCGAGAAACCTTTTTTGTATTTGCTGTTGTTTGCATTGTTCTGAGCTTGAAGTCTCTTTATGTTTGAAGATGCTTCAGGAGTTGTTAACCAAGTCAGGGAAGAACTTTAAGGAAAGTCAGGGTAAAACATATCGCTTTAATGATTATTTTTAGAGAAAATGATATACTTTTCAGGAAAAGTCAGGGAATTGCTTAGGTTTAGGACTGTACGAACCCTGTGTTAGTAATACGTAATGTTTGTAGGTATACGACCGAACGATTTGATTCTCTCTAGAAAAAAGATGAAGCCGCAAAGTATGTTGGAGTGGTATCAACTCTAGCCTCGGTTGCTGCGTTCCAGCTTGGTCCAGGTGAGGTTACTCTCCTTCCTCTCGTTGATTGGTTTATTTTTATGAGACATTGTACGTCTTTACTTACTTATTTATTTTTCATATAGGCGCAATTCCGTGGTTTATTGTTTCTGAATTGTTTAATCAAGCAGCCATTTCGGCTGCCGTGAGTATAGCTGGTCCGACCAATTGGTTAGGAAATTTCGTTGTTGGTCTTTTGTTTCCTGTCATGAAGGTATGTTGGGTTTTTATTTGCATGCATGACTTGTTGTGTTTATGGTTTACAAGCAACTCACCCTGTATTCAAAAAATTTGCTAAAGGTGAATTTAGGATATATATACACAGAGATTATCTCATTTGAACCGATTTCTAGAAGCAGCGTATTTCAAATATCGTATTCTTGGTGTCTACCGTGTAATGAACGCACATTTCGTAAACAGATTCAGAGCGCCTGTGGCGGTTTTTGCTGGGCGGAGATAATTTAGGGAGAAGACATCAAAAAAATTTTTTTTGATCAGTTATGGAAATTCTTACGACACAGCAAAGAAAGTAAGATTAATGGTGCGCCAAACCCTTTTTTATTTTCTGTTTCAATTTTAGAGTCACATGGGTGCATATACATTCATACCGTTCATTGTTCTTCTTGTCATCTTCTTCTTGTTTACTTACTTCGTCGTGCCTGAAACAAAAGGACTGACCATTGCTGAAATCAACGCCATATTGAAGGTCGGAGAAGTCGAAGGCCAGCGTAAGGAGAAAACACCTTTGTTAGATGGAGACTTGCATTATAACGATGACTAATGGCAATTTTGTGGTGGACACTAATCCCGTACTAACTTAGCTGTTTTGAACGAGATGTCTTTCCTATTTTCTCGCGACAGCAGAAAGAACGGACTCTACACACTAACGGACAAACAGACATGAATGTGCTTTTTCTAATCTCAAATGTTCATATAGATGTTGTATGCTTGTTTGTTTGTGATTTATTGCTATTTATTGTTGTTTCTTGCTTATTGTTGTTGTTTGTTTGTTTGTTTGTTTGTTTGTTTGTTTGTATGTATGTTTTATTTGTTTGTTTGTTAGCTTGTTTGGATTTAACCAATGGGTTTTCTGACAACTCGACTTAGAGAAAACATTAGAAAAAGATTTCCGAAACGTAACTTGACAATCCACCACATTACATGGTTGACACTTTCGTCATTTATCTAGGTAAAGAAGACCATAACTTGACTGGTGAGGCTGAAACTACACCTTAAGAAGAAAACTTTTCTTTTATGACAAAAAACCAGTCGACCAGCTGATATGAACGATTTATATTTTTTTTATCATAAGATTAGATCATTATAGTTTTTGGGTTTTTATACAAACAGATATATATATATATATTATATGTGTGAGTGTGTGTGTGTGTGTGTGTGTGTGACAAGAGGCGAGTTTTTTTGGCTTTTGTCAGACAGTTATATGGATGACGACTAGTTGTTTCACTGATATGAATGACTAAAGGAGAAGAGTCAGATAAATCTTTGCAATAATTTGCATACAGAACAATTCTGTCTAAAATTTGTAGGTCATTTTCATAATTTGGACCTGAAATTGGTCCCAGTGTTTTTTTCTTTTATGTGCTTCGCATGAATTGCAGTGTCGACTTTTGAAAAAAATGTGTTCTTTTAATTTCACTTTTTCAAGATATATATTTATTACCTGATTATAATATATGTGTACAGTGTGTTTCAAAAATTGGATTTAAAACATATCATCGCAGTTTTTGAAGGATATTCTCAATGAATTTTTATAAATTTGATATCGATGGAATCTTTTGGTCTTTCTCATGATGTTTTTTTTTGTAGGAAATGGAAAAAAGAAGAAGAAGAGAAAATCGAAAAAATAAGTTTGGAAAAACTCATTAATTTCTTAACGATCATCAATATCCAATTTAATGAAACACACTGCATTCTAAAGTTTGGAATACATTATCATTTAAATGGTCACTGTTTAAATGGATCAGTTAGATTTTCACCTGTTTCAGTTTCAATGGAAAGCGTTTGAAAAAGTTGAACGTGTGTTGGATCAGTATTTTTCATCAGTTTTTTTCATATCCATTTAAACTGATCTATTCAAACTGATCCATTTAAATGGGTAATGTATTCCAAGCCTTAGTTCTGCTGTAAGACATTTTTATAAATTACATCATTGCACACATCGCCTCGTTTCTAAGTGTGAAAAATGTTTCCCTGAGGTGTCGTTTCACTTTGTAAACGGCGCAAACGTCATCAATATTCAGTTTGAAAACGAGACGTTGTTTGTGACGTAATTCATGAAAAGGTCTATGAAACCAAGGTTTTCCATTTGATCAACAGAATCACGTTTTGAAATCTAGTTCCTTTGCTGAGGTTTAGCGTGTGACCAATCACGTTCTGAAAATGCATATAAAGTCCTTATAAACGAAACTGCCACCTATATATGCATAGTCTCACATATCTTGCATTTCATCAATTTATGCTTGTGATTTTACTTTGGACAACGAATTTTGTCGTAACTAAATTTGTAATTTACTTGCCGTCTTTAAAATAAGAATGTTTTATGATGTCCTAATCTTTAGGGAAATGAGTTTTGTAACTGCAAAAGTTGAAGAAATTTTTTTTATCAGTAAATATAAGAAAAGGTTTATGACTAGAATACATGATATTGAAAACCGATGTAGTCTTGTCACAAATTATAAGTGAAAATGATATTCCTTAGGTTACTATAGTTGACCTGCAGCTGGATCCTGCATCTTTTCGTTTATTTGCAAGGATGATACTCTCGTGTGCCAAATAAACGCTCCCGCAATGAGAAATATGAGAAGGCAATATTTGATAGCTCACCGAAACGTGAAAGAGCGACTGAGACTCGCCGAAACGTGAAAGAGCGACTGAGACTCGCTAACGTTAAAGAAGTAGTGGTAAATGCTGAAAACGAAACTGATCAAGACCGCGAATACGAGAACATATTTGACTTTATCAATAACTTTTAGCTACAATATACATATATTGTTAGATTATTTTTTGATAGAACTGTTTCCATTTAAAAATAGCTTCTTGTATATAACTGTTACTAGTGTAGTAATCTTCAGGTTTTTTAAAACTGGAAGGATTTTGCTTAAAAGTTTCCCTATCACTTTTTTGTATATAAAACATAGTTCCATGTATGATAGTATATAGTTAAGAACACAAATCTTCTGATTTCATTGAAAATCGGTGTTTTTCACATTCTCCAACCCCCCCTCCCCCCTACCCCGCAAAATTTTCAAAATAATCCCAATTTTTGTTAATTATTACAAGAGAAATTCCTCCGACCTAAAGCCTGTTTGTAGAAGTTCATTAACTCCAATTTCAATAAGTGATTCGATCTACTTTATTTCGTGAAAATTTCGAGGGTTTTTTTCGGCAAAATTGCATTTCGTGGCATTTTAATTCGCTGTTCGAGCTAAAAGTTGCGAAATATTTTCTCCGACGAAAAATTAAACGACATTTGCCAAGTGAAGTTTTTGTCTTAAAATCTCCAACGTATAAATTTTTCTTTGTCTAGTATGACTGACACTGACAAACGGAGGAGAGCGAATCTGAGAGATATAAAAATTACAATAGAACTCAAATTCGAATGTCAGTGAGTTTGTTTACAAAGTGCAGTAACTATCAAAAGAACAACACGAAAATGGCGGTAATCTACTCTTTTAATGCAATCATTGCCTCTCGATGCTTTCATGTCTATAAAGAAGCAACTTCCCCGAAGAAATTTTCCCATCTAAGGTACTCTCGTAAAAAAAATGTAAACTGAGGAACCGCAAAAGTTTATTCCTACAAAAAGGATTCATTTCCACGAACCGCAAACACTTTCTTCTTTTAAAGTAATAATTAGTGTAATTTCTGTCAATTTCAACACTTAGAAACTGGAACTCTAGAAAACTTTAGAGAGTTATCTTTAAAATATTCTCTCAAATATTTTTAAATTCTATCAGCCACATTGCCAGCACCATCATAAACGGTCCTCTATAATCCTGCAACGTTAATATCAATTGACCAATTGTCTTCAAAATAACATTACTGAGAGCAAGACTGGAAAAGACCCTCATAACAATGAACAAACCGAATAAAATCTTCTCTCAAATTATAATTTTCATCAACAAAACTTCTGTTTTCTGAGAGTTTGAGTTTTCGAGGGTCGACTTTCACGTTAGACAAGTTGTATGGTTGCTAACAGTGACAGTGTTACGTTAAATTTCAGGAGAATACCGATGTCTGTAAGCTGTTATTTTCAATTTCTGTTTAAACGCACTGAGCCGCAGTGAAACGTCGATATTTAGCGAAACTACCTTACCCCACCTCATTTGATGTGAAAAGTTGACGAGTCTTACAAATTGTACCGCTATCCCACTAAGCATCAAAACGAGGCGGATAAATTGACGCAATGTTTGCCGTTTAAATTGAAACTCTGGAAATGAGAATTCTATGCTAAATGGAAAACCGCTTTTGCTCTGAGTAACAATCATACGTCATACCTAAATGAACATTTTTTCAGTACAAAATCAATATAATTATTATTTTATGTCACTTCTTATACAGCTCTAACCTTCACTCAAAAATAGCACTGTACCAGTCTTCCAACGCAGTTGCTATTTATAACTTCGTGTTATTTACAAAGGTAGTGTGTTTTACGATTCTGTTTACTATCGTTACGTTTTTCCGCTTTCGTCTGACGTATTTACTTTCTGCTCTTCTTTGATTTCCAAATCTAGTCTTTCCTTTGCGCGAAATATCTGAAATGAACGTTACAATTATGGTACGTCATAAGCTAAATTTCACGACCTAGTATGATGGTGTCACGTAAACAAATATCAAGATCTAGAGGTGCGTCGGAGAAAACTATGTTTGTGCTTTAAAAAAACTGTCCCGAACTTACTTTGGATTGCAGATAAAACGATCCACCAGCCTTCTTGTCATTTATTTTAAACAAATATTCATAACTCTAAAAGAAAAACATAAGAACCTATCCATTCAAATACTTCAGGATATGAAGTATATGAATGATGACGATAAAATGAAGGTACTCATATAACCAAAACATTGCTGTAAAAGTTGAGTTTATAGCTCCTTATTTCAATCTTATGGAGAATGAACTGAATGGCTCGATATCAGAGGTTATCAAATACAACATTGTTCGAAGAAGTTGCCAAAGTTATATGAGGTTTCCAGAAAAATAAACATACTTTCTCAACTGCCTCGGGCGTTACGTCTCTTACATTGAGAATCATTTTCGCTTCCTAAAGGATAATTGTAAACGATATATATTTTGAACATGGCAACTTTGTAAAAAAACAACCAGTCCCACACATCTTTCACTATACACACATACCTCCACTGTAATTCCACTGATGGCATTGCTAGCTGCCTTTTTGCTGCCTTGTGAAGGAGCACTTGCTGCCTGTCGTGCACCAGCTATCAAAGAGAGAAAACAATATTTGTAACTCATCAAAATGACCATAAACTCAATCTAAAACAGGTACCAAACTTTAAGCGTTTTAATACTCTGACATCTTCCTGGCAAGGTCATAACTTCACATGTGTTTTACACAACATACACACACAACAGCCGGGTTTTGCAAAAGAAATGCTAACCTTGAAATTCTTGCTTGAGTGCTTGTGCAAACGCTTTGCCAATAATTTGCCCACCAAGAACAATGATTTGAGCAAGGAACTTAGCCTTTAGAAAGAAAATAATAGCAATACTCAGTTTATAGTCTGAAATATAGTCTGTTTAACTTTTACAAAAAATTGGCTGTTCCTATAACTCAGTTATCTCCTTAAGATATATTACGACCACCATAATTCCATGAAAAAATATGAACAACATGCCTCAATTATAAAGAGTTTCACAAGAAAAACAGATATTTTTACAACTCTTTAAAACAGTGCTTATCCCAAAGCAGGTAATTCTAGCATTGCATTGTGGTAACTCTAGTAGACATTAGGGAGACAACATTGTGGGACTGGTTAACTGATAGAAACTATTAACATACCATTTATCGCATTTTCGTATAATCAATGAAGATTCAGGTTTTATTCTGAAATGAAACTTATCAAGGAATTCATTTGACATGTGGTATCTCAAAATCATACTTAAAAATCTCAACAGCTTGATAATTAGGTAACCATTCAACAATGTATACCCCGAAAACACCATACAAAAACCAAAAAATAATTAAAATCAACATCAAAAGACTATATAAATAACGTGCTTATTTGCAGTTCAATCTCCAACTATACACAGGACAGACATCTGGGTGTGAAGCAAGGATCCATGCAATAACACAGACATTTGAGGAAGAAGAGACAAATAGTATTCTGCTATTTTAACACATCCAATGCATACATTCCAACCTGTTACTTGTCAAATTTGGGACAGTGTGCCATATTATGTGTTAACTACCGGAAAAATCGGACTTCCACATTACCGGAAAATGGATCCTAACTAGTGAAAATTCATCGTGTCATGACAAAAGTGCACGAAAGGCAGTAAGGTAACTTCTGGGGACTTGGACGTACGGCTAATTAACACGATGATTCATGGCTTTTGAAACTAATTTAAAAGCACTTTTCATAATAACTTTTACCATATTTCATCATCCCGGTCAAACGAAACGAGATCTCACTAAAGTGAGCTAGCCCTGTTTTCATGAACACTATTTATTTTTATAAAGATTTCTTAATGACAGTGAGATTAACCGATTAGCCAGGCTAGCTCACCTCCATATGAACAGTCCCTATCTAATAATCCTGCGTAACAAGAAAAAACACACAAAAAGTTATTTTTTCTTCTTTCTTTTTTTCTTTCCGATGATGTGGTATCTTTTTTTCTTCTGTTATTATCTATGGCTTTTCAAACTAAGTTTCAGAGAAGACATAAGGGACCTAGAGATGAGGTCGTTAAAAGTACCGTATTACCTCTAATTTAGTGCGACAAAAAAAAATTATGTTGGCCATGCAGCACTAATAGTAAGAGGGGATAAAATACCTACATTTTACGACTTCGAAACCGTACTAATAATTAGAGGTAAATCAGACCAAAACCGCATTAAATTAGAGGGAAAAAAAATATTATAAATTTTTTTGCAATTTCACTTTTTTTTTTCATTTTTATTTTATTTTACATTTTTTTCTTTTTTGTTTTGTGTTTTTGTTTTTTTCCTTTTTGCTTCTTCGACTTTATTCTGCTGTTCCTCAAACTTCTTTATCTCCATCAGTGTTTCTTTCATTTGAAGGAAGGGTTTCGTTAGTTGTGGTGTAGCGAAATTCAGCAGGTAATTCCATTCCACCTTGCTTTAGGTCTGCAGAGTATCTCCTTGGTCTGGTTACTTTCACAGATAAATTACCACTGTGTTTCAAAAATTAAAAAGTTAATTTCGATAAAAATTTAGGCACATTCCCAACCGTTTCTCCATCTTTGATTATAGCAAAAGAGCTGCATGACAAATACCAACATCTCCTCGAAGATGATAATAACGAGGATGACCCTTTTGTTTTGCAACGTACTTAGTATATTCTATTTTAAAGTGTGAAACAAAAAAAATTCACAATTACAAAAATTTCCTTAATTCATTTTAATATCTTTAACCCAATCTTCACTATAATTAGAGGGAATTTTGACCCTTACCGCACTAAATTAGAGGGAAATTGAAAATTCACTGACATTGAACTGCACTAATAATTGAAGGGAAATAAATTCTTCATTTTTCGAAAAATAGGCCATCCGCACTAATTAGAGGGCGCACTAAATTAGAGGTAATACGGTAATGGCAAAACGGAATTCTATATTCTGTGAGATGAAAAACACAAAAAATGGTCGAACTTGTTGAGTACGAAGTTATTTTTCGTATTTTATACGTTAGATGTAAAGGAGTACTAGAAATCTGGGTATTCTTTTTATGGGTTTTAATTTCGAAAATGATGTCTAGACAACGAAAAATTAAAAAAAAAAATGGAGACTTAAACTTTAATTCGGGACAAAATAATGGTATTTCAGGACTTTGGGACAGGGTACCTGAATTCGGAACAGTTGGAATCTTTGCCAATGCATCTAACTCAATCAATAGAAGTCATGAAGTATCTTTGCCCAGTGTTTTCACAGTATATATATATATATGTAACCATTGCTATTTTATCCACATTATTCATTTTTACAGGAAAAGAGAAATCTATTCAGGTGGGACAACAAAACCTGACTTGTTAGCAATGCCAACATCAGGTCATACCCCACTCTTCATAATAATCAAAAGCAATAATGGTACAAAAAAATTAAACAATCTAGCCAGGATTGGAAAGATCAGCAAACTTCGAAAATGGTGGAAAACTGTACACAAGCCTATTCTGGGCAAACTCAAATCCAAGTATCATAAAGGAACATAAAGATGCAGCCAAAATAATCCAGGGAAGCAGTGTATGTGAACCTTATATCCGACAGATGAAAATACCTTGACAAACTAGCACAAGCTGATTTCAGGCTGGTTTATTAAGCAAATAAAGGAACTTCAGTCTGAGAAATCCGTATAATTGCACGCTTAACTTCTACGGGCGTAACAATGCAATTATTGTAATACGCCCTGTGCAATTGCAAGCTTAATTTTCCGCCGCCCTGCCTGGAGAACCTAAAGGTGAAATAAATAGGTGGGTTCAGTTTTTCTTTAAACGGGCAAAGCCGTTGTCAAACGAGGAAAAACTGATTTTTGAATCTTATTCTACGATAAATTTTGCGTAAGACATTGGCATTTTGAATTCGTTTCCGGGAATATTGGGTAAATGCCAAGAAAGAAAAAAGGCCAAATTAAGATAAACAAAATAACAAAAAGCTAAAAAATCTTGAAGACAGTTGCAGATGTAATATCCACGAGGAAGTTCTTTCAGGAAACTTTGATATAAAATTTGAAATAATAGGTAAATAGGTAAAGTACAACGTCAAGACTCGGAAAGACTGCAGTTTCAAAGACTGAACTTGCCATTTTTCCTTACACATTATATCTCGTTCCTTAAAAACCTGATTTCCATCTGAAAAATCACTTCACGATAGAAATGTTGGAATATCCTTTTTACCCACAATAGGTTAACTTTCTGGAAGGTTTGATATCAAATGAACTTCAATATAAAAAACGTGCTCTGTTTAAACTTCTTCCAAGAATAATACTACCATCTTCAAAAAATATTATGCAACAACCACATGAAAATAAAGAATGATTTGAGAACCTTTATACATTAATTTCTGTCACGTTTTTCAGACTATGACAAATAAATACTTAAACTAAGTGCGTGTTGTTTGAGTAAAAATATGGTTTTAATTACTTCATTATTAAAACTTTCTGCGTTTTTCATATTATAAATTCGTCTGTAAATTACAACAGATTCAAACTAAAAAGCTGACATTAGCATATTTAGTCATCTGACTTGGATGTCTCGAGCAACAAAAATTTCAGTTATTTTAATCGTTTGTTGCGAAGCCCAATTTGTTCTATTTGCACAAATACCTTATGCCTATAAAATTTTGTGTTTTCTAGGAAGGTGAGTGAGGTTAGTAGATCGGTTTTGTTTGTCATCTCATTTCACGTTTGGATCCTGATCACTTATTGATTTCTGTGTGTGTGGTGTGTGGTGTGGTGTGTGGTGTGGATTATAGCTAAAATTTGGTGCCATATTCTATTGGTTCTCTATAATGTTTCACTTGAACTGTCATTGACCTAATGTAGGACATTTTCCTATCATGAAGCTTTTTCCCACCTCCACCGGTCATAAATCTCAAGGAATTCTCCTCACTTTCAGTGGGCCCGGCATCGATCGGAAATATGTTGTTTGGTTCGAGTCTCAGCCGCCCGCCCCTAACTCCAATTACTAAAACCCAGCATTTTGGGGGCGGTGGGGTGGGAAATTCAGCAAATTCTTCCATATTTAACCTGATGAAATCGAATTGTCATGCCGCCCACCCACTCGCCTCCCATTTTATGGCCCGAAATAACCTGAACCGAACATGTTTCCTATGTCGGCCTTAAGATCACTTTGACCAGCAGAGGAATCTGTCGCGATTTATCATCAAAAATGCCTCTACAGTATATTGTTTCCTATTTCAATACAACCAATTGTGAATAATGGCGATCTAGCGGTTGTTATAACCGCATAGAAACATAGCTCTAGAGAAAATTCACAACAGTAATTTTTTCTTTATTTTGGGGTGGGTGAAACTTTACGCCATTGCACTTTTTTGCTAACAGCTTAGTTCTTCAGAAAATGAAGAAAACAGAAATCAAACAATTTTTAAATTTTGGGAGGAGTACTGCTTTTCTGTCAATAACGGTTGTAAAATTAAATTGCGCTATTGTGTGGTGTATTGACTGATCAGATATTAAAACCATTAACAAAATAATGCCAAAAATTATAATAATTAATATTTGAGAAGAATTTAAGAATGAATAATTTAAATCAACAATGGCTATTACATGTTTCACCAGATTTCATAACAAGCTACAGTCCTCTCCTAAACTTAAACTTTGTGTACTGTTTGGTGGTATCGTGCAGATATGTTATTTGAATAATTAGCAGCTGTTCTAAGAGGACGTAAAAAGCAAAAGCGTTGAAATTTAAACTTCTAGAAAAGAAGGGGCTATTATTTAAAAACATAGATTTGGAAGTAATAAAAAAAATGAAATGTATTTTTAAAAACTATAAGAAAAAAAGTCATTGATATATAACACACTAAACTATTTTTATAAAGTTTTCCATGTTATTATGATGAAAATGAGAATGAAAACTAAAAAAATCTGTGTCGTTCATTCAATTTTTCTTGCTGAGATCCCTTCCAATTGTTTTTTGGTGCCTAAAAGTAGTCTTACTTTGCAATAATAAATGCTCCATCATTTTGCAATTAATGTCACAATATGAAAAATTTTATGAGAAATTGTATTAAAGTCATTGTTTCAATTCATGACAAAAACCCCGAAAATTACTACATTAACATTTCATTATTTCATCTAACTTATTTGATTAAATTTTTTTTTTACTGTTTTCATTTTTGTACTTTTTCTGTTCCATTTGTGAGATTAGGCTGTTGTAATGCCTTGTGCAAATTACAAAATAGAATAGAAATAGAATAAATCCAAAAGTAGTGGTCAAAATATCAAAATCAAAAATATGATGAAGCTTCTGGTGGTTTTATTTATTATCATACTAGAGATATAATGTTAAAGACACTATTTATTTTACTTTTTCTATTTAAAGTGCCTTTTTTGTTTTTGGTCTGTTTTGTCATCAGTAACAATTCTTTTCCCTCAAATATGATTCATTGTCAAACATCCTTTCTAAATTTGAACAAGAACGACCACAGTCGCTAAATCTGCGGCAAAAAAATCAGCTCAATGAAAGAAAGTAGTTCGTTTAGAAGTAACCTAAAAGGGATAAGTGTGCGACTCCTGATGCATTACACTTCAGTCACACCAAGTCATTGACTGATGACTGCATTAGAATACTCAATTAATGCTGATAACGAACTGCCGACAAAAGCAGTATCCAAAGAATCGTGATTGCCTGTGGCTGAACCTTTCATCAGCGAAAACAAAGAATAAGCGGATATTTTCATTCAATAAATTCATGCGAGCTAAAGAAGTATAAGCATTCATATAAAACGGGGAAAAAGGATATTTTCACGTTTATTTTTCCTTGAAAACACAATGAATAAAACTTTAGTTCCCAGAGGAGGTACATTTTTCAAACATGTTTGCTGTTATGGGTTTATTCTATCTTTAACTTAAACAGTTACAGCTTATTCAGTTCAGGAGGTTTGGAAACGTGAGGTAGAGATGGATAAGGGAAGGAGTGAACAATAGAAAACAAACTGATTTGAGCAACAATAGCTTTTGAGTTCTATTATGCATAAGCACAGATTCGTAACTTCTGTACACTGTTCTGACTCTCATGTAAGGACATTATTAGTGAAAAAAATGGGTGTGCAAAAAGGAAATATAGTCCCTAGTGTGTTTTGCTGAGTGATGACTTCCTCTACCGAATTAATGGGAGCTAAAATTGAAAGTTTGTCGCCAAGTTGTCTTGAGAAGAGATGTACCTCTCCACAAAAAAACCAATTGATGTAGAAAAACACACTACCGCAAATAAATCAATGCTTTATTGACGGGAATTCACGCTACTGAAATTTGATGTCGCGTGACCAGGGATAATAAGAGCCATGTAAACAGCACACAACGTGACGTCACTTTAGGCCGTTTTAGGATCATCATCATCATCATCATCCACGGGTAAACCAATATCTGCTGTTGCTTCGCGTCGCAGATAATAAAAGAATTTTCTAGCTTCAAGTGAAGAAATATTTCAAGTTTATGATATTCACATGGGAATGGTCATCACAAGAGCTTTAGCACTCAATGTTTTACTAAAGAGTAATGTTTTATTCACATATAATACGTTAGATTTTGAGCGGCCCACATCAATTCTAGCCTTGGTAGAATAAATTCAAAACAAAAAAGCCTTGGAGATAAAAGTTTACATTTGGGTTTGGAGTTAGGAAGAATTTGTTATGTTTTTTAAAATAGTAGTTTTGCATGAATAGTCAAAATCAAAAACACCAGAATCATTTTTTCAAGAGCATTTCTACTGAAAAAAAACATAATTCTCTGAAATCTTTGAAGCCTTCATAAATAAGGATAAGGATATGCCAGCGTTTATTTAAGTTTTACTTACAAATACGTAACTGTTCAGTATGTCTGGTAAAGTATAAAGATTTGAAATTGAAAAGAGACTGTTCAGTTGCCATTCATCTTTTGTCAGTTATTCTTTCATGCTGATTGAAATCTCTAATGTTATTTTCCTTCTTGTTGCAAAATAACGAAAGCAGAAAAACATGCTTATTTGATATCTACTGTAGAATAGATATTGTCTTTTGTAACAGCTTGCTGATTAAAATCTTCAGTTGAGTAATGTTTCAGTTGATTTGGGTTTTGAAAAAACATTCTGATAGTGATAATTTGTTAGTTATTGGATGTATTTTTATTTTGTAGATTCATTGTAAAGATGTCTAATTAAAGAAAATTTGCAGGCTACAAATGAAGACTTGTACATACTGTTAATTCCTTTTTACATTATAATATAAAACTAATTATCCAATTTATAATTATGGCTAAACCCAACTTTTTAAAAGTGATCATTCTTGGAGATGGAGCAGTTGGGAAGAGTGCGCTCATGAATCGGTTTGTGAATAACAAGTTTGACAGTCAATCATTTCACACAATCGGGGTAGAGTTTTTAAACAAAGAAGTAGTTGTAAGAGGCGAAACATACACTTTACAGATCTGGGATACAGCTGGACAAGAACGGTTCAAGAGTTTGAGGACACCATTTTACAGGTGCATAGTTTTGTTATGTTTAGTATAACGTTATCTGTTTTAGTTTTGTAGTAATACAGAAGAAAAGAGGAGGCCAAGTAGCTATTGGACTAACCTTTAAGCCAACCAGCTGACACAAGTTTATGTCTAGATAATTTTAAATGTAATAGCAAAAGTTTGGTTCTAAACCTTTTGGGGACAGGTGTGATGTTATTGAAATCTTTGATCCATGATATCTCGATAAAGTTTGGTCATAAAAGGAAATGGCTACTTTTTTCTGCAACAGCTATTGACACATCATAATGGTAAGAATGGTAAAAAGTTTACCTAGGATACTAGTTGTTTATGTCATTTCTAAAAAGAGACAAGTTGATGCAACTTTATTACGAGTTGGTATATATTAGTTTCTTATGCAAAGATGTTCCTTATAGTTTTCATAATAAATTACATTATGAAATTATCCTTGAGCTACATCTTCTCAAGTGCAATGATTTTTACTAGTTGTTTCTTACTAATGAATGTTTGAAAAAAATTGAAAGTATCAGGTTTCCTTTCATGATCTTGTGCCTTTGGTGATGTTTACCTGGAAGTTTAAAATACAAGTTGTATATTATGCAGGGGAATAAGCACTGAGGTAGTTTTTCTTCAAAAGTGTTTTTACATCCTGATTTATGTTAAGCAAATCTGATCCCGCATGTGCTATGATGTGACGTGTATTTACGTATAACACGTATGTATTCGTGCATAACACGTATGTATTCGTGTATAACACGTATGTATTCGTGTATAAATCGTATGTATTCGTGTATAACACGTATGTCTTCGTGTATAAAACCTGTATATATTTTTATGTATTAGTATGTGACTTTTATGTGACATGTGTGGCATATGTGTAAGTCGTATGTGGTTGTATGATTTGTATGTAGATATGACCAAATTTAAAGATAATGAACCATCATGAGCTCGAGAAAAAAGTGTGTCGGCAGTTTTCTTGTGGGATAATCTCCACGAGAGAGCCTATCCTATTTGTTTGCTTTGTTTGAACGCTTTCTTTATAATTAACAGCTGCTCGTTACCAGATCATTTCCCAATTGTTCTACTTCTACTGACATCAGCATAGTGCAATCCTCAGCTATGAACATATCTGTTCATCATCTTCAACATTGTACAATTCGGTTAACATACACAGTCAAATCTCTATAATTCAAACCCTCATTTCACATATCCTTTCTTTGAGCGTTCGAATTTTCCATATATCGAACGATTTTTTTCGGTTTCTTGGGTATTCGAGTTAGAGACATTATCTATTATTCGTTATTAGATAGAAAAAGAAGTTTTACGAATAGTTGTTTTTCACATTTGAAGTATACATAACTACATGTTGTTTCGCTTTTCAGGGGTTCCGATATCTGCCTGCTTGTATATGCTGTGGACGACCTCCAGAGTTTTTACAATTTAAACACATGGAAGAGAGAGTTCTTATATTACGCTGACGTGAAGGATGATGACTTATTCCCGTTCGTTGTGTTAGGGAACAAGATAGATTTACCAACACACGAAGTAACTGTTGAACAAGCTACTGCTTGGTGTCAGGACAATGGACAAATGCGTTGCTTTGAAACGAGCGCCAAAAACTCTATGAACGTCGAACAAGCTTTCATTGCGTCCGTCGAGAAATGGTTGGAGCAGGAGCAGACGTTCGACAAGCAAATGAAGCCCGGCGCGAACTATACTAATAATGTAAATTTAAAGAAACGAGAAAATGGGGATAAATCCAGCGAGTCTTGCTGCTAGTTCACATCAGTCAGTAGAACTCTGGAGCAACTGTATGTCTACCAGGGGGTTTATTTTTGAGCCCGACATAAAATAACGCATTACATCATCCACCAAAAAAAAAAAAAAGAAAATTTTTTTGGTTTTTCTGTGAGTATATTTTGATACGTCTTCTTGGAATTCAATTTTTAGTTGAGTTGTGTCTACCGAAAGAAAGGGTTACAGGCATATCATCGGTAATTTAAGTAACACTCCTGAAATTTGTTGTTTTTTGTTTTTTGTAAAATTTCATTATAATTTAACGATATGAATTGATGTGTACGTGATCGATATGGAGACTTTTAAATGAATTTATCCTTTCACGCTTTTCTTAATATATTCATTTATGAACGCCGGTGTAAGATAGCCTTCCCTAACAGACCGGAACTGCAAAGTGTTTTCTTGTGATTCAGAGCTGCATTCTCATTTAATTCACTTGTCACTTAATGTTTTAAGTATCAATATACACGTATTTTTTTTTATAAGAAACCAGTTTATAAGAAACTCTAGTCGCTCGAGCTCGGAAACCTAAGAAACTATGTAGTAAGCTCACTCTATTCTAAGAAACTGAGAAATTTTGAGAGGTAAATTTTTTCCCTCGTTTTTAAGAATGAAAGATTTGTCTTTTTAAAGCAAAAGAAAAGAAAAACGTTTAATGTAGTGTAACCTATACCTTACTTTTCGTGATCATAATTTTGGAACATTCGAATTATAAGTTTGTTCTCTGTGGCATTCCTCTCAATAAGGCAAAAATTCTTAGTGTATGATAAGAAACCCTTAAGAAACTTTTCTAGTAAATTTAGGGTAAATCTGTAAGAAACTGGCTAGAGACCCAAAAGATTAGTTTCTTATAAAAAAAAACCGTGTATACAAGGGTTGCGGAATGGGTGCGTGTAATCACCCGTTTGCCAGCGAAATATATGGAATGTCGGATTTTCATTCCATGGCTTTGTGAAAACTAGTGGTGTTAGTGGTGGATTGTTCACAAATGACGTCAACCATTTTTCCAAGATTTTTTACTCCTCCCACCTCATCTTAGGTTAATAAACATATAATACGCGATCAATTTTTCCCCTTTGCTTTTTCAGTACAGTCGACTCTCGATATCTCGAACTTTTTTCCCAGTTCCCTGAAAGTTCGAGATATCGAGAGTCGACTGTATAACTTAGCCCGTCAGTGGGGGTTGGAGATGTTGTGTAAACTAAAGTTACTGCAGCGAAAAAGAACATGGGATAATGAGGAAAACCAGAGTGGGAAAACTAAACGGAAATATTACAAAACAGTTTAGCGTCAACAGGCAAATGGTTTCACAGCTCCATCAACATCACACCTTCTTCATCTTGGAGAATTGTTTCGCATATGTTGTCGTCGCTGTCAAGAGAAGATGACATATTGTGCTTTCTAAAAACTCAAATACTTGCGATGGACAAAGTTTGATCATCTTACAGCGTAACTACGATGGTTCGAAATATCGGCATTGGTGGCATTGTTTCAATCCTTTTATCGGCTTCCACGACAGTAGAGCACTTGGGATACTTATTGTTTCGTCAATTATGATAATACTTGTCAATGAAAACTTTACTTCAGCGGATAACTTGCTATTTGGAACTTTTGATTTCTGGGTATCTATTGCTGTTGATATTCTATCTTTCTCTGTTAATTTCTAGACGAGAGCGTTCTCCAGCTAATATACACCAACCATCTGAACTTCTTCAATCTTATCAATTCACAAATTAAAAACCATTGATGGAACTGTCTTGCACAAAACATTCGCATTGTGTATTGGAACGTACTGATGTACAAGGACTGATGTACAAGGACTTATGTACAAGGACTGATGAAGATAACTCTATCAACTATAACTATATTACGAATCCTATCGATTAATCTGTAAACACAAAATGTATAATGTATAATGAATTAAATTGTACAAGAAATGCACCTTAACCGAATACTCTGGATATTAAAACAACATACAGGCTGTAGGTGAAACTGGCAAAACATTGAGATTGAAAAATTTTTTTAGTTTTTCGGTCCCCCAAAAAAGTATGTTTTATGATATCAAACGAAATAGAAATTATTACTTACGGCTGTTGAAGTAGGAATGTAAAATTTTAGCTATCCCTGTAATGTGACAATTTAACATCGTAATGCTTTGAGAGCTTACTCGACTTGTAACTTTGATCATAATGTGAGACACTTCTTTAGGGGCGGTTTTGAACCAGTATTGAGAAGTTTCGAGTTTCCTAAAAGACTCTCTTTGTCGGGATATTTAAAGTATGCCACTTATCAGGCTTCAAATCAGCCAAAAACATCTTTTCACAAAAGTTCTGAAGTTCCTAAAACTTTCGGACGGAAAAACTGTCGGACAAGTCAAAACTTTGTCAATCAACATAATAGGCTTTACTGTTTGTACAAATGTTTTTCTGTCCAAAGTTTTCATTTTAATATATACCTTTTCACTTTATTATCACTTGTAAAAGATCGGTCTACCCAGCAAACTACTCTAGAATCACCAGGGATGTGGGTAATCACGAAGGATTCGCACATTATTATTTATTTTATTTACGAACGATAAAAAATATCAATCTTAATACATCGACATTCTGAGGAAATCAGTAACTATGGAAAATGTTATAAAATTCTAAAACTAAGGGACTTAAAAAACAAAAACATTTTAATCGGCAAATTATATTGCACTCCTTGTGCTAGCTCATCACAAAATCTCGACCTGTTAGTGACTGAAATATCAAAAGTTATTGACACAGGCTAGTTTCTCCCAAAACTTGCCGCGCCTACGAGGGCCATCTCAAGAGATTTGAATCACGATTTCCACTAAGGTTGAAAAAAGGAGCGTTTTGAAGAGGTGGCTTGTTATAAGCAGATCCAATCAAAGAATGATTAAATGTTTTTGTAAGAGGTTTGGATATCATCTCAACGAGACCCAGATATTTTTAATGAAAACCCCGTTTGTATCTAACGTGGGGTTTTGGTGAATTTCATATAAAAAATTTTCCCGTTGTGACAAAAAAAAAAAAAAAGAGATACATGTATTTGCACAATTTTCTGAAAGCGGTTATCAGTGGTTTGCAGTAAAAGCTTAAAAGCTCAAGCAATGGTCAGGTGTGGTTTTCCAGTTGATCTTCAAGTAGTCTGATATACTTCATGGCACGTAATAAGATTCCAAGACGCGAGGACGGTTTGATTTTATCAACGACCACACTCTCTGGAATTTTCTTTGCTAATATTTCCAACATTGCACCTAATTGTTTTGTTCGCATCATCTGGTTAGCGTTGATTTTCAACCGGTATTGTTCTAAGACTGGATCCGAATATTTTCTGGTCTGTGAATTAACTCTTGGTGAATTTGTGTTACGAGTTGGTGCGTTCGTCACGTCCTTTTCGTCGACGTTACTGGTTATTTTGTCATTTGTAAGAATGTCTGTTCTTTTGTGTCTTTTCGATGAGGGTGGAAATATGATCCTTGTCTTGCAAACGGGAAACAAACGGAATGACGAATCCGGGTGTCTCTTGTCCCGGTCGGATAATTTAATATCTTTTCTTGATTTATTTAACTTTGGTAAATGAGAGTGGTGTCCAAACTGTATTTTAACCATATTTCTTTTGTTTATCTATGCAAAAATGGAAAAATCAGATGGATTTGTCGAAAATCAGGCTAATCAGGAAATCTAGGCTAAAATGACCCCAAATGTAGGACCAGTGGGTCGCTAAAAATTTGTTCTTTAGGTTACGCTAATCTAATTTCTATAATTGGATAGATTTTATTCATTTGACCTTCTTATATACTTTCAAACTCAAATTAATGATGTTGTTTGCCAGTCACGATAAAATTAAATGTTCGAAACAATTTATCATGATGTTAAATCAAAGGTTCACAAAACAATACAAAGTTAAACTAAACAGGTAGTTGAGCTACCGCGATGCTGTAGTGGTTTGTACCTTTGAGTGCGACCGCTGCGACCCGTGTTCGAGTCCAGTCGTATCTCAATGCACCACTCCGATGCGCTTTAAAAGCAGCGTATCAGTCCATTAGGAGCCATCGACTGACTGCACAATGGCCTTCGTGCAAGTTAGAGCAATGCTATACGGATCTCTGGCGGTAAGTCAACTTATAGTTGCAAGTCGGCGGACGGAAGAACCATGAGTATCATCCTTACTCATCTTTATCAAGGAGGAATTGTCATGAATTATCTTTTTTGTTCTTCGAAACATTCATTGGGTGATGCGAACAGCTTTTTTGATTCGGTCAATAGTACAAAAATTCGAACTACCATGTGTCCTGTTTATTCTACAACATTCATGACATCAAGGTTAAGGCAAAAAGAAACTCTTTGAGAACTTATCACGTAGTAAAGAGAGAGAGAGAGAGCTGCGAGGGCTATTACCACTGCTTTAGCAAAAAGTCATCTGTTTTCATCAGTTTCCATAGTAAAAGAGATAATTACCCACAAAAATGTTAAAAAAGTTAAAGTGTGAATAGACTGCATTGGAATCCAATCCAATTTAAATCCAGTTTAAGCCTTAACATATTGGCACATTATTTTATAACGTGTATGCAGGGAATTAAAGTGCCTAAAAAACTCGTACAACTGTAAAACGTTTGATGAAGAGAAAAAGCATATGAGACATTTGAAATATCACAAATGAGACATAATGAGATCAAAGAACAATTTAACAAGTTCAACGGTGAACTTCCAGACGAGATACTCGTTAATAGACCAATTTTTGGTTTTAATTACAATACCCTGTTTAAACCAAACAAATTTCACGACAATAGATTTCAAGTGCTAATGCGTTAAAAGTTAAAGAAATGGATAAAATCTTCAAGTGTATAGAGAATCACCTAGCATCTAATTACCTGCGTATCTATGTTGCAGAGTACATGAATAGTGTTTGTAAACATACGTCATTTGGACACTTGTCTATAGAAGCCAAAACAATTTCAAAAATATTACCGACAGCCTCAAAAATTGTTGGCGGCATTGTTGACGTTGTTGTCAGACATTACGACGTGCAACTGGGCCAAAATGCCGGTCGTTGCCGTTACCAAGATGCGATGTTTACAAGCGGTAGTCAAAGCTCTGAGACGATTGCCATGACGATTTCGTCATCATCGCACCTTGTTAGGCGAGTACAGTCTTACTTCGTTACAATCTACTCAATAAAAATCGTATTTTTAACATAATGTCCTTCGAAGTAATGTAAATGCTCTTTCTAGTTTTGTTGATTTTCAAACTTAAATAGCGTTAGAATATGCAATCTAGTTCCTCTTTCCAAAGCGAATAAAATTGGATAATAGCCCATCTAATCTCTGTCTTCTTAATTCTTTTCATTCACAGAAAAAGGTAATAAACAAGTTAAATTTTCATCTACGGAGGAGAGATCATGTTTCTGTTAATCAGCACATACGTTTGTCTGATATGGTCAAATGACGTAACCATAGTAACTTTATCAATATACAATCCTGGGAATGAGGTTGACATGACATTATCAACTTAAGCTTAACACGGTCTAGTGATTAATAAGTTTTGTAAAGAGATGATGTACTTATGGAGATATGTATCACACTTATAGCATAGCCTTCTTAACTAAAAAAACTGGTATTTTTTAATTTATGTTATAAATTACAAATGATTTTAAAATCAGTCATGACTGTGTAATAAAGTCGAAATATAGAATTTATTTATGCTGTTTTTCTTGTTTATACTTTGATCAAAAGTGTTCAAGATGCACATATTCAGTTTGGTTTTTGCGCTGTTTTTGTTACAAATGATTTTATCCCAGGAGAAGTTTTGCATCCCTCATCAGATCTGGATAATAAAACATCGTCCCCGCCTGCGCTTTGGTACATTAGAGGTCACCAATAATTATTCAATACAGATTGTTTTTGTGTGTGATGAAGAAAACAAAAACTCACGGAAGGAAAGATTAAATAAATAATAATACCTTATCGGCCCTTTTTACGCCGGCCCTAATGTGGCGTTAATTTTGGTGCGCGGCGTTAAAAGGGCCGGCGTAAAAACGGCCAAAAAAATGGAAATTTTTCAAAAAATCGGCGTTATTTTTTAAAGTTGAAATTTAGATTTGAAAATATGAAACAAACTTTAGATGTGAAAGAACTCTTTGGAGACAATGAAGAGTCAGATGAAGGAGAAGTTGAAGCAGAAATAGAGGTAGAATCAGATGACGATGAGGGAACTAGAGAAAATAATGAAAGCATTAATGAAAAAGAGGACGAAATAACTGTAATAGATTAAGTCTTACGATGTATTAGATGATATATATTAGAAGACATTTGTAGTATAAGTTAAAATTTGAACAGAAAAAGTGAAAAATAGTGCTTAAAAATTTTTTTTTTCTTTTTTACTTTTGAGGCGTAAATAACGGCCCTAAGTGGCGTTAAGGCAAAATCTTGGGGTGGCGGCGTAAAAAGGGCCGCGTTAAATTAGGGCCGGCGTAAAAAGGGCCGATAAGGTAATAAATATATTGTTTTTGGTATAAAAAAGTTGGTTGCTGTTTTTCTGAATACACCATAGTTACAAATAAAATATTAGCCTGCCGGTGGTCGCTTTAAACAAAGTTTTTCGGTGAGTGATTAAACAAATTAATTAAACCAAATGCATGTTAATGGAATCTACCATACTGATTAGAAAAAACCTCTCACCAGGAGTTCTCCCTTCTAACAACTCCACTAACAATCCATTGTTTTTTCTTTGATCTTTTAAGTAAATTTTGTTTTGCACAACTTTTGATCACATGATAAATTTCCAACCAATCCGCAGTAATTACTTCACATCATGTGATCAAAAAGTGACTTCATTAGGTGCCCAAGTTGAATCCTATCGACAGTAAAACAGGGGACTAACTGAGTTAACCCTGTTATTTCAAATTCCGAAATTAATCACTCTTCAAACACGCGTTTACAGTTCAGAAAATGGAATCGAAAACATTACAGTGGAACCTCCTTAAAGAGGACACCTACACGGGACCAGAGATTTTGTCCGCTTGAGAGAGGTGTCCGACTTGGAGAGGTTTTGCTTATTTTGGCCAGAAACTCGGAAGAAATTCTACTCCTAAGTCAAAAACCCATTAGCATACCCATATTACCCTTTGCTATTGTCCAGTTCGGCAAAGAAACATTCATAAAAGGAAATTTGACCAGAAAATAAACAATAAGAAGATACTTATGTGTTACAGAAGAAAAGAATGAACACGACAAATATGCCATTGCTGTATTAAATGATGGTAGTGTTGTGGTGTGGGGCACATTCCAAATTATCAAAGCATATATCCTTCTTTTTGAAATTGCCAGGCTCATACATGGAAGCAGAGGTGACTAGAAGGTACGTTAACCGGGGAGTTGGTTAAGGGTTGCAGCTACCTTGTATATTTCAAGAAAGGGCTGTAACTTGGCAAAAAAATACAATAAACCTGGTAATAAAATTGTAAACAGATGTTGAGAAAGAAATAAAAAAGAAAAGAAATAAAATACTGAGTTTTGATATTGTTGTCGAAATTTTTCCGTGTCCCCGCTTTGTAGAGGTGTCTGCTTTAGCCTGTCCGCTTTGGGGAGGTTTTTTTGTAAGAGTTTATTAAGGATTCGATCGGGACAAAATTTTTTGTCCGTCTAAAGGAGGTGTCTTCTTCAGAGGAAGTCCGCTTCAAGAAGGTTTCACCAGGAAATTGAACTTTCTTAGAATATACACTTGTGTACCAATCCTTTGTGCCTTCACTACCCTACAGGCTGCTACTTTGAATGTTTGGCTTGCGGAAACAAGGCTAACCCCTGATCTTTGGAAATTCACGCTTTCTTACAAGCCGCTCTTGAATGAGTTTCTCCTCTCTGTTTCTTTTTATCTCAATACTGAACCTTGAACGCAATACTCAATTCCATATCGAAAAGACAAGAGACCCTGGGTTCGAGGTTGCTAAATACTGGACTGAATGTCTCAAAAACTTACTTTTTTAGTAGTTATCTTTAACATCCACAGAATTTCTCGGAGAGGTTGGATGTGTTTGTTTTTGGTTGCTGAGATTCAAGACAAACATTTTCTTATTGTCACAAAACAAACAAACAAAATTAAAACAAATAAACAAAACAAAACGTGTAACCAAATGAAAATCGGTTGAAAATTGTCTTGAATTTGAATCTTTCAAATATCACGGTATCGAAATATAGATTTTTGAGCATGTTATTCAACAGTTAACCGTTTCAAAATGCGAAACAGTGCAACTCCATGCTTGAATGAACTTTTAAATATGTTTTGTATATTTCGGTGAGATTCAGCAAAATTCCCACCTACATGTTGTTTTTGAAGATTTTGAAGTTCTACGGATTAATTGTTACAGCCTTATGGCTTGATATGCTGACGTATTTGCTATGCATTTTCTGTATATCCGTCATGAATGTTTTTGGGTCGGTTTACCTAAACGACGCGACACAGGACCGGCTTAATCATGGTAGGTTATATGTGACTGTAAAATCATGTTACAGCGGTATAATATTGTTCCAGTATGTTATCAAGTCCAAGTTTTTAAAAGCGATTATTGCAGCATTTACTGCACAGTTGATTCTTTGACATTCGCTGTGCTGATTCTGCAATCCCTTAGTAGCTAAAAAATTTATTTTTGCGAAAATAAACTTTTATCAAAAATAAGCGGAAAACAGTTTCGTGTCAGTTTGGTTGCCATTTGATTCCCAGCAAAATTCTTAATAGTCCAAAAAATATTATTCCGTTGTCATCGAAGAGTGAATAGTGAGTTCTGTAAATGGGCTTCTTTATTTTCAAAAAGATGAAAATCAAGCAATCTTCAATGTCTATTGAAATTTTAGTTCGACAAACGGGAATACCATATTTGGAAAAAGAAATCGAGCAACTCTCTATCCCAGATGTAAATGGAGAAACGAACACACCCATTGGATCAGTTTCGTTTGGGATATCAAGGTAAGAAAACTACGCATGGTTTTATTTCTCTACTTTTGGAATCGAGCATACAAGTGCTTTTGTCACAAATCATTTTAGTGTGACATTGAAAGATGTATCCATCCCGAAATCTAACGTAGCATTCCATGAAAAGACGGGTTTCGGACTGTCTTGTTCGGATGCTGGATTACAAATTCATACAAAATGGAAATATAAAGAAAAAAGTTGGTGAGTTCTCTTTAGTGTTTTTATTCATTTGGCTATGAGAAGGCTGGAAACCACTCCTCCTTTGACCAAGCAGGTTGCATTTTCCAATGTATTTTCCCAATAAATAAAAAACTGTTGACATTCATATAAGAGCTTTTCAAGAAGCGTCAAGTTTGGTAAGTTTACATGATTCTTGTTGGGATCAAAATTTTCCTCTGACTGAGGTCTGCAAATGATGACAGCTTTATTCTTTATCAACTCTTTTAAACGGTAGGCCCCATGTGAAAGACAGTGGAACGATGACTGTTTATATAAGCGGTATACATTTAGAAATATCCTTTCGCGCAGGTAAGTCAACATCAGTTTGCGTTTCCTCAAATAATTATTCGAAAGAAGATAACACGAAACCATTATGGTATAATTATTATAAATTATTATGCTTTTCAGTGGATGAAAATGAGCAGAAACCACAGGTGATTTCCCGGAAATGCGCTTTGAAAATTGGTGATTTGCGGTTGAAATTTCACGGGGGTGCAAGGTGACAACATATTGATTAAAAATGAGAAGAATTATAATTAAAAATCTTGACAAATCTTCTTTCCAAGCCATTACTTACTTTAATGGGGAACAAAAAAATCGGAAGAACCGATAAAAGTCGGAAGAACCGATAAAAGTTTTTAATTTTCAAGAAAATGATTTTCTGTTCTCTTGAATGTCATGGTAACGTGACATCACAATGTTCAAGAAAAAAAGCTGACATACAAATATGTAAACAACTCAGACATTTTTAGTGATATATTACTACAAGTTTGGATATATAGTATCAAATATCTGTAGTTGTCAAATGATAAAGAAATTTGTTGCGATGGTTACTCCGGCTTGGTTCCAGGACTCTACTATTTTTTGCTGACAAGGCAATAAATAGAAAAACTACTCAGGCAAAAGAGAGAATATTTTAGAAAATCCAAATTTAATCGAGTAAAACGTGTAACTAGTAAAAGATTTTCTTTATGTTTATAGTTGGCTCTACAACCTTTTCGCGAACAGAATAGCATCTGATTTGAAGAAGATCTTAGTGAAAGAGGTAAGGTTGAGAACGGCTCTAAGCTTTTACACAGTAAGCAAAATTAGTGCAAGAAATCTGTTTAATATGAAGCTTTTATGCTTTGGAAAGAGTTTATAGGAAGTAAATGCAATCGATTTTAGATTTGAATATTTTTTAGATTTGTCAAAGAATTTCTGAAGCGATCAACGAAAAAGGCGATCTCCTTTTGCAAGAACTCCCTGAGACCGTGAAAACAATTAAAACTCGCATTGCATCGTTTGAAAAGACGAAAATTTAATTTGTAAGATATATTGTAAATATTTTAGCTGCTTTTACCTTTTTGTACTTTTTATAATGACATATTTTATCTCTTTATTCTGCTGTTATTTTTATGTCCAAAATCCGAGACTCGTGTGTTTGTGAAAAAGTACGTATCTTATAAAAACAAGAAATAATATAGCTTTCATTATGTTGGAACTTGAAATCTTTTGAGCTTGACAGGTTTACATATCACGGTGGGGTGGCCGAGCGGTCTAAGGCGCTGGTTTAAGGCACCAGTCATTTCGATGGCGCGGGTTCGAATCCCGCCCCCATCACATTTTCAACTGAATGTAAGTTATTAATTTTAAAATAAGAAATGCTTTGATAGTAGTGTCAGAAGTAATAAAAATGAAACTTAAACAACCACTCAACGTAAACGGTGGGTAGATTCTTTTTTAATTTAACTTGATCCCATATCTGATACTACAAAATATAAAACTGTGCCCCGTGTGAGGATCGAACTCACGACCTTCAGATTATGAGACTGACGCGCTGCCTACTGCGCTAACGAGGCTTGCAAGTACGTAACAATACATTTATTAAATATTAACATATGAAAGTATTAATCTAGAGAATTCAGAAAAACAGAAAAATATATAAGATATATCTGTTCCGAATGCATTGTATCTTTACAATTACTATTATAAGTGCTTTAGGGATAGACGTAAAAAACACTAAACTGAAACGGGCCTGTCCGGGAGTTGAACCCGGGACCTCTCGCACCCTAAGCGAGAATCATACCACTAGACCAACAGGCCGTGCGAACACAAGAACAGTTATGTTTATTTAAATTTTAATAAGTAATTTTGATTTGTTTTCACGAATGTTGTTTATAACATTTTTTATATTTTTTTTTTGTTATTTTGATCCACTGTAAACTGGTGATTGTGAGTATCGGCCGATACAACACGTAATTGTCGTAAGCGCACGCCGCGAATAAGCGCAAATCCTTTAAGCAAAATCTTTTGAAAATTAGACCAGCACAACGAGGACGATAATATCGACGCATAACTCCTAAAAACGCAGTTGTTTTTCTTTAGTAACAAACATGGAATGGTTGTTACATCCTAGTAAAAGGAGTTCACTGAAGACACGTTTAACTTCGCTAACATTAGATAAAAAAAAGATTTCTTCTTAGCGTTCGGAAATAAGACATTCGAGTTTCAAAGCACTTGATAATTCTTCGTGCTCAGGTACAACACACGTGCTTTTGAATCAATATGAATAACAGTACAGTTACCACTGGATATCCTATTAAATGAAGATTGATGAGGTTTTAAATGGGAGGACCCACCTTTCAGATTTATTGAAGTACAAATGACGATAAGGAGGTGTTCGCAAAGAAAACAGCAATGATTGTTTTCGAAAACTTGTTAAATATAATACAAATATAAACGACAGTTTCATAATAAAAAATTCCATGGTCGTGTACCAGAGCCTTATCCAATATTTTGCTAGGGAACAGTTGTTGAAAATCGGCCATGGATTGTTTACGAATTAAACTCTTGTACTTGGCTTTATAAAACACAATTTTATAGACATGGCGCTCCATTGGGTTCCACCTCCTCAAGTGTTGATGAAATCTACACGCGCGTAATCGTCTGAATCAATGGACTTGCAGAAATAGATTGCATACTTAAGTTTTTCTCTTAAGATGTTCAGATTGGAATATCTTGGCATTTTTAAGAGGAAGAAACACGTGTAGGACTCCGGCAGATAATCGTCAGAAGGGTTGTATTTGTCCAGTACCTATTGGAAATAAAAACATATTTACACAAATGAATAAAAAGCTACTTTTAAAGAAAGAAAGTTTTCGACAGTCCATTATCGGGGGACAATCTCAAGAAAATCCATCTGGAAAAGTTATTCCTGAACAGTATCTTAAAATGAAAGTGTTGCGATGGACCTGCGTTCCACGACATCGATCCGAAGTTAATCGAAACAAATCATGATTTACCTGAAAAATGAAATCCTTTCCCTTGAAATCCACTGCAGTTCGTGGTAAACGCGTCCTTCCCCAAACGAATCGAAGGAATAACGAGCGCTCGTGATTGGTGAATTCTTCAAGCGTCTGCCAGAACCACTTCACAAGCAAAGAATTCGCTTCAACGCCGCGATACGTCGTTATGGCTTGCAAAGATTCAACACGAATCTCAGGGTTGCCACAAACCATATTTTCTAATTCTAGTCCCGTGAATAAAGAAACAAATGGGACAGGAACAACTTGGGACATTCCACTTCGTATCCAACCTATGGCAGTATCAAATTCATGGACTCTGTAATTCAGCGCCTTTTTCAAGTACTCTCCTTTATTTTCCGTGGTGACTTGTGTGTGTAAGCGAGACAACTCTACTTCCTTCCATGATGCTGTGCGAACTGTAAAAGGAAGTTCTAGGGCTTCAACAGCTTCCTCTTTCGAGCATGCTTCAAACAGACTTTTTTCTTGATCATGATCACCAACGCCAACTATATTAGCCTTTACAAGAGATGACAAGTATGAATGTTTGGCAACAAATCCATGATCAATATCATCCAGATCGTCTAAGTTCAAGGTTAATCCAACCAGTTGTTTCCAGATCGGCTCGGCTAAACTCAAACTAAGTGGACTTCCTGAACGTATCGCAATACCAAGTAGAATCCCTATGAACGACAATACGACTTAAATATTGTACACATTCTGTTTTAATAACAAATTACTCTTAGTAGTTCATAGATGCAGCAATCCATAGGATTCCATGAAAGAGTTCTAATGGCGGTGGGCAAAATCATGTTTCTATTTTTGACTTCAAATAGATTTTCCAACGAATCCCTACAACATGCACTTATGCACTAAGGTAATAAAAACATAGTAAACAGGCGTACCAAGAAACCTGTACATTTTCCGATGCGTTTCTTCACGTATATCAGGGTTGAGAATCAAACAGTCACTACCCCCTGTACTCTTCTCTTCACTATTAGGTGATGAAATTAACAACGGTAGAGAGCCATTTTGTAATTCCTCACACATTTCAGCTATGGATTCAGAAAACCCTCCACCGCAGTCGTCAACTGATTCACCGATAAATTTAACTTTCCATGTTCGATGAGGTAAACAAAAGCTTTCGATGGAGAACTCGGATATTTTCGATGTAATTTGGCCGAAAACCGATTTACTTCCATGCGGTCCGGCCAATCCTCGATCAACGCGATGTTTTTTAACCTAGAAATCATATTTCAAATTTAGTAAGACTGACTGAATAAATAGGGATTTTTAGTGGTGAAAAACCATTTAGATGTTTAGTAATGACTTTGGTTCTCCTTGAAAAGCTGCTGGTGTTCAACAACTATGCAATGAGTTGACCACGTGTTGACCACGTGTTGAAACAACAGATTGAAGGCCGTCAAAGTGGTGTGTGTGACCATGTCTTCAAAATATAGTAATTCATCTGAGATATTCATATAAAAATCTTCGTTTTGAAGATAGGATGATTTAATGTAATTTAAAAAAAAAAGAGAAAACTTATAAGAACGCCTGATGTAAGGGTGGTATTGGGTAATGTCATGACGTAATCATTAATCTGGGTAATCAGAGCTAACAAACAAATTTGAACTTGAACAATCCAGTTGAAACTGAATAAAGGAAGGACCACGTACCCTGTTTAGTTCAATAACAGGACCATGCTGACGGTCTCGCACCATAGATAAGTCAATAATCTTTCGAAATGTGTTCTCCTAAGAAAGTAAACAAATTGACGTTTGAGAAAGTCATAAAATAACCCAGTCGACAAATTTGTTGAAAAGTCACTGGGAAACCTTGCATTTCTATAGAAATATACACACTATCCCAATAAGAATGCTCTTCACCGCAGTGACTTTTTGACGGTTTTTCCCACTGGTAAGGAACTATAAAAGATGGTTGGTTCCTTCACCTGACGACTGGTGACTTCGTAAATGACTTACTGGAATGGTCTGGCAAAGCAAAGCTTAAATGCACACAGTGACGTATGTCAGTGACATTTATATACAAGAAAGAACGAGTTTCCATGGTGACAAATGAAATGGAGACTTACCTTATATGATGACAAAATCAAGCTTTTCAACGAATTCACCATTGGGTCACGTGTCAATAACGTAGACTCGTTTTCATTGGCCGTCAATTCCATCAACGGAACACATGAACAAAATAATTTCGAAAAGTGATGTAACAAAAACGCCCTGTTTCGTAACGTTGTCATGGAAATGTCCTGCAGATGGTTATATTCCATCGGTGTTTTGATCGGGAGGGCGTGTGAAACACTCTCGCAAGTTGACCATGCTATAGTATGTGCAGAACCACAAGCAATACAGTCAATCTTTTTATTCTAAACACAAACAAAACCACGTGATTTTTAATGAAATGTGGCCAATCAGGCGATCAGAATGAAATCATATTAGAATTAGAAAAAAGTTACAGTAAAAAACCATGTTAATGCCTGGCTATCAAGTCAGTTATTATTCACTTATCATTTCCGTTGCGCAGTCTGGTAAATTTGTTCTCCTTTGGCTCCATGAACAGAAGAACGATCTGACGTTCGGTTGGCTGATTGTAAACAACTAGTGTCGACAGTAAACTCGTCTCCAATAATCACAATATAGCATCAATGGAGGAGGGTAGAAATCACAATATAGCATCAGTGGAGGAGGGTAGAGATAACTATAGCATAGATAGTTTAGGAATTAATTTTACCGAAAGTGACGAACACAGCTTTGGTAACTGTCCCGCATTTGTTGTCCCATCACCTAACTGTCCCTCATCATTATCTCCCCAACAGTAAACTTCACCGTCTTCTGTACAAGCCACGCAGTGAAGAGATCCGCAACATATTGACGTAATCACTTTCGTTTCTAGTGGCAACACACGACGTGGACGACGAACATGTTCTTCTGAGCCATGACCCAGTCGAAAATAATCTCCTTTACCCCTAAAAATACGAGATTTCTTTTATTTTGCTTGTTTTTTATCACGTGACAAAATGTACCATCACGTGATCAAAAACAGATAGGCAGTACAGACTTCAAGATAGGAGAGAGAGTAGAAAGTTGAGAATTAAGTTGGATATGAAAAGAAAA